>JANHMN010000004.1:62158325-62163815 GCA_030674055.1 Rhabdomys pumilio
TTTCTTCAGCAAATATAGTATTTGACAAATTTTTAATGCATTTCTTACTTCAAAATCTATTAGGAACATAACATATTGTGTTTAAATGTGTAATACTTGGAAAAATGACCATACGTCAGGTCCTTTGTCATTTGCCTCTTTATATGTGGCAGTTAGCAGATGAGCACTGAAGAAAGATGCAGGAAGGCTTGACAAGATGAACTTACAAGGCCACCCTGCCCCCGTGGGCACAAGTGAAGAACACTCTCCCTTCCGGCTCCCCTCCAGAGGGGCAGGAATTTCGTTCCTAAGGCTTCTCCCCTGCACTGTGCTCCTACAGGACACTGACAGAAGCAATTCCGCAGTAATTTGTAGGCAGCCTCCCTCCTCTGCAATCTTCAAGAGTCCCTTCTGTTCTCTCAGAATTGGGTTTGCGTCGTCTCTTATCTCTTTTTTATTGAGTTAAGATTTATTTCCCATGATCATAAACTCTCCTTATTACAACGCGGCTTACAGAAGCCACAGATAGCCCTTTTCCCTAGCATCTAGCACCACATTTGTAAAATTGAACAGGGACTTTGTTTTTCTAATCTAAGAAACCATCAAGCCATACTACAATGACAAAGCCATTCGATGGTATAACATTTTATAAATATATTAGGTTATGTATATAAATGTGTACACAAATACTTTTTGTCCAGGCACATAAGAAACTACCTTCATACAACATAACTGATTTCTGAGTTCAAGGCCATCCTGGTCTACAGAGTGAGTTCCAGGACAGCCAGGGCTATACAGAGAAACTCTGTCTCGAAAAACCAAAAAAAAAAAAAAAAAAAAAAACCTACTGTGGGGCAAGTGAGATGGTCCACAGGTAAAGAGGCTGGCCACCAGGCCACATGATCAGAGTTCAATCCCTGGAACCCTCATGGTGGAAGGAAAGAACTGTCTCCTGCAGGTTGCTCTCGGACCCTCATATGCATGCTGTAGCAAGTTCAGATACACACATACACACACCACAGAAATGAATAAATGTAAAAGAGAAAGAAGTTGTCCCAGATGACCACACTACCCTGCGAGGCTGAGGGAGCTTCAAGAGAAGCTCTTGAAGTTGATTTCTGGGGAAGCCCTATACAGTACAGCACAGCCCTTCCCTCTGCTTCCTGACTGCACCCCAAGCCCTAACCCCAAATAAATACCCCCTCCCTTGAGTGACTTTATTTATGCATTTTATTATAGGAATGAAAACCTATAAAACATAACTAAGAATAATCACATATTAATCTAAAACTAGCTAGCTGCTCTTCTAGAGGACCTGGGTTCAATTCCTAGTATCTTTGTGGCAGCTCACAATAGTCTATGACTTCAGTTCCCAGGAATCTGAGGTCCTCTTGTGGCCTCTGCAGGGACCAGGCACATGTATGGTACATAAATAGACATGAGAGCAAAACACCCACACATATATACACACATTAAATCGATTTGTATTTTTAATAAATTAAAAAATAAAATTTGCCTGAAATAATTTTAGACCTTTAGTATGTCAATAGATACCAGAGCAATTAAATACTTTACAGAGAAAAAAATCAGTATAGAACTACCCATAGACATGTCTGAAAGTTTAGACTTTTTCTCCAATAAGTCAAAATTGGCATGCTTAAAATTAGCAACAAAGCCAGGGTGGTAGTAGCATACACCTTTAATCCCAGCACTCAAGGAGTCAGAAGCAGGTGAATGTCTAAGTTTGAGGCCAGTCTGATCTACATAGTGAATTCCAGGATAGTCAGGGCTACACAGAGAAACCCTATCTCAAAAAAAAAAAAAAATTAACAGCAGGGTTAGTAAGAACTTAGTAGGTAAAGAAAGGCTCTTGCTGCCAAGAACAATGACCTGTGTTTCAGCCCAAACATACACACGGTAGAAAGAGAGAACAAATCTTATGAGTTGGCATCTGACCTCCAAACATGCTCCATGGCACACTCGAGTACAAACATGAATAAGGGTAGGTCTGGAGAGCCAGCTCAGTGGCTAAACCAGCTGTGGATCCTGCAGAGGACTCAGAACCCCTGAGTGGCTCACAAACATCAGTAACTCTAGTTCCAGGGGAGCTGAGACCCACTTTTGACCTCCGAGAGTATCAGGCATGCACGTGGTGCACACAGTCATACACATGAAATAAAAATAAATAATTTTAAGTATTAAATTAATTGATTAAACGAACAACAAAAAGAAGCCCACTACTATCTAATGCTGTTTCGCAGCTGTAAAGTAAATAAATGTCTGTAAAGTGATCCCAGGCTTTGAGAGACTCCTAAGTGGCATCTACATGATTTTATTCTAATATTCAATGCACTGACTCCTATACCTGGTGTTTTGCTTGTTTGTTTGCTTTGGGTTTTTTTTTTTTTCAAGACAGGATTTCTCTGTGTAGCCTTGGCTATCCTGAAACCCTATTCCCACCCTTTTTAACAAGCCATATAAAACCACATAGTGTTTTAAAATTATAAAAATAACCATTATAGAGCCTTTATTAGCCAGAAAAGATATTCAACACAAGTAAAACAATAACTTTAAAGCATCACTTAGAATAGAACCTGGTTCTTTTTTATTAAAAATGGCCTTCTCTCACACTATACTGATTTTCTAAATACATGCTCTAACCATATAAAAATTACTCCCCTTTTGGTAAGCATGTAACTATATCTTTGCAAAGTTCATATTTCACATTACCACAGAGAATTCCTAGCTATTCCACACCCAGTTTCTCCACTGAACACATCTTTTATTAGTGTAGTACAAATAACTCACTCTAAAACTGAAAAAATGGGACTAAACATATTTCTCCAAAAAAAAAAAAAAAAAAAAAGATACAGAAATAACCAATAAGTACATGGCATGATATTTGACCTCACTATAAATGAAACAGCATTTTACACTAACTGTGGTATTTATCATTTTAAAGACTGGTGAAAATGTGGGGAGACCCAACAGCCAATGCGCTGTTGTTAGGAATATGAAACAGTCCACAGCAGGAAGTTACCATGATGCCTCAGTCCATTATCATCATAGCAGGAAGCATGTCAGCATCTAGGCAGGCATGGTCCTGGAGAAGGAGCTGAGAAGTATACATCTTGATCCACAGGAGGCCAGAAGGAAACTGTGCTCTGCAAGTAGCCACTGGGCATAGTTTGAGCACAAAGATCTCAACGCCCACGACCACAGTGACACACTTCCTCCAAGGCTACACCTCCTCCAACAAGGCCACACATTCTAATGGTGCCAATTCCCATGGGCCAAGCATATTCAAACCACCACACACATGATCTGGTGTTATTAGCTAGAATTCTTTACAGGAAGAGAACCAAAAGAATGCATGTATATCATAAAAGGAATTTTTTGGATTGGTTTAAACATAGAAGCTGGGTAATAATGGCCATCTACACACTGGGGAGGCAGAAAACTGCAACCTCAGCACTCTGGACCCAGTGTTGAAAGCCAAGCAGCTCCCTAGGGGATGGCTTTTTTTCTGAGTCCCTGTTTAAAGGCCAAAGAAAATGGTGTGTGAGGTAAGTGGGCCACAGAAGTGACAGACATAGACACTCAGAAAAGGAAGGAGCTTGAAGTTTTGGGTGCAGTCTTTCTTGGAAGTCCCTTCCTTATCTGCCAGCCATTTTAAGGTCATTCATTCAGAGCAGGTTCTTTCCCCATTGTCCTTACCCATGTGCCAATCCTCTTTTGAAATGTTCGCACAAATACACAAGTGCAATTCACAGTCCTAGGTACCCCTTAACCCAGTCAAGTAATGACTAAGGACAACTACCATCTACCCAGAAACTCCATCCTTAGGTGTATATACCTGTGGTGGTTTGAACAGGAATGACTCCCATAGACTCATGTATTTGAATGCTTGGTCTGTAGAAAGGGGGCACTATTAGAAAATGTGACCCTGTTATAGTAGGTGTGGCCTTGTTGGAAGAAGTCCGTCACTGTGGAGGTGAGCTCTGAAGTCTCCTTCTTATGCTCAAGCTAAGCCTAGTGTGGCAGCCTCCTGATCTCTGTGGATCAAGATGTAGAACTCTCAGCTCCTTCTCCAGCACCATGTCTTCCTGCATGCTGCCATGCTTCTCACCATGATGATCGTGAACTGAACCTCTGAAACTGTTAGCCAGCCCCTGATTAAATGTTTTCCTATATACGAGTTGTTGTGGTCATGGTGTCTCCTCACAATAAAATGCAAACTAAGACACCCAAAATAACTGATAATATAGCCTCATAAAGTTTAGACACAAATGTTTATTACAACATTGTTACTATTAGCCAAAATGTGAAAATAACACAAATATCCACCAACTAATATATACAACAAAGCTATGTATGGAGAAATAGCATTCAGTCATAAGAAGAAACAAAATAATGATATATGCTATAACATGTCTAAACACTGCTATGTGTTTATGTTAGGTGAAAAAGTCAATCACAAAAGACCAAATATTCCAACTGCACGTGCATTAACTATCTAAAGGAGATAAGTGCACGAGGAAAGGAAGAAGATTAGTAGTCACTTATGCCTCAAAGATTGAGAAATAGAACAGTGATGTCCCATGAAGATCAAGTTTCTCCCTGGTGTGCAGAGTTGACTGTAATGATTGTACAATGTTGTAAATACTGTTCAATCAGTAACTTGTACACTTCAAATGGGTACATTTACTATAGGCAAATTAAATCTCAAAATTGTTAATCAACATATGAAAAGTTGGAGCTCTATGCATCTACCCCTACCACAAACAACTGCCCCTTCCTAACTCTAGCTCTCTCTCTCTCCCTCTCTCTCTCTCTCTCTCTCTCTCTCTCTCTCTCACACACACACACACACACACACACACACACACACACACACACACACTGGAGAGTCAGACCCTGAAGAAGAAACCTAAACCAGAGGTGAGACAAAGAGCTACACAGGAAAGGAAAGAAATGCATAGACTTAAGTCAGAGGTGAGTATGCAGAGTGGGATAGCATGCTGTATTTCCTCTTGCATTTTATAACAACCAAACTAGAAATCAATAGATGACTCTTGGGAGAAATTATAGAAATGCAAAGCCTTATGGGTTGCAGCATTTGAAAATCTCCAAATAAAACTTGTATTGCAAATCTATATCCTTACAGTAAAATTTCCAAAAAAACCTAGGCACTTCTACTCAAGGGGCCGCCTAATCTCTCCACCCAGATATTTAACAGGCATGTCAAACTTAACCTCTCCCATTCAGTAAATAGAAATGCCAGTTATCTATTTGTTGAAGTCAAAATCTGTAACATTGGTGGCAGAGTCTGTTGCACATATCTGTAATCTCAAACAGAGGAGAATGTGGTAAGAGGATTGTCTTGAGTTCAAGACCAGTAGGCTTCATGGTAAGTTCTAAGCCAGCCTAGTTTGGAGTATAAAATCTAGATAGATAGATAGATAGATAGATAGATAGATAGATAGATAGATAGATAGATAGATAGATAGA
>JANHMN010000004.1:62165241-62190186 GCA_030674055.1 Rhabdomys pumilio
TCAGGATGTACATGTGACTTTTATAATTAGTAAGTGTGATTAATAAACAGTGTAACTAACGCTATGTATGGGACATTAGAACGTTACACTGGCCCAAATGACCTCTGACGGTATGTGCAACAGTGTTATAGTTCAACTGTCACATGCACTTTCTCCCGTCATCAATGTGTTATTATTTAGGAAGAATACATTCCTTTGTGTGATAAGAGCTGATTAGCTTGAACACTTACTAGACCTCTGAGAGACATTAACCTGAGCACATAGTACTCAACTATTGCCTAGTGCTCTTAACGTTAGAACCACTAGATGGCTGTGTTTCATTTCTTCTTCAATTTTCAAAAGGTTTTCAAAGAAAGTAACTGAAGGTTCTCTGTTTAAATAGCTTTATGTCTTTTTACAATTAAACTTACAAAGCACATCTGAATTTTATTTGAATGTAAAACAAAATTCACAGATGATAGATAGATAGATAGATAGATAGATAGATAGAGATATTATAGATGTTTTCCACAATAATTAATCTAAAATAATCTATGACCATCATTCTCACCTCAAGCCTTCAAAAGATCCCTCTCTCCCACCTTCCCCCACCAACATACATGGACACACCCAAAGAGCACGGGTGAGGGGGGTGGGGCTTCCAAGAGTCTCTGGCCACTTAAAACAGAATCTGGGTACATAGATTTCAATCACAGTTCTCCACCAAAAAATGTTTTGTTTGTTTAATTGATTGACTGACTAACTGGCTGATTGATTGATTGATGATTGATGATTGATTGATTGATTGATGATTGGTGATTAATTGATTGATTGATTGAAATACCACTGTTACTGGGTAGATCCAGGTTACCTTTTTGGATTTTTTAGAAAGCAACTCAGAAGGACATTTTATTAGAGTTTGAGGAAGCAACATGGTAGGCAAGCTATACAGAGGTATAGAGGGAAAAAAAGCCATTCTTTTTTAGTTAGAGCCAAGAAAGCCAGCACATCCAGCAGTGCAGACTGATAGGCAGCTGCATGTTGAAAGGGAAAAGAGAGACTTCACAGAACCGATGACAAACTCAGAGGTCAGGGGACACATGCTTAGGCTTTGTCCATTATCCTAAAGAAACAGAAGAATAACTACTTATGGTTCTTTTTTTTTTTTTTTCAGTTGGAACTCAAATTACTCTCCCCATCTCCTCAGCATGTCCTCAAGTGAATCAGCTTTCCTGTGGGGTGGTCTCCCAGCCAGGTGATCGGCAGGGCCACCGACATTTCATCTTAAGGAAGGAGAAAATGTATCTAATGTTCTGATCTTTGGAGCAGATCAGAATGGCATGTGCTGACCCAGGGCCAGACGGGTGGTCCATGCTTTTGACCGGGAGAAAGTATTTTTCGTTTCCAGGCCCCAACAAAACCTCTTATGTGTGGTTTTAAATCCTGGTGAAAGCACAGCTGAACTTCCCCTTTCTAGGGTTACCAGGAAAATGGGAGGTAACCACACAGGACAGAGCCATCACCAATGGCCTCCAAAACTATTCCCTGTAACACCACCTTCCATACAAATATATACACACTTCCAAGAATTCCTAGGCACTCAAAGAAATCACAGAAATCCAGGCTCATAATTTGCTTTCAGAACTGTCTGAGAAGTAGCCTTCATATGTAACGAGTTTTAAGAACAAGAGCATTGTACAAGTGTTAAGACTTCATCACTGTCTACAGCAGTCACTGTGAACATTAACTCAAAGTCACTTTCAGGTGTCTTTTTATTAGCACAGATTTCTCACGCCAAGTGACAGGTTTACCGCAGTTTCATCTGACCATATCCAGCCTCCACTGGCTTCTCTTGTCCTCCCTTCCCCTCCCCCTGGGTCCCTCACCCATCCCCAGATAAGACGTCTTCATACTTCCGTATAATACACAAGGTCTTTTCTCAACTTTCTAACCTTTATTTTTATTGCATGCATGTGGGTGTTTTGCCTACATGTATACCTGTGCACCGTGTGCATGCAGTGCCTGTGGAGGCCAGAAGAGGGTGTTGGATCCCCTCAAATTTGTGTTTAGCCCCTGATATTTTATCTTTCATTTTCTCTGATCTCATCCTGAGTGCTGAGATTACAGGTATACACCACCATTTTTTGCAGTGACACTGCAAAGGGGGGAGGGCAAACTCACGCGTTGTGCATGCCAGACAACAATCACGCCACCAAATGAACTACCACCCCTGTCTAAAAACTGAGATTTGGGAGAGGAAAAAAAGCAGAAATATTAAAAATGAAGAACCTCAGTGAATAGTAAAAATAACACTTTAAGCTTGTGTTGATTTGTTCAGTCATTATTCATCTCTAACTCTTTTTTCCCAATGTCAATTAATTCACTAAACTCTTCTCCAGTGGTGTTCTCATCCATGTTACTTTCTTATCAAGGTCCCAAACTTCTTACCACAACCATCTGCTTTTTTAATCCGCTTTGAAGTCACTGAGGGGGGTGGTTGTTGTTGTTGTTGTTGTTGTTGTTGTTGTTGTTGTTGATGATGATGATGATGTTTGGTTTTTTGTTTTGTTTTGTTTGTGATTTTTCAAGACAGGGTTTCCCTATGTTGCTCTGGCAGTCCGGGAATTCACTCTGACTTTGAACTCAAAGATCCACCTCTTGCCTCCGGCGCCTCCAGAGTGCCTAGAATTAAAGGAATGCACCACCATGCCCTGCCCATAGCTCACTTTTTTTTCAAAGCAGGACTTTTGAATTCTTTCTTTAGTACCTCAACAATTTCATTATGTAGGTTTGGGGGTTTTTGTTTGTTTGTTTGTTTTTGTTTTGTTTTTGTTTTGTTTTTGTTTTTCTGCTATTGAGAAGTTATGAGCTTCAGGTGGGTCATATGACCTAGGGTTGTTTGTTTTGTGTGTGTGTGTGTGTGTGTGTGTGTGTGTGTGTGTGTGTGTGCTTGTGTCTGTCTCTGTACCTGTGTGTGTCTGTGTGTAGTGGGGGGGGAATGGATTTTTTTCCCTGTCATTTTTGTTTTTTCTGCTCTGTCTTTATCTTTTTGGTGCCCATGGTCTTCTCTTTAACTCCTCACTACCATTAGAAAGCTGACAGTAGTAACAGAAATAATGATTTAAGTCAAATTTTAATTTCAGAAAACATCAATTAGGTACTTTACTTATATCATCAATCAGGACAGAAAACAAAGGAGCTGGGATATAAATAGGATAAATGACAAGTTTAAAGACTCCCAAAGCTACAAATGGGGCCAGTGAGATGGCTCAACAGGTAACAGCTGTTGCAAACTTGATGACCTAAATGCCATTCCCAGAACCCAGGTTGGTTTGTTTGTTTGTTTGTTTGTTTGTTTGTTTTAAAGCAGGATGTGGTGACACATCTGTACTCTTCATTCCTAAGGTGAGAGGAGAGGCAGAGACAGAAAAATCATCAGCTCATGTGCCAGGTAGGTGAGAGATCACAGCGTAGCAAATACAATCTGGAGCCTAATCAAGGTGGAAGGAAAGAATTGACTCCCAACGTTCTCCTCTGACTCTGCACATGTGCTATCCATAAACATGCCTGGAATTCAGTTTAAACGTAAGTTTTCATAAGAATGTCTCACCGGCTCAGGTGCTTGACTACGGGCTCTCCAGTTGGGAAGGCTATTCAGATAGGTTAGGATGTGTGGCCTCACTGGAGGAAGTATGTCACTGAGGTTTCAAAAGCCCTGTGATGTCTCCAGTATGCTCTCTCTGTTTCCTGCTTGCAGTTCAAGACATAAGCCCTCAGATGTTCCTGCTCCCCTGCCTGCATGCTGCCACACTTCCCAGCCAGGACGATAGACTCTTATCTCAATGGAACCATAACTCAAAATAAACTCTTCCTTCTGAAAGTTAGTTGCCTTGGTCATGGTGTTTTGTCACAACAGAAACCACACTAAGACAGCAGTTAGTCCCAGGAGTGTAGTGCTGCTGTAAAGAACCCGACCGTGTGGGGCTTTTTGGAAGAATGTAGAAGATTTTGGAACTCTGAACAAACAAGGAGTTGGATGCTGTTAAGAAAGACTTAATGGGATGTCCAGTAGGCGCTTGAAAGACAATACTGAGAGCAATGTGGACTATGGAGCTGAGCTCAGACAGCTTCAAAGGGGAGCAATACTAGCCACTGAGCTACAGATCATTCTTGTGATTTTTTTGGTCGGGGGCAGGGGGGATGTAACCACTGTCTGCTTTTGTCCTGTTGTTTCATTTTTAAATTAATAGACAGACATATTTCTTTGCTGGAAATTTCAAGACATGCTACTATTGACTCTGTCCCATGGTTATGAGTAATCACTCTTTGCAGATTTACAATGAAAAGGGCAAAAAAGAAAGACGAGATGTAGTTTGGAGAGGAAAAGAACATTAGCAAGCTCGATGTTATAGCTAAGTCTTGTGCTACAAGAGACAATTCTATTGTTAAGGAGATTGGTGCTATTGTGGCGGTTGTGAGAAGTAGAATCTACACTGGAATAAATACAAGCCTGTCCATGGGGAGAGATCCCACCCAGATAAGTTTCCAACTTGTGAAAGGAAAATGCCAAAGAAATATTCTGACACTAGAAGCAAACAACAAAAGCTACTACAAAATTGATTCAATGGGGGTGGGGGGACAACTCAATCCCAAACAGCTGAACCTGACAGTGTGGTGATCCACATGGTGCTGGCTTTAGAGTCACGGAATGAATAGAATAAGGGCTCCTGGAATCTTCCTCCACAGTTTCAGAAAGCTACTGAAATCTGGCAAAATGTGGCATGAGGTCCCAGAGCAGGCAGGAAGCCCTGAAAGACCACTGTGTGAAGCTGTGAACATGAATCCTGAATTTCATTAGAGACCTCAAGATGAAATATCTGAAGGAGAGCTGCATACAGAGAGGAAAGAACCAGCCAAAGATAAAAAACTAGGTTACAGGCAGCAAAGGTGGAAGGGCAGAGCCATCTACACCCTATGACATCAGACATGGACCTCAGGATTTAGAATTCCTCTTTTCGTTTGTCATCATTCCTCCTTTTTGGAATAGTCATATATACTCTGTACCACTGTAGCTTGGAAGTATGTAGCTTTCTCTTCTATTTTACAGAGGAGTATAGTTTTTAAATTGCCTAGAGTCTCAAAAGAGACTAAATTTGGGATTTTATAACTGTTCGAGACTGCAAAAAGACTCTGGAAACTGTCACAGTTGGACAAACATAGTTTTTCATTGTGATATGGCCATAATACAATGGGGCCAGGGAACAGAATGTGGTGGTTTGAATAAGATGGCTCCCACATTCTCAAGCATCTGAATACTTGGTCCCCAGCTGATGACACTGTTTGAGTAGCTTTAGGAAGTACACACTTGAGGCGGGCTTTGAGGTTTCAAAAGGTATGTATATTACTTACTCATGACCAGAGCCACTTATAAACAAAAGCATTTAATTGGGCTTACATCTTCAGAGGGTTAGAGTCTATGATGGCAGAGCAAAGGCATGGTGAAGGAACAGCTGAGTGCTCACATCCAGATCCTCAAGTAGGTGATAAGACAAGGTACTGGAAATGGTACAAGTCTTTTGAGATCTCAGAACTCACCCTCAGTGACACACAGTGTCCCACAAGGCCACACCTCCTAATCCTTCTCAAACTGTTCCAACTAGGGACCAACTATTCAAACATACAAGCCTATGAGGGCCATTCTCATTCATTACAGCATACCCTGCCTTTCCAGTGTGTTCTCTTTGCTTCCTTTTGTAGTTCAAAATGTGAGCTCTCGTCTGTTCCTGCTGTCATTCTTCTGAGCCTTGATGCTCACAGACTCTTATCCCTCTAGATCCATAAGCTCACAATAAATCCCTCCCTCTATAAGTTGCCTTGGTCACCGTGTTTTTATCACAGCAATAGAAAGTTTACTTAGACAAGGAAGACAAACCATGTATGTTCAATCCATAAAACATAACCAGCAGAAACTTCAATTAGGCATGAGACCTGATAAAGGCTTAGTAGCTGTTCATGGGTAGAAAGAATTTACTTTACAACTTACTATGAAACCAGAGGACATACTCTATCAAAGTAAGAGAAAAAGAAAAAAAGACACAGAAAAATGTTTTAATAGAAATCAAACACAGGGAAGATTCCCAGGAGAATGGAAAAGGAAGAACTCTGTGTCTATCAAACCTCACAAACACACTGCGGACATGCTGAGAGCTATAGTCGGAAACTGCCTGTCCTGTGTGCCATGCAATGAGCCTAGGTGAGCCAAGCCTTACATATGGGTTTGGCTTCTATCAGCCATGTAGGAATTGAGTTTCTCTTCTCAAACAGTCATTTCACTTTACAACTTTTCTCCATGTAGGCCTACTCCCTAGAGCCTCAAGTTAATGTCACTAACTCTTCCTTTGGAGGTCATTTTTACCAAGTGGAATCAGAATTTATAAACTGGACTATTTATGCCAATGCATAGCAAACACGATACTCATTATGTGTGGATCTGACCATAATCAGTTTTTAACATATTTGTTAAGTTTTACTATAGCTTCCCTTTCTATATGAACATTTCCTTTTTCAATGTTTTAACTTGAGAATGGACTTCATACAGCTCCTGCTAGTTTTAGTTTATCATTAGTCTGCCCTTCCCACATAGTTGATAGAACTCAAGTGACTTTGTAATGTATAATGTGTAAATTGTGTAAGATCATACCTATATAAATTAGATACGTAGATAAACAGTTAGAGGTAGATATATCAGGTGATCTTTAAGAGTCAGGAGCAACTATCCCCAAATACTCTAGCCCCATTCTTAAACTCTTCCTCCATTCTTTTTTTTTTTTAAGATTTATTTATTTATTTCATGTATGTGAGTACACTGTCGCTGTCTTCGGACACACCAGAAGAGGGCATCAGATCCCATTACAAATGGTTGTGAACCACCATGTGGTTGTTGGGACTTGAACTCAGGACCTCTGGCAAAGCAGTCAGTGTTCTTAACCACTAGCCATCTCTCCAGCCCTCTTCCTCCATTCTTAATGAGGTCAGTTGCCTGTGTGGGATCTTTGTGCTCAGAATGCACTACTGGAAGTAGAAAGGGAACTACTGGGGGTGGTAGAATACAGAGACATACAAGGGGTTGGGGGAAAAGAGGCTAACAAAAACAAACTATGCATGAAAACTCCACAATGAAATTTATTATTTAGTATGCTAACTTAAAACCACAAAACAGTCCAATAAGATGACTTGCTGGGTAAAGGCACTGACCACATAAGCCCACACCTCAATTTGCTCACCAGAACCCACATAGAGATGGAAAAAGAGAACTCACCCCACAAAGATATGCTCTGGCCTAAGCATGCACGTCTCCACACACAAGAATAGTAATGAGAATTAATTAATTTTAAAATATACATTAAGAGTATATTGTTGCCCACCTCCACAAAACTGGTTGTGGTTTTGTACCCTCCCAGATATAGTAAATAGGATTGGGTTTTGTTTCAAATTACCCATCACCTTATGCATTATTATGGATGACATTTCTAAGAACAAGTTGTCCTCATAACTGTATACAGCCTAAGCTCACGTGACCTTGTCCTTCTGACTGTTATACAACTTGAACTCAAGTGAACTTTGCTCATATGATCTCGCTTCACCTTCAGAAGACAAAGTGTCTAATGCCCTGAATAAAGTTGGCTACTACATGAAAAAAAAGAGTAAATTGTTTATCTGTATTGGCTATAAATTTATCAGCTGAAAAGTACTGACTCCAAATCCATATTTAATATGATGATACATTACTTTTTTAGAGACAAAGGTGATTAACAAATATTTCATATTTAGAGCAAACCTTTGGGGGAAATCAAGTAGTAACTCAAATTATTTGGATATCCAAAATTAAGTCAATTACTTTTGCTCTGTTTGAGTGGAATCACGCTTCCTTGGTATCAGAATGCTCTGAGCACTAGCTACTTTTCCACTGCTGTGCTAAAACATCATCATAACCAAAGCCACTTAGAGAAGGAAGGGCTTATTTGGGCTTCCAGTTCCCAAGGGTAAGAGTTCATCCTCGTCATGGCAGGAAC
This sequence comes from Rhabdomys pumilio, assembly GCA_030674055.1. Lineage (NCBI taxonomy): Eukaryota > Metazoa > Chordata > Mammalia > Rodentia > Muridae > Rhabdomys > Rhabdomys pumilio. The sequence continues at coordinate 62,173,293 of JANHMN010000004.1, forward strand.
AAGAACACATGGCAATAGTTAAGCAAGACAAACTAGCAGCTCACATCTTAGGCGGGGAGCACAAAGCAAGAGAGCATACTGGGAATGGCACTGCACGAGGCTTTTGAAATGTCAAAGCACACCTCCAATGACATACTTCCTCCAGCAAGGCCACACTCCTCAGTCTACCCAAACAGCACCACCAGCTGGGGACTAAGTGTTCAGACTCTGAACTTAAGGGGGATACTGTCATTCAAACCTCCACGGCTGTCTGACTTACCTTCACCTAGCACAATAGAGATTTTTCTTAAATTGCCTCTAAAAAAATAAATTTTACAACTTTCACTTTCAAAACTAAGAAAGTTGGCGCTAAAAATCTATTTATTCTAAGAACTCTGTAGGTTTTAAGAACAGACATTTGGGAAGCTGACTCAGTGATTAGGAGCACTGGCTGTTCTCAAACAGAGGACTTGGGTTTGGTCCCCAGCACCCACACGGCAGTTCATAACTATCTGTAACTCCATTTACAGGGGATCCAATGTCCTTTTCTGGTTCCTGAGGGCGCCAGGCACTAAGTATTAATGTAGTGCAGACATGCATGCAGGCAAAACACTCACCCACCTAAAATAAAAACAAATTTAAAGCCAGGTGGTGGTGGTACATGCCTTTAATCAGCATTTGGGAGGCAGAGGCAGATACAGATGCAGATGGATCTCTGAGTTCCAGGCCAGCCTGGTCTACAGAGCGAATTCCAAGAGAGCCAGGGCAACAAGAAAAAACACTGGCTCAAAAAAAAAAAAAATCAATATGTTTTTGGGAGTAGACACTTGGTCCCAATAGCCCAGCTTCACTGGACAATCCAGTAAGTCCCTCTCACTGTTCTTCAGTTATCTGCAGCCAGGGGTGGGTGGTAGTTCACGAATTTAACCCCAGTATTTGGGAGGCAGAGGCAGGTGGATCTCTGTAAGTTTGAGGCCAGCCTTGTCTACAGAGTGAGTTTTAGGGCAGCCAGGGTACACAGAGAAATAATCCTGGCTATAAATAAATAAATAAGCTATCTACAGGAAAAATGTTAATGTCATTACCACATTAAAATGACTTTTCTAAGTATTAAAGAAACATGTTTCACAGAAATTACTAAACAAATGTCACAGGATATTTCTACAACTGTACTACATTTTATTATGATGCGATACAACTCGATTATTTTTGTTTTCCTGTGCTTTTAGGGCATGATAAAAAAAAAAAAAAACCTTTGCTTGTTTTACCATCCTCAAGTACTTCCCTGTTCTAGTAGTTTAAGAGCTTTAGGTCTGACTCTTAAGAGGCTTCTTTCCATTTTGAGCTGTAACTGGGACAGTGATGAGCTCATTCCTCTGCAGGGGAACTCCTCCTTCCTCCAATTCCCCATCTAGTGAAAAGACTGTCCTTTTTTCCAAATGTGTTCTTAGCACCTTTGTTCAAATCAGCTGGGTGCCGCAGGGTTTACTTTTATACTCTTTCTTTCATTGATTTGTTTTTATGCAAATCCATATTTATTCGACCAGTACAACTTAATGGTTTATTTGAAAGTCAGTGGCATAGTGTTCCTTCCTGATCTGCTTTTATTTTTAAGATTGCTTTAACTGTAAAGGGTTTTACAGTGGTCCCATCAAAACTTTAGGTGGTGGTGGTGGTTGTTGTTGTTATTGTTGTGGTTGTGTGAAGATTGTCATTAATGTTATTTTGTTTGGTTTGGTTTTTGAGACAGGGCCTTGGGCCCCTGACCCTGCCATGGTGAGGAGGCCTGGCTGGAATTATAGCCATGCAGTACTATACCAGGCTCCATCACTACTATTTTAGCAAGTATTTCACCAAACCTATAATCGCTTCCCATGTCTGCTGCATTACTATTCCTGGGAAATGTGAGGACACTAATAGGGCATTGAACAGACCAAAGAAACAATTCCTCACACACCTAGCTTGACGACTAAATGCCGGGGCTGCAAATAGGAGCACGGATGACTTTCAGGCAGTACCACACTAACAGCTCACAAGAGCATCTCTGAAGCTCCCTGCTCAACCTTCAGGCAGCTCCTCCAAAGACAACTGCTCCTCCTCAGCAACTACTTAACTGTCTCTGAGACTGGGGGAGGGTTCTTGAGAACCCTGTCACTTCCTGAACCTTGAGCCCCACACCTCCCTCATTCAGAGGAAACAGCTACACAAAAGTGTCAATAATTTTATATGTTCTAAATACATGACTACAATGTTTCATACATAGAATCACCATAATGACTTAAACTTGGGGGGAAAAAGACCTTAATTCTCAGTAAGGTGAAAATTAACTTAATTACAGTAAATACACAGAATAAAGTTAGACAACAGTCAAACTGAGCGAATCAGAGCTATTATAGTAACTTGTCTAAATCTCAAAAGCAAACACCAAAAGGACAAGCTGGACAAATATACATATTATATGACGTTCCCCTTACATATGCAAAAGACATAGAATGCTAAAAAACAAAACAGGGTAAAAATACATCAACGTACATAGATAACAGTCGATGTCAGGTTCAGAGCAGGGGCTCTGCTGTGGAATGGGACGATGGTGAACTGGAAAAGTGATTCAAAATGGTCTTCAACGGTACAAAAACGTACTGCGACTTTAGTCCACTCTGAGAATCCCACGAACTGAGAGGAAGTAGGTGGTGAGGGCTACATCACCGGTACTGGCTGTGTACCTAGGTATTAGGTTTTAACTGTCCAAGGCTGTATGGCTTTACTAACATAATCCAAGTATGGGATGTATTGTAAGATACAGACTAATTTGCCACCACTAAAATATATTTAACTTTAATTTTGTCACAGAATTCATGTTCTAACCAAACAAAAAGCAGCCTCAATTCTTGCAATAGAAAAAAATAAGACTGACCTATGGGATGAAATTGAGACACTAGAAAATGGAGGAGTTCTTTCTTCTGTCCACTAGAGGGAAGTGTTGAACTGAAAATGTTTTTTAAAGTGGCTGACATTTAACATCACAGGAAACCACATTGTGCTGTTAGAAAATATACTTGTTTTCTCTCCACATCTTCTACAAACACATACCGAAAACTATAATTCTGTATATGTACTTATGTAAACAACACTTCTCAGAATCCAAACTACAACTCCAACCCTGAGGAATTTTAATTATACTTGTAAAAGTATATTTAGAAAAGTATCGAGCAAATACACTCTTTCTACCTTAGAAAACATATCAGTTTAGCTATCTATAACACTAATCTGGAAAAAAAGTTGTCTCCTCAAGGAACTAAGATGGGAAAGAAAAAACCGGTTTGACCCTATCGTGTAAACCGTACAGTGAAGGGGCTGAAGAAATGGCTCAGCAGAGAGGCCATGGACTGCTCTTCCAGAGGACTCAAGCACCCACATCAAGAGGTTCACAACCACCTCTAACTCCAGCTCCGGAAGATCCCACACTTCTGACCACTGCAGATGCCTGTCCTCCCCCATAACTAAAAATAAATTTAAAAAGCAAGTCATGCAAACTTACAGGGTCATTAGGGAGTCATTATAAATTTATATAATAAATTTAAAAAGCAAGTCATGCAAACTTACAGGGTCATTAGGGAGAGAAAAAAATTACAGTCAATAAGTAAATGCGACACTGTGTCACGACTAGCATCAACCCAGACACTACTTAAGGCTGATCATCCCCAAGTCCTTTTCTCTACACCCAGACCAGCTGCGGGTCTCTGTGCTAATCACTATTACAGACAAAATACACCATCTCTTGATGATGAAAGCACCTGAGTGGGCCAGTGGAATGGCCCCTCAAGTACTTGCCACCAAGTGTAGTGATCTAAGTGTGACCTGGGAATCCATTTAGTACAGAGGCTTGATTGTTGTGTCACACACACACACACACACACACACACACACACACGCACTAAATGTTAAAAATTTATTTTTGTTTAACAAGATCTAAAAAAAACTGTGGATAAAAGGAATATATCTCAATATAATAACAGCTATATAAAATCTATTGCTAACATTATACTAAATCAAGAAAAAGTCACTCAGTTCCCTTGCTCCCTCTGTCCTCTGGTTTGTTCTCCCTCCCTAGTGGGATTGAAGCATCCTCACTTGGGCCCTATGGCTTGTTAACCTTTTTGAGTTCTGTGGGCTGTATCCTGGGTATTCTGTACTTTTTTTGGCTAATATCCACTTATTAGTGAGTACACACCAAGCATGTCCTTTTGGGTCTGAGTTACCTCACTCAGGATGACATTTTTTATTTCCATCCATTTGCCTCCAAAAATGATGATATCCTCGTTCTTAATAGCTGAGTAGTATTCCATTGTGTAAATGAACCACATTTTCTGTATCCATTCTTCCACTGTGGGACATCTGAGTTGTTTCCAGCTTCTATCACAAATAGAGTGGAGCATGTGCCCTTGTGGAACAGTGGGGCATCCTTTGGGTATATGCCCAAGAGTGGTATATCTGGGTCTTCAGGTGGATCTATTTCCAATTTTTTGAGAAACCTCCAGATTGATTACCAGAGTGGTTGTCCCAGTTTGCAATCCCACCAGCAATGGAAGAGTGTTCCTCTTTCTCCAAATTCTTGTCAACATACGGTGTCACCTGAGTTTTTGATCCTAGCCATTCTGATTGGCGTAAGGTGGTATCTCAGGGTCATTTTGATTTGTATTTCCCTCATCACTAAAGACTTTGAACATTACTTTAAATGCATCTTGCCCATTCAAGATTCCTCTGTTGTGAATTCTGTTTAGTTCTATACCCCATTTTTTGACTTCTGTTGTTGGGGTTTTTTGGAGTTAGCTTTTTTAATTCTTTATATATTTTAGATATTAGCCCTTTATCAGATGTGGAGTTAGTGAAGATTTTTTTCCCAATATGTAGGTGGCCAATTTGACTACTTTGCCTTACAGAAGCTTTTCAGTCTCATGAGGTCCTTGATCAATTCTTGATCTTCGAGCCTGAGCCACTGGAGTTCTGTTTAGGAAATCCCATGCCCACGAGTTCAGGCTCTTTTCTCTTCTATTAGATTCAGTGCATCTGGTTTTATGTTGAGGTCCTTGATCCACCTGGACTTGAGCTTTGTTCAAGGTGACAAATATGGCTCTATTTTCATTTTTCGACATACTGACTGCCAGTTAGACCAACAGCATTTATTGAAGATGCTTTCTTTTTTCCATTGTATATTTTTTGCTTCCTTGTTAAAGATCAAGTGACCATAGTTGTGTAGGTTTATTTCAGGTCTTCAGTTCTATCCCATTGATAACCTGTCTGGTCTGTCTCTGTACCAACACCATGATGTTTTTATCACCATTGCTCTGTAGTACAGCTTGAGGTCGGGGATGGTAATTCCTCCAGAAGTTCTTTTATTTTTAAGAAGGGAACATGATCACATATTACAGGGGACCAGGACTTAAGTCCAAAGGGCCAGCAGAATGAATGGAAAATATACAACCTCAGTAGGTGGGAGGTGGGGGGACCCTCTAGAATGTATCAGAGACCTGGGAGGTGAAAGAATCTCAAGACTCAAAGGGAGGGACCTTAGGTGAAATGCCCAACAGTGGGGAGAGGGAACTTGTAGAATCCACCTCCAGTAGAAAGACATCAAGTGGAGGAAAGAGGTTGCCATCCCACAGTCAAAAACTGACTCAGAATTGTCCCTGTCTTAAAGTACTACAGGAACAAAAATGGAGAAGGTACTGAGGGAAAGGGGGTCCAGTGACCTGCCCAAATTGGGACCCATCTCAAGGGGAGGCTCCAAGGCCTAACACTATTACTGATGCTATGGTGTGCTTACAGACAGGAGCCTAGCATGGTTGCCCTCCAAGAGGCCCAACAAGCAGCTGACTGAAACAGAAGCAGATACTTACACCCAACCAATAGACAGAAAACAGGGACTCCTGTGGTTGGATTAGGGAAAGACTAGAAGTTAAGGCGGAGGGTGACCCTATAGGAAGACCAGCAGTCTCAACTAACCTGGACCCCTGCGATCTCTCAGACACTGAGCCACTAACCAGGCCACATATACTAGCTGGTCCGATGCCCCTAACACATACACAGCAGAGGACTGCCTGGTCTGGCCTCAATGAGAGAAGACACACCTAACTCTTGAGAGACTTGAGGCCGAAAGGAATAAGGAAGCCTGGTGAGGTGTGGGAGTGTGGGGGATTCGGTGACATCCTCCTGGAGAGGGGTTGGGTTCGCACTGGGGTGGGAGGGGTGAGGAAACAGGATGAGAAACTGTCAAAAGGCAGAATGGGAGGGGATAACAACTGAGCTGTAAAAAAAAGATTAAAGATAATAAAAAAGAAAGTAAAAAAAGAAAAAGAAACACCCAAAGCATTCTCACTAAAATTAAGAACAAGGGTTCTAGTCTCGATAATTTTATCTGATACATTACTAGAAGTTTAGCTACATAAATAGAAGAGAAGCAAACAAAGGGGAAAACCAGGAGAGACAGAAGTCAGTGCCCTTATTTGTAGCTTATATGATTCTATCCATCATAAAGACTCCTCAGGGGCAGGGCATGGTAGCACACGGCTTTAATTCCAGAATCTGGAAGCAGTGAATGAGAGATCTCTGTGGGTTCAACAACAGCTTGTCCCACATATAAAAGTCCAGGCCAGAAATAGCTACACAGTGAGACCTGTCCAAACAAAACAAAGTGGACTTCATCTGAAAATTCTTAGAACTGATAAATACATTTAGCTAAGTATCACGGAAAATTAACACAAATACACACACACATACACACACATAAAAAATGTAGCCTTTCTACATGGCTAATCAATAAGGAGCATGCTAAAGAGAAGGGACCAGTGAGATGAGGGGCTGATGACAAGCCTGATGACCTAAGTGTAATCCCTAGCACCCACATGGTAGCAGAAGGAAAAATCGTACTTTAATCTGCACAAATTAACTCAGATATATACACACATTAAATAAATAAATAAATAAATAAATAAATAAATAAATAAATGTAATAAAAAACAAGAAATCAGGGGAACAATCCCATTCTCAACTACCAAAATAAAAAATAGAAATATGCCAGCTAGTGGTGGTGAATACCTTTAACCCCAGTGTAACGGCCTGCTCTGTTCCATTCTGCCCCTCACTTGGGGGCCACTATGTTGCAGATCACTCTGCCCCAAGCTTGGGGCTAAGTGCTCTGGTCAAGAGAAAGAGTAGAGAATGGAGGGGCAAGAGACGAGAAGAATGGAGGCAAAACAGAGTGTGTGTAGTCAAGTCTGGTTAATCCTTTATTCCCCTCTTTGACTCCTATTGTCTCCTCTTGACTCCTATTGACACTATTACGAGGAAATCCTGGGTATTTATAAGCACAAGCAGGGGAAAACAGCTGAAGACATTTTACCGAGTGCACCATGCAGCTGGGTTCACTAAACAGCAAAACAAGCTATGTGGGATAAACAAGATGTTTTTCAGAGTGTGCTTCAGCTGTTGTAGGTTGCTGAAAAACAAGTCTCTATCAGGGTATATCACTCCAGATGGCTGCAAAGATGATAGCTGCTTTCTAGCCGATTTCTGCTAAAAGTCGGCTCCCAACACCCCAGCACTTGGGAGGCAGAGGGAGGCAGATCTCTAAGTTTGAGACCAGCCTGATCTTGAACAGAGCAAGTTCCAGGACAGCCAAAGCTAAACAGAGAAACTCTGTCTTGAAAGAAAGAATCAAAGAGTGGAAGGGAGGGAGGAAGGGAGGAAGGAAGGAAGGAAGGAAGGAAGGAAGGAAGGAAGGAAGGAAGGGAAGGAGGGAGGGAAGGGGGAGAGAGAGAGGGAGGGAGGCATGCATGCATGCATGCATAAGCCTACTAATGAAAGTGAAAGATTTCTCTAATGAAAACTTTAGAATATGGCATAAGATAGCTCACTGATTAAGAACATTGGCTGCTCTTCCAAAGTACCCAGGTTCAAAACCCAACACCATGTTCATAACTGTCAATAACTCCAGTTTCGGGGGATACGATACCCTCTCATGACGTACATGGAGGCAGAACACCTATGTAAGTAAAATTTAAATTCTTTTTAAAAATAAAATAAAATATGAAATTTAAAAAGACACAAGAAAGCCGGGCGGTGGTGGCGCACGCCTTTAATCCCAGCACTTGAGAGGCAGAGGCAGGTGAATTTCTGAGTTCGAGGCCAGCCTGGTCTACAGAGTGAGTTTCAGGACAGCCAGGGTTATACCTGTCTCGAAAAACAACAACAACAACAACAACAACAAAAAAAAAGATACAAGAAAACAGAAATACCTCCCGTCCTCATATATTCAAAGAACAGATATTGTAATACTATCAAAAGAAGCCTACAGATTCAACTCAGTCCCTATCAGAACCCCAACACCATTCATCACAGATATAAAAAAAACAATTTACAATTTATTTGAAAATACTAATTTGGGGGGCTGTAAAAAAATAAGGCTGGAAGTATCACCAAAATTAACTTGAAGCTGTGTGACAGAGTGATAGTAACAAAAACAGCATGGTAAAACACAAAAACAGGCACAAACTTCAAGGGACAGAGTGGAGATCTTCACAGCCACAGACACCTGATTTTGACAAAGTTGCCTCAAATACTCACTGGAGAAGACATCTTCATTAACAAACGTCATTGAGAAAATGGTGTAGCTACACACAGAAAAATGATCCTCGTCTCTCAGTCTGCACAAAATCAATTCTAACAAGTTCAAAGACCCTACTTAACACAGCCTGAAACTCTGAAACATTCTGGAAATGGGTGTGTGAGAACTCTCTGACAGGACTCTAGTCACTAATGAAATAAAGACAACCATGACAGACAGATCTCAAGAAAGTAAAACACTCTGTACAGCAAAGAAACAGTTAGTTGTGCAAAGAGGTCGCCTAAAGAATGAGAGAGAATCTTGGCCATCTATACATCTGGCAGAGGAGTAATATCTAGAATTAATAAAAGCCTCAAACAATAACAAAGAACACAACCCAATCAAACAATGGGCTAGGGAACTGAACAGAATTCTCTAAAGAAGAAATACAAATGGACACACACACACACATGAGTGCTTTGTCTATGCACCACATGCATGCCTGGTGCCCATGGGGAGGGTAGATCCCCTGAACTGCAGTTATAGACGGTTATGAACCACTATGTGGTTGCTGGGACTTGAACCTACTCTGGAAGAGTAGACAGTGCTCTTAGCTTCTGAGCCATCTCTCCAGCCCCATAAATAATATTTGAAAAATAGTTAACATCCTTAGCAATCATGGAAACGCAAATTTAAGGTCCTCTGAAGATACCATGTCCCCTCCATCATAACAGCCACCATCAAGAGATGGCAGATGACAAATGATGGCCTTCAGTCTGTGGGAAAAGGAAACCCGTATTCACAGCTGATGGTGGCAGTGTAAACTTGTGTAGCCACTGTGGAAGTCATTATGGAAGCTTCTCTAAAAACTAAAAATAAATTAGCATATGCTCAGCTATACCACTCCTGAGCAAATACTCAGAGGAGTCTATATCCTACCACAGAGATACTTGCATATCCATATTTACTGCTATTCTATTACAGTGGCAAGGAAGTAGAAGCAGCCCAGACATCCACTGGCGGATGATGAGACAATGAGAACATGGCACATATACACAGTCAAATGTTACTCTGCAGCTAAGAGAGATGAGATTATAAAACTTGTAGGAAAACAGATGGTACTGGAATGCTATATTAATTCAGGTAACCTGTGCTTAGGACGACAAACAATGTTCTCTCACATGCAGATCTTAACTTCTGATTTCTAGAGATGTAGGAGTGTGTATAGAGGCCCAGAAACCAGAAAAAAAATCATGAGAGGAGGGAGAAGGGAGGGAGCAGCAGAACACATGTGGTAGGAAAGTGGGAAGGGAAGACTGAGGGCAGAAAGATTTATGCGATGGCTCAGCACACCTGGGGGAAGGGAGAGTCAGCAAAAGCTAAACATGTATGGCACGGTGTAAAAGAACCTGCTACTTTGTACACTAATTGTAAAACAGTCTTCAAAGGGAGGAGGGGTGTTGAATGAAGGTATCGTTCCCAAAAATCTGTAACATTATTAAACGAAAATTGTAGATCCAGAGGTTGGCTACCTCCCTGAGTTGTTGGTCAGGGAAGTTTCCAAAGTTCCCAATTCTGGCTCTTGCCACTACTACTGGTTGCCTACCAGAACCACATGTGTGATGGGTAGTTTTATGTCAACTTGACACAAGCTATTATCATCAGAAAGAAGGGAGCCTTGATTGAAAAAATAACTCCATAAGATAGGGCTACACACAAGCCTGTAGGGCATTTCTTAATTAGTGATTGAAATGGGAGGGCCCAGCTCATTATGGATTATACCATCCCTAGGCTCATAATTCCTGGTTCTATAAAATAAGTAGGCTCTCAAGCCATTGAGAGCAAGCCAGTAGGCAGCAACCCTCCATGGCCTGTGCATCATCAGGTCCTGCCTCCAGGTTTCTGTCCTGTTTGAGCTCCTGTCCTGGTTTCCTTCAATGATGGACTAATGTACGTAAGCCAAATTTCCTCCCTAACTTGCCTTCTGGTCATGTTTCATTGAAGCAATAAAAACCCTAAGATAGCATAGTAAGACAACTATTGCTGAAAAAAACCACATCCTTTGCAGGTTATAGAGAAATCAAGCTGAAGCTGAGCTAGAAGCTTCCTCCCTGCTGGCCATTGTACACAGTGCCAAAAGATACCACTTCAAATCGCTGGGGGAGGAGTGTCAACAATGTTCTTACTCAGATATGGACCTTGCACGCTATACAACCAAGTTACCAGGCAAAATATGCCCATTGGTGCAATAGTGGCATGACCGATGAGGGCTACCAACCACTCTGGTTGGATTTGAGGCCTGTTCGACACGAAAGAATTCACGCCTGGTATTTGAAAATTGTTAAAAGAGCATAGCTAAAAAGGATGAAGGCACTAGTGTGGAAAATACAGCTCATATATGGCTAAAAGTATATATTTGCTTGTTAAATTAACTTCTATACAGGATACCTGAAGTCATGAAATAGGAATATAGCTAGTTATTTTCTAGTTTAACTGTCATAGTCTTTCAAGGCACTGTGTGTGCATGTGTGTTTGTGTGCACGTGTGTGTAAAAGTGTATAAAAACATAATTGACAGTGGAAGTATAAAATCTAATATGAATCAGCACACCTTAAGCATGGCTATTCTAACTGAATATAATAAGTTCACTGAGGTGTATAAGCTTTGGGTCTGGCTAATTTCAATGAGGGATTTTTTTTTTTATTTTTAAGTTCTTTACAATGAAGTTTTAATAATTAAAAATGTTACCTTCTAAATATTTATGTGCATAGCTGAGTGTAGTAGCAGTGCACGCCTTTAATCCCAGCACTTAGAAGGCAGAGGCAGGCCTGGTCTACACAGTGAGTTCCAAGATAGCCAGAGCAACATAGCAGGACATGGTCTCAAAACAAAACAAAAACCTAAATATTTACATTTGTGCACACAGATTAATGCTGCTAACAGCTTTAGGCAGAAGAGCATCTTTTAGAGTAGTTAACAGTTACTACAGATTATGATAACTAGCCAAAGTGTTAAGAATAACTGACTGTGGGAACTGGAGAAATGGCCCAGATTAAGTCCTTCAAAAGAGAAAGATCATGTGACTGTAAGTGTTCAGCCCTGCGTGGGACATCTGGATCACTCCCTCCATGGTTCATGGGCATGAAAAGGGAAGGACAGAAGAACCAGTGGAGTATGGGGAACACTGTGGAGCTGTCCTCCAGACAGGCCACGACCTTATTTACATCCTCAGCTCTCAGCACCTACCATTGCTTGTACAAGATTTGACCTGTCAACACTCTGCCATGGAGAGGGGAAGGGACTCTTGAGGCCATATCCATCCCAAAGCCTTTGTAGGCAGTTAATGGATGCTAAGAGGGGGCCCTCATGCAGCCCCATCCTTCTATAGTGTCAACAGGCAGTTCATGATTCTAGGGGAAGAAGAGCCATCATCTTCTGTGGTACAGCCACAGCTGAGCTGTCCAAGCCCCTGCAATAATCCCCTATCCGTGCTCTAGTGGGCAGCCATAAATAAATACAATAGGTCACCCCCAAGGAAGACACTCACGTAGAAGGAACACTGTTGGCAAGAAGAAAAGGCAATGATGTAAATATGATCAAACACACTGTATACACAGATAAGAATGTCATAGTAACAACCCATTATTACGTATAATTAATGTGTCCTAGTAAACATTAACGAAAACCATATACTCTAGGTAAGCACGCTGACTCATGCCTACAATCGCAGCTCTCAGAAGGTAGAGGATGAAAATCGGGAGTAGTTCAGGGACAGCAAGAGATATGCAGCAAGTTTGAGTCCAGCCTGATCTACATGAGACCCTGTCTCAAAAATAAATAAATAAACAAACAATCTATAAATCATATACACTATACAGGGCTGGAGAGATGGTTCAGCAGTTAAGAGCACTGCCTGCTCTTCCAGAGGTCCTAAGTTCAATTCCTAACAACCACATGGTAGTTCACAACCATCTGTAATGGGATTCGGTGCCTTCTTCTGGTGTGTTTGAAGACAGTGATAGTATACTCACCTACATAAAATATATAAAGCTTTTTTTTAAATTCTACACACTATACAATGAAGCTATCCAACTGCGATATGAAAGACGCCTGTTTACAACCGCTGCCTTTCTGTCATGTCAGTGCAAGTGAAACATGGCCTTCCAGAAATCAAAGACCTGGGACTGTTTTTCACATTGAGTGGGTGAGTAGATTATCTTACTAGCAAAATTTTAATGTCCTAAGCATCAAGAAACATATTTGGAAACTGAATTATTTTTAAATACCTGTACTATGAGCTGTAACTCTCTCCGTTCTGCTTCCCACTGTTCTGCTTGTAATCTAAATCCGTCCAGTGCGGTCTCCCTGACATGAGACTCCATCTCACTCTCTTGCTGATGCTTTTCCAGTGCTTCCTTTACGTAAATAAAATCTTGCTTTACTATTACATTGACAAGGTTTACTTTTTATCTTTTAACCCTACTTTAAATACACAAAGGGGCTCTCCCTTTCAAGACTGCTAAAAACTCTTAATCCATGTCACAATCTCAGGAGTGGGGATGTGGTTACTAGTAGCTGTTTAGCATGCTTCAAGCCCTAGACTCAATGTCCAGCTGTGTAAAAACAGGCCTGGTGGTGCACGCCTATAATCTCTGAACTTGGGAGGTGAAGGCAGAATAATCAGACGTTCATTGTCATCCTCGTCTATACTGAGAGTTCACAGACAGCCAAGAACACATAAAACTCTGTCTCAAAAAAATTAATAAGTCACATTTAAAATCTTAATAAAAGTACTATTTTGATTGTCAGAATATAAATCTGAGTAATTTAACATCAGAGGTTGGGACAAAATGAAAGAAACAAAAAAATTCCAGTTAATATGGACATCTTTACCTGTGAGTAAACAGCATTATCCCTAAAATGTATATGCAAACCTGGCCAAGAAAAAGGATAGTTTGAAAAGAAGAGAAAGACTATTATTCAATAAATCAGAATAAAAAAAATGCCTAAATGTTAAAACTTTGAAAATACAAATATTCAGTTCAGACTATAACAAAATTTTAGGTTTACAGCAAAGAACAGTTTTGAAGGCTTTTCCTTTTAATTTTCCTAAGTATACCAAATTTATAAGACCTAGGTAATATAGATAGGCTCAGGACCTTAGTACAGGTTCCCTGCAGACCAGTTTTCCAGCCTATGAATTTAAAATGAAGTCTTCATGAACATGTGGAGAGAAGGTTTATGGCCCATGTGAGGAAAAGGGGTTCTGACCACATGGATCTGTTTTATAGATACTGCCCTCATAACTTTCAGGAGCAAAAAGTCTCTAGAGCCTGAGCTTCCCCTACCTCCATGACTAAGAAGTGACTCTGGTTCAACCCAGACCCCTCTGCGGATCTCAGTGCAAAGATGCTCAAGACAACAGCCTGAACTCAAAGCAGAGATATCCTAAGTAGTTGACAAGATCGTATCAAGATTTCATACCTGAAGGTTCGGGCTAACTGATGTGAGGAACGCTGCCAGCACCACCTTTCTTTCCTCCTGGTGTCACATTTTATGCAGGCAGAGTAACACACGTCCACTCAAGGACTTAGAGACTAACCATACCTATGCATCCACCATCCAAATACCTGGGTAGAGCAATGCGGTAGTAACCAACACACAAGCCAGGATGATTGAAAGGGAGAAAATAAAAGAGATCTGGGGACGGTTGTGACAAAACTTTTACATGTACTAAATGTTTCGGTAAAATCTTATTTTAGTGACGATGCAGTATAGGGCACAAGTAAGGCCCCAAATGAACATGTGCTGTTTGAGGTGGGCACAGCCATGTCAGGGACCAATGCCTCAGTCCTATGGGAGTGGCAGAACCTGCCACAGGTGAGGCTCAGAAGAATGGCAAAGCCTTCCTGGGACCCAAGTGTGAATGCTGACCGTGTGTACAGAAAATGTCCACCATAGTATCCTCCCCAGATATTTATGACCTGAAGACTGTCCCCTACAGAGACTGTCACTGCCTCCTGTTCACTTGTACAGCAAAACCCTGCCTCCTTGTCCAGCTGTATTTAGTAACCTGCCCCACTGTTTAACTATAATAAGAAACATGCTGAGCTTCCAGGACACTGGGGCTTCTTCATCAGAGAGCCCAGGACACCCAACACCAGCTGTTCTATGCTCGTGTCTGTCCCTTCTTCATTGCCTTGCTTCCCCAGTCAGGTCAAGTCCCTTAGACCATGAAAGGATGCAGCAATGTAGAAAAATAATGTATACTTAAGGTAAATATGGAACATTTATACATTTTTCTCTTCTTTTTTAAAAAAATTATAACTGGGCAGTTGTGACATACACCTTTAATCCCACATTCAGAAGGCAGAGGCAGACAGATCTCTGAGTTCAAAGCCAGCCTGATCTGTAGAGTAAATTCCAGGACCACCAGGACTACACAAAGAAACTCTGCTAAAAAAAAAAAAAAAAAAAAAAAGGGCTGGAGAGATGGCTCAGAGGTTAAAAGCATTGGCTGTTCTTCCAAGGGTTCTGAGTTCAATTCCCAACAACCACAAGGCGACTTATAACCATC
This sequence comes from Rhabdomys pumilio, assembly GCA_030674055.1. Lineage (NCBI taxonomy): Eukaryota > Metazoa > Chordata > Mammalia > Rodentia > Muridae > Rhabdomys > Rhabdomys pumilio. Next base: position 62,188,451 of record JANHMN010000004.1, read on the forward strand.
TATAATGAGATCTGATGCCCTCTTCTGGCCTACAGGCACACATACAGGCAGAATGCTGTACACATAATTAATAAATAAATAAATCTAAAAGAAAAGAAAAGAAAATATACAACTCACAATAGCCTGAGTAAAAATGAAATGTTTTGCATTTCACAATTCATTATAGAATATGCTCTACACAAAAAGGCATTATAAAACACACAATTTTCTGTATTTATTGCATATCCAAACTGAAATCTAGAACTACACTTTTTAAATTCCACATTTTAATGTTGCTAGAACAAAAGGAATATGGGTCTCAGTTTCACAGTATATCCAGAGAAGTAGGTTTTGCTTTCTTTTTGGATATCATTTTTGACTTTTGTTTGTTTAGTTTTTGTTGGTTTTCTTCCATTTATTTGTGGTGCTGGGGATCAAACCCAAGGCCTCAGCCAGTCAAGGTAAGGACTCTACTGCAGAGATCGGAGATCTCAAGTGCTTTTCACAAAACAAACAGTGTACACATTAACACAGTGCTGAAGCACAGCACGGCAGATACATAAAAATGCCTCTAAAGGGAAGGAAGGAAGGGAGGGGGAGGGGGAAAGAGGAAAGGAGGGCAGCGGGAGGGAGCCCAGGAGTAGTTGGATGTAATATCCATCTCAATGGATATTATATGAAGAAACGTGCACTATGTGGGTATTTTACCTGCAGAGTTCTTTGTAGCCTGTCTTTTTCCTGCATAAGTAACTCGTACTCTTGATTGCAATTTTGAATTATATTGTCTCGCTCCTCCAAATCATGCTCAAATCTCCTGCATTCTTCTTTCCATTTCTCTTGGGAAGTCTGAAATGTTCTCTCAATCTCATTTGCCTTTCCCTGAAGTTCTGAATTCTGAGCTATTAAAAATATGACAGAATAATTAGCATATTTATTTATAACCACAAATGAATTCATTTAGAGTCTAAGAGCCTCACCAGTGGGGCTGACTTTATCTACATGATCTTTAAGACAAAACATTGAACTTTCTCCCTTTGGTAACCTCTAGGAAAACTCTCTGTGCCTGTACTACTTTATTGATTTCCATTCTCCTGCTTCTCTCAAATGGACGTGATTTTGCTACGAGCCAATATGGCATATTCTTGAAGGCATGCCCGTGCTTAGGTATACCTCCAGCACCAGCTGCTAACTTTTTCCTATGTTCAAGAAAACAAATCTGGACCAGTGTGGTGGCACACACCTTTAATCCCAGCAGTCTGGAGGCAGACGAAGACAGATCACAGAGTTCAAGGCCAGCATGGTCTACAAAGCCAGTTCCAGGATAGCTAGAGTTACATAGAGAAACCCTGTCTCAAAAAAAAAAAAAAAAAAAAAACCATATATACATACATAAGTAAATAAATCCTTGCCTACAAATAGCTACTAGCTCAGTGGGTTAAATGAGTAGCCTCAGAAGCCTGATAACCTGAGTTTATTCCCAGATTCTACAATGGAAGAAAAGAACTAACTTTGAAAAGGTTATTTTCTGACTTCCCCCATGCATCCCATCACACACACACACACACACACACACATATACAGATATATACACACACACACAGCATGAAAGCGACTCCTTTACAATAACAGTTTTATAAGAAAACAAACCAAATGTGTGTATTTCCCCTTTTTGAGCAAGGCCTTGAGTGGGACTACTTCATTATTTTATTCTGTGTGTGTGTGTGTGTGTGTGTGTGTGTGTGTGTGTGTGTGTGTGT
>JANHMN010000004.1:62190196-62205362 GCA_030674055.1 Rhabdomys pumilio
TGTGTGTGTGTGTGTGTGTGTGTGTGTGTGTGTGTGTGTGTGTGTGTGTGGTATGTTCGAAGGCCACAGAAAGGTGTCAGCTGACCTGCTTTGTCACCCTCCACAACATCATCTGACACAGGGTGGTCTCAGGGGAATCTGAGCTCAGCTGCTGGCCAGCAAGCCCTTGTGCTTAAGAACTTACATGCTTGAGACTTACACACTGAGCCATCACTCCAGCTCCATATTTATCTTTCAAAAGCCGGTGACATCTAGAGCAACTTAATTTTTTTCTAAGATTTTTCATGTCTTTTGCCTGCATGTACATCTGAACATCACATGTGTGTCTGATGCCCTCAGAGATCAGAAGAGGGCATTAGATTCTCTCTAACTGGATACATATGATTGTGAGCTTCCTGGGCACCAAAAAAAAGCAACAGGTGCTCTTAACTAGATTTAGGCCTGGAGCAGGAACAAGGTAGAGACACATCCAAACCCCTGACAAAAATCTCATCCTGAGACAGGCTCTTCCTGTTCTGGGCCGCCACACCTCAGTACAAGTATCTTTTCAACCCTCATCTTTACCTGCCTTGAGGTAGTTACATAGCCTCAAGGCAAAATTAAAGGTTTAACTTCCTCTCCCCTCATAAGGATGAGTCCAGCAAGAATCTGGAATTCCCCCTCATTCAAATGGCGCATTCCCAGCACCTCAGCACCACCTCCCCCAAAAGGTTTACATAGCCTTTATTACCTCCGCCCCAATAAAGAGAGCTGGAACGATGAACACCATCTCCAAAAAGACCGTCCTGACCCCTCCACCGCCCTCATCCCCTTAGCACGCAAGACAACAGTTCCTTCCAGCCCACCCACCCTGACAAACTTCATTCCTTTCACTCCTGCTCACAACAGTGTCTGATTACCCCCAGGGTAGAAGAGGGCCAGCACATCCTTTCAAAGGATTTTCTCACATAGCTGATGACTCTTGGTAACCTACTATGAGGAGTAAAGAGACTCCAAATATATTTTATAAACAATACTCACATCGCCTAGACTCCGACCTGGTGAGTGACAGGCTGAGAACTGTGGTCTTTACTGAAAAATAATATTTTTTTAAGATTTATTTGATTTATGTATATAAATACACTGTAGCAGTCTTCAAACCAGAAGATGGCATCAGCTCCCACTATTACAGACAGTTGTGAGCCACCATGTGGTTGCTGGGAATTGAACTCAGGACCTCTGGAAGAGCAGTCAGTGCTCTTAACCGCTGAGTCATCGCTCCAGCCCCACTGGAGGATAATCTAACCGTGTTGTTTACTGAGAAACCCATACCATCAGTATCATTAGATTTGTCTTCACTCACAGAAAAGGCCTCCAAATACCAACATGTGGTACAGGGACTGGGATAGTAGCTTCTGGAAAGGTAGCACGAAAGAGAACTGGAGGAGATGGTTCCTATAAACTTAGTATTAGATATATGATCTTCCTGGGTTGGCCAGGCCCCTCCATTTGACCATGTGCAGAGCTCAAGTGCTACATCTTCTGCTAGGAAATGGGAGTAATTCAAAGCAATGTGCTCTCTGAAAGAAAGATAAGAATCAGAAGCCAGCTTCAGGCTTCACAAGCATCAAACGTGTATGTGGTACTCACGGATGTAAAAAAAAGTGTTTAAAATCCTGCAGCCTGCCCTAGGCAATTGTTACATTTTTGCTACATTTGCTTTATCAGATGTTCAACCATCTATGCACACAACCATCCATTTATACCCAGCACTCCATCACACTGTATATGCATTTCTAACCACAAAGAGCGGCAGGGCATCTCACTCCTGTAATTCATCACTTACATTGAAGACTCCCAAATTCGGGAGACCCTTACTCAAGACTCGGGAAGTCGCAAACACCCACAAACTCCAAGACACCGTATCTGGATGCAATCAACAGAGGTTTATTAGGGAAGAGAGCTGGCAGCCAGCGTTCAAACTGCACGAGTACAGTCAGGTGCGCTAAGGAGCTTTTTATAGTAGGGGGTAGGGAAAGGAAGGAATTTTCGAGCGGTTACACATGATTGGTTGTATTTTCACGAGATTACACATGATTGGTTTTTTTTTTTTATAATTTAAAAATTGATTTTTTATAATTTTAAAATTTTATAAATTTTGAACTCAGCAAGCTGTAACACTGGAAAAGACCTCAAGGGGGCAGGGGGGAGGGGTAACCAAGATCAGTGGAAAGTTAGTTAGTTAGTTCATCTGGGAACCACCCAGATGACTTTCGTCTTTCTTTGTCAGGAATGTGTCTTCCTGCTTTGGGCCTTCCCCACCCACAGGTGGGTTCTTTTCCCTGAGGCTTGAGGAATGTTAATACTCTTCCCGGGATGTATCCCAGGGCAGTGAAGGCCTGAAATCCTACATTCAGTTCCGCCTTCTTGGAACTAGTGAGCCTGTATATATTTTATAAAATGGTCTTTATAATTTTTCACTCTACATCATCAATTGAAAAACTGCTAATGTGATTGCTAACTGGATAGGACATACAGCCTTACTACTTTAAGTAAAATTTACATACACTGAGATGAACAGTTAAGATCCTACAAATGTAAGATGTTTAGGTCACACTTCTCTTAGCTCGCCTAAATAGCATAACCCCATGTAATCCAAACAATTATCAAAATATTTAAAAAATCCTTTAACCCAAGACCCCTCATATTTCTTTAATTTCTATTTTACTTTATGTATATAGGTATTTTGCCTACATGCATGCATGTCCACCACTTGTATGCTTGGTGCCTGCAGAAGCTAGAAGAGGGGTTGGGTTCCTAGAAGTTGGTTGGTGTTAACAAACGCTTTTGAGCTGTTCTGTGGGTGCTGGGAATGGAACCCAGGTCCTCTTGAAGGATAGCCAATGTTCTTAACCTCCTGAGTCATTTCCCAGCCCCAAGCTCCCTCATATTTTTGCCTACTGCCTACTTACTTCAGGGAAAACCACTATTCAGATTTTATTCATTAACAATTAGTTTTTCCTATAACAAAACTTTATGTACAAAAAAAATCACATGAGATGTCCTCATGTATAAAAAATTTCTTTTGCTCAACATATTTCTAAGAATCATTAACTTTACATATTAGTATTGGTCCCTTTTTATGACTGAGTAATATCTCATTACACAAGTACAACACAAGTCTTACGTTATGTACTTTTTACTAACATGATCTGGATACTTGCTTTAGTTATATGGTAATCTAAGTGAATTTGCATGCATTTATTTATAATTTAAATGATAGTTTATTTATTTACAACTAAATTCTACATAACAGAAGTTTTAGAGGGTTAAATTTAGTGTCTTTTTCTTTTCAAGTCACAGAATCTAATTCAGTGACATAGAAACCTACAGAATCAACAAAGTCACTTTCAGTGTTTCTTGAACATGCAGACTGTTTGGCTAGAAATTTTGACTCAAATTATGTTATAAAGGGGCCTAGAGTGTAAACAGAATGTACATACACACACACACACACACACACACACACACACAATTGTGATTTTGCATATTACTTAAAGAACAAGAATCCTAAATCCATGACTAGCAGAATTCTGTATTATTTTTCTATACATGTAACAATATAACTAACTAAGCTGAGGATATAGTTCAGCTGCTAGAATACTAGACTAGTAATTCACAAAGCCCTGTGCTCAGTCACTATATAAATCAGGAGCAGTGGAAAACATCTTAGATGCTGAATGCAAGAAAGAGCGCAAGTTCAAGGTCATCTTGAGCTACACAGAAGTATGAGCGATCCTGGGACACATCACACCCTTCCCCAATACACACACAAAAGTCTCAAAATAAATAATGTAGGACTGAAAACCCTACTCAGCGACAGTGCTTGCCTGCTATGCTTGAATCCCTGGGTTAAATTCCCAACACGGAAACAAAAGAATTTAAACACCTTACAGATACATATCTAGTCCCACGGGTGAAAAACTCCACTTGAGATCCAGTATGGATGTGCAACAGCAAGCAAGGTTGCACGTGGAACAAAGCTTTGCCCTGAACTGGAAGAGGAGAAGCGTCCTTACCGCAGAGCTTCTCTTGAATCCGCTGTGCCTCAGCCAGTCTCTCCTCAGCCGCCCGTCTTCCCAGACCAGCCTCCTTTCTAGCAACAGCCAGGTCGTACTCCAGACGCTGTCGCAGCGCTTCTCCCTTTTCCACCTCAGACCGCAGCCTGGCAATCTGGCTCTCACAGCTTGACAGCTAAAAACAGATTCCTGAGCTCATGAACTAGCACTAAAACACGTAAGTTGATGAGGCTGCATAACGCATGTATTTACATTTCTTAGCGAAACCTCCCTCTGTGTTTACCAGAACTAATAATATTCGGATGTTTTCTGGAACATTAGGAAAGAAACACTGCTTCACCAGGTGATAAGCATAAGCACCTTATAGAGACTGCACTAAAGGAAAAGCCTTTTTAAACAAAGGAAAAACTGTACATGTGAATCACAAAATCATGCCTAGAAAACAAAAATGCATACCACATAATAAACACTTAAAACTTCATATAGTCCTCTCTCCTTCTGTCTCCTAAATGTACTCAAGAAGCAAACAGGGCTGAGGAGGGGGCTCGTCAGTGTGCAGTGCTGGCGGCCCGCCCTTCCAGGGGACCCCAGGTCAGTTCTGAGCATCACGAGGGGCAGTTCACAACCCCCTGGGACTCCAGTTCCAAGCGGATCCGACACTCTCTTCCGGCTTCTGAGGGTAACCCACACACACATAACACATATGAACACACACATATAAATAAAAAATGTTTAAAAGAAGCAAATGGCAACAAAGTACAATTTAGTGAATAATGTGTTATTTTTTCTTAGTTAAAATATCAATGACAGCATAGAATAATAAGTGAGAATGCTACAGAGATTTTAGCAAAGGGCTACCAATTGTGACATTCCATGCACTAAGATGACACAAATGGCTCAAAAACTAGAATGTGACGATCTATAATGTTCTTACTCTAAAATTATGTAGTCAATGATTAGATCATGTATCATCCATAAGTAATTTACATAGTAAGTAATACTTAATACTTGTGATGTGGTAAGAAAACAAGAAAAAATGCTATAGAGCTCTTGGGTCAAGGACCTACATGCTACAGAAAAGCATATAAACTAAATTTTGTAAATGAGATAAAAATAAAATTTTATAATAGTTTGAAGAAAAGTAAAACTACGCCGGGCGGTGGTGGGGCACGCCTTTAATGCCAGCACTTGGGAGGCAGAGGCAGGCGGATTTCTGAGTTCGAGGCCAGCCTGGTCTACAGAGTGAGGTCCAGGACAGCCAGGGCTACACAGAAAAACCCTGTCTCGAAAAAAAAAAAAGAAAGAAAAGTAAAACTACTACGTGTTTGGTTTAGTTTTTAAAGAGATTTAAAAGAAAGTGGGAGTGGAGTTGGGTGGGAAGAGAGGCGAGGAAGATATGGGAGAAGCTGGGGGAGGGGAAAGTGACCAAAATGTATTGTATAACAGTTTTTCAGTTAAAAAACTAAAATGCTAAATATTTAAACCAAAAACCTTGTAATTAAAAAAATAAAATTATAAAAAGATCTGAGACTGTAGCTCACTAGCATATAAACACAAAATGATATTAAGATTTAAATATAAAAATGAAGACTAAGAATACAAAAGGCAGAGACATACACATATAATTTATGACTTCTCTTAAAAGGAAAAGAAACCTATTATACATGAAATATACATATGTATAAAATATATACATATTAATAATATGTTATAATAAAATAAAAACAAAGATAACTTCTGAATTACACTAATTAAAATTTTATATACAAATGTACTTAAGAAAAAGACTGTCCCACAACTCACATCCTAAAGGAATCTACATTATAATTTCAAAAAATGTAACTGGTTTAAGCCATATATAATAACAACACATAAGATCACACAACACTTGGGAAGCTGAGGCAGGACTTAGTTTGAGGGAGGTCTGAGTTACATAACAAGAGCTCTCTCAAAATAGCACTTTTTGGATTTATAAATTCTTCAGTCATCGAACACATCCATCAAATAAGCTGTCTGGTCATGTCAAGCTTGTTAATTAAAATGCATCTAGCTGTCAGGATGGTTTAACTGGTAAAAGTGCCTGCTGCTGTATCTGACAATCTCAATTTCAGTCCTGGTACTAGAAGTGTCTTAATCAGGGTTTCCATTGCTGCAGTAAAACACCATAACCAAAAAGCAAGTTGGAGAAGAAAAGGTTCATTTGGCTTACACTTCCATATCACTGTTCATGATCAAAAGGAGTCTGGACAGGAACTCAAACAGGGCAAGAACCTAGAGGCAGGTGCTGATGCAGAGGCCCTGGAGGAGTACTGCTTGCTGGCTTGTTTCCTATGGCTTGCTCAGCCTGCTTTCTTATAGAACCCAGGACCACCAGGCCAGAGGCAGTGCTACCCATAATGTGCTGGGCCTTTCCCTATCAATAACTAATTAAGAAAATGCTCTACAGCCAGACCTTATGGAGACATTTTCTAACTTTCAAATAACTCTAGCTTATATCAAGTTGACATAATCTATTCAGCAAAACAAGGTACCCCAAGTTACCCTCTAATCTCCACATGAGTGCTATGACACATGTACTCCCACACACAAAAGAAGAGTAAAATGTTTTAATTAACTAATTAAAATACCTTTAAGACAACATATGAGTAAATATAATTGGCTAAGGTTCAATTTTAATATCTCTATACAATTCTGCTATATAAAAGTGTTTTCTTTATTGCAATTTCCTTTGAAGCACAAGAATGATGTAGTGACAAAGGTTAAACATAGTTTCTCATATGAAATAAAATCAAAAACTGAAATTCAACTTTTTTGGAATGGCAAGGTTCCAGATAGAGTTTCCCTATGTAGCCCTGGCTGTCCTGGAACTCGCTCTGTAGATCAGGCTGGCCTCAAACTCAGAAATTCACCTGCCTCTGCCTCCCAAGAGCTGGGACTAAAGTATGTGCCACCACACATGGCTGAAACTCAACTTTTTATATTACGTAGGGGGAAAAGAAATTCTACCTCTGCGTTGTGCTTGGTTGTCATTTCTAATTTCTCCTTCTTAGCCCGATGGAGCTTCCTTCTGAGATCAGCAGTGATATCTGACTCTGTCTCATTTTTAAGCGTTTGTTTTACATCAGATGAGGCATTTTTCAACCTATAAAATAAAGTCAAAATAAAATATAACTCTCATACAATAAAAAATTATAACAACATTTCTTATACCTGATTGTAAAAACAGAATATGATAAGATTCTAGGATAGATAACAAATTCACAATCTAGAGAAACATGTCCACTGCAAACCGTGAGGGAAATGATGTCATATTTTACTAGTAACAAAATACTGTTCACTGAAAATATACTTCGCTGCTCAAGTTTGTATTTAAACCAGCTAATCATATCAACTGCTGGATGATTTTGAAGAGTGAGACTTCTTTTTTAATATATTCCTAGGTAGAGCACAAGGAGACAGGAGGATGAAGTCACAGCAATAGAACGGGAGAAGGTGGCAAGCAGGCAGATAACTGATTAAGAACTCAAAGCAGGCAGTGAGGAAGGAAAGCAACTAACATGCCAAATGCCAAATCCTAAAGCATAGAACACTGTAGGTTATCCGTTGTTTTTTTACCTTTGTCCTTGTTGAACGCTTATCAACCTGACACAAGCAAGAATTCTCTTGGAAGAGGAACCTCAATTAAGAAATTGCCTCCATCAGATTGGCCTGTAGGCAAGTCTATGAGAAAATGTCTTGCTTAATGATTGATGTGGGAGGGCCCAGCCCACTGTGGGCAGTGCCACCCCAGGCAGGTACTCCTGAATTGTCAGGGCAGCCTTGCTTATACAGTGAAAGCCTAAAATCATTCATAGTCCTAAGTCAGCCTGCTAACACAAAGCCTTGGTCTCTGTGGAAAAGCACTGAACAGATGGCTATAAGATCTTGTAAACAAGTAGCCTTGGTGGAAATTTACCAGCCTGGATAGTCATAGACCTTGTAGATAGGTAACCTTGGTGGATAGTACCAGCTTAGATAAGGACAAGTGAATCATAGACAGAGTCATAGTGACCTGTTCCCTGACCCTTCACCCAGCTGACATTCTGTTCTGGAAGATATCTGTACTCCCCCTGAACACCTATGCTCCTGCGTCATCCCCTTCCCCACATCCTGCCTTTATGTGTTTATAACCCCTGTGTGAAAAAGTAAAAAACAGCGGTCTGATCAGCCTATAGACAAGCCGTGGTTCTTTGCGTTCTCCTGTTTCCCCCATTCTCTCTTTCAGGTGGTCTCCAGGACCTGTTCACTGCCCTGCTGGACGGGGCACTAAACTGTCTAAGAAAGCAGGCTGAACAAGCCATGAGGAGCAAGCACTGCTTTAGTTCCTGCCTTCAGTCCTGCCCTCACCTCCTTTAGAGATGGAGTGGGGCTTGAGAACTGCAAGCGGAGATAAACCCTTTCTACCCAAAGATGCTTTGGTCATGGTGTTTTAGCACAGCCATAGAAAAGTAACTAAGCCAATCTCCTCATCCAACTTGATAAGGAACATGAACTGCAGGTCACTGTTGCCGCTTGGCCTCACAGTGGCCTGTTAAGCCACATGTTGCTAACATGGCTGAAGGTTGTCCTGATTATAACAATATAAACATTGAAGAATAAACTTAACCAAGACGATCTTCACACATGGAAAAAGAAGAAGGAAGCAGACATGACTGGAAACTGAATTACAGTCATCTGTGGTGGGAAGTCAATAGACAAAGATTAAAACTGAAAAACCAAACAGTAACATTTTAAAAATGTCAAGTCATTCCAATAAAAAAAAAAGAAAACTATCTCCAAGAGCTAAATGTGATGGTTTCCAGGAATTAAGAAAGAGATTGGTCTCAAAGAAATTAGCAGTGTTTCTCCAACAGCAATAAAACCTAGAAAAAAATGTGGATTCAATAATATGTATACACAATTTTAATTTCTTTCAATATCACTAAAAAAGAATAGATAAAAACCAGTGAAGCCAATATTTAGTTCTTTGAAAAGATGAAGTTGATAAACCTTTCCTAGATGAACAAAGAACAGAGAAGAAACTCGACAGTATTAGGGACTGACCTTAGGGCCTCACACAGGCTAGGCAAACACTCCACCACTAAGCTCTTTTAACTTTTTGAGACTAGCCTCACCAAGCTGCCCAGGCTAGTCTTAAACTCTGTAGACCAGGCAAGCCTTGATCATGTGATCATCCTGCCTCAGCCTCCTCATCAGCTAAGATTACAGTCCTATACACTAGACCAAGCAAAATGTCCAACTTTATAAAAAGCATCTACAAACAACCTATGTTCCTAGCATATGTATGGTTAAAGACTAAAGGGTTCCTCTAACAAGGAGAACAGAGCAAAGATCACTGCTATTAACACTATGATGTTCAAGACTTTTTTGTGAGGGTGAGTTCAAGTCAGGGTTTCTCTGTGTAGCCCTGGCTATCCTGGAAATCACTCTGTAGACCACGCTGGCCTCAAACTCTGTAGATCCGCCTGCCTCAGCCTCCCCAGAGCTGCCTTGCAGAGAGATAAGTACCACCACTACCTGTCTCTATAAAACTTTTATTTGGAAATCTTAAATGGTAAAAGGAGAAAGAGAGGAAGAGAGGTGAAAAGGGAGGAAAAGAAACACATATTAGACTGGAAATCTGGTTTTTTTTTTTAATTCACTTTACATTTTCATCACAACCCTCCTCTCTTCCCAGTCCCACCCTTACAAATCCCTCCACCCACTGATCCCTTCCCTTCTCCTAAGAGAAAGGGAGCCCCGCTTAGGTAGCACCCCACCCTGAGGTATCTAGTCCCAGCAGGTTTAGGCATATCATCTCACACTGAGGCCCAATCAGGAAGTCCAGGTAGGGGTAGGGGATCCAATGACAGGGAACAGAGACAGAGACAGTCTCTATTCCACTGGTTAGGAGACCCACAAAAAAAATCTAAGCTGCACATTTGCTACAAATGGGAGTGGGAGGTCTAGGTCTAGCTCCTGTATGCTCCCTGGTTGGTGGTCCAGGCTCTATGAGCCCCCATGGTCCTGGGTTAGTTGACTCTGTGCGTCTTCTTGTGGTGTCCTTGATCCCTGGAAATCTGTTTTTTACTACAAAGGATATGATTTTATTTTAAAAATTCTTTTTAAAAAAATCAATGAGAAGAAAAAAAACAAAAAAAATCACTTTAGATGAGGTCATAAAATACAAGATCAGTAAGAAAAATTAATTATATTTCTATATACTAGCAAAAATAACTCAATTATAATAGCATGAAAAAAAAGTTTAACAATAAATTTAATAGAAGTACAACACACCTACCATAAAAAATACAAAAAGTTACTTAAGTCAAAGCATAAATAATTGAGGTGGTGGTTCACGCCTTTAATCCCAGCACTCAGAAAGCAGAGATGGGAGGATCTCTGTGAGTTCAAGACCAGCCTAGTCTACAGAGTAAGTTTCAGGACAGCCAAGGCTACACAGTGAAAGCCTGTCTCAAAAAACCAGAAAATAGATAAACAAACAAACAAAACAAATAAAGGAAAAGACATCCCACAATCATATTTATACTTTAAAAACTCAGTATTATTAAAATTCTATCCACAAACTCAATACAATCTTTTATCAAATCCCCAGAATACTCTTTTGCAAAAATTGACAAGCTGATCCTAAAGTGTATATGGAAAGACAAAGGATTCAACAGCAGTGCTGAGACAGTTCAATGAGGAAAAATTGTACTACCAACAAATGTTCTGAAACAACCGGCTATCCATGTGCAAAAAAATAGATTTAGAACCGAACCTCACAGTACACAAAAAGTTAACAAAGTAGCACAAACATAAAAAATAAAAGTGAAAAACTTGCTGAAAGTAAAATAGGAGAAAAGTATTCATGACCTTAAGTTAACTGGAGATTTTTTGATAAAAAAAGAAAAGGATAATCCACACAGAAAAAGATAATAAATAGAATTTAAAAGTTAAGAGGATTTTCACTTCACAGCATACTTGAGAATGAGGGAGGCACACGCCTCAGGAGCAGTGCACTTCCTCGCATAGGCAAGGCCCTGGATTCCGTACCCAGCGTGCCCAGCGTGCCCAGCGTGCCCAGCGTGCCCAGCGTGCCCAGCGTGCCCAGCATCCTCACACCATAAAAGAAACCGACAAAATGAAAAGTCAAGCTACTTGATGGGATAAGATGCTGTATTACTTGATAAAGGACTTGTATTCAGAATATACAAAGAATTCTTGCAGTTCAATAATAATAAAAAAATTACGATGTTTAAGAACAAAACTGACATTTCACCAAGGAGGATGTGCAAATGGCCAAAGGCACATGTAAAGATGCTGAGCGACACTGATTGTTGGAAATATCCAAATTAAACCCATAGCCATGTATCATTTCACATTCTTCAGAATGACTACTTAAAATTAAAATTTTAAAGTGCTGACAAGAATATAAAGAAACTAAAGCCTTCAAATACTACTGTCAGGGATGTAAAATTATACAGTCACTCAATTTGTTGGTTTCTTAAATTTTTTAGCATAAATTTGCTACATGATGCTATAGTGCTGCTCCTGCGAACCAAAAAGAAACAGAAACATATGTCAACATAAATGCTTGTATATAGCAGGATTACTCATAACAGTCAAGAGGAGAACCAACACAAATCCCTCTGACTGGTAGTGAATGCATAACTAAACGTAGTAAATCCTTACATCATCAGTAAAGAAACAAAGGCCTATATAGGCTACAATGTAATACATCTCAAGAACAAGCCCAAAGAAGCCAGACACAAAAGATGCTTAGTCCCACTGACATGAATGTCCAGAGGAGAAAGCCACAGACACAGAAAGCAGGTTAGTGGTAGAGTTTAAATAACTTCCTTCAGGGTCTAGAATTTTGAGTAAAGACTTCTCCACTAAAACTATGGGGAGGCTGAAGGGACTGCTCCGCAGTTAGGAGCCCAGGCTGCTCCTCCAGAACACCTAGGTTTGAATCCCAGAACTGACACTGTGCATCAGTGCCTATAATGTCACTCCAATGGTGTCACAACCTCTTCTGCCTCGCTGGTCACCTTCACACACACACTCATAAACACACACAGGGGTGGGTAAGTAATAAATAAAATTTTTAGCATATATATTACTTGATGTCTACTGATAAAATTGAAAAATAATAATGTAAAGTATTATAATTCTAAGTATATAGTTATATAATATATTGCTACGTCATCTGGACAAATATTTAATGAATTATCCATAGTTAACTCTAAGAGGTAAGATTACATATACATAGTCTCTATCAAATTTATGAAAGGGGCTGGAGAGATGGCTCAGTGGTTATGAGCACTGACTGCTCTTCCAGAGGTCCTGAGTTCAATTCCCAGCAACCACATGGTGGCTCACCACCATCTGTAATGGGATCTGATGCTCTCTTCTGGTGTATCTGAAGACAGTGTACCCATATATAATAAATAAATATATATATAATATATATATTAATATATAATAATAAATAAATCTTTGAAGAAAAAAAACTTATGAAAAGTTATCCATAGCTTCAGCTGGGTGAGAGGCGGCACATACCTTTAATCCTGTTACTAGGGAGAGAGAGATAGGGAGATCTCTGAGTTTGAGGCCATCCTGGTCTACTATAGAGCTAGTTCTATGACAGCCAGGGTTACATAGAGGAACCCTGTCTCAAAAAAACAAAAATTAAAAATTAGAAAAGAATTATCCATAGCTAACTTTTATGATTCTGTTGCAGAATATACTTTAAATAGTTTACTTGCGGCAACTAACAGACAACTCCAAATGTTCAATTTTTCCACTCGGTAGTTATTACTCTGTTCTGTGAAGTTCTAAACATTTAGTTTCTGGTTTTGTTCTTTATTAGAGACAGGGTCTCACCATACAGTTTCGGCTAATCTGAAATTTGCTCTATATAGTAGACTGCCTGAAATCACAAACATCTATTCACCTCTGCTTCCCAAGTGCTAAGACTACGTGCACCAGACACCAGGCCAGGCTACTTTCAATTACTGAACTTATTTACTTGAAAAATGAACTTAGAAAAAAGTCATACCCTTCAAATAGTCCATTTTGTATTACGGACCCCAACATCAGAAGTAAATGTATGAAAGCATCTTACAAGGACAGACAGATAAGCATGGCACACATACCAAAAAAAAAAAAAAAAAAAAAAAAAAAAAAAAAAAAAAAAAAAAAAAAGGAACGTCAATGAGATGCCTTCCTGATAAAAGCAGTTGGCAAGGGGAGCTAAAACTAATCAAGCACTCAGGCAGTCAAGTCAGAGCTGCAGCAAGAAGGCAGAGCTACAGAGGTTACGGCAGGAAGAGTAATGGCCAGCACAGATAGACAGAAACATGGAAACAAGGGGTGGGATTGGAATTATGCAGAATAAGCAAGTCTCTACTGAGAGGAGAAAGTTTGGACACACAGATAGATCCAAGTTAACAAAGGGACACAAGGGGTCCCGCAAGCCAGTACTATACTTAGAAGGTGTCACTGCTCTGTCAGTACAAGGAACCTACTTCCTTAACCATAGCATGAGAATCCTGGCAATTAGCTCCATCACCCACTTAATCTAGCCTGGTTCTTGCAATCCAAAACATTTCCCAAGCAAAGGAAGATACCAGAGGCTTACCTTTGGGTCTCCCCAGTAGTGGCATTACTTGAAGTGTTTAAACTCATGGTAAGTCTTCCAATTTTTTCTAAATACCTCACTCCTTCTTAATATACTTCTTTATGGTGATGTCTGTGACTTACAAGTTAGATGGACTAAAGTCTGTTAACATAATAAACAACACAACAGCAGTTTTATATTTGAATCCTGTGAAGATGAGCTATATTTTATTCTATAAGCCTATTTGCTAATTTTTAAATTATTATATAGACTAGAACGTAGATAATTCCAAAAACCTATACCATACCTCTGATTGTAAATCCAGCTCCTGGGGGAGGCAGGGGTCCAGCCCAAGGCCATTCTTTACTAGCTACTAATAAGGTGGAGGCCAGCCTGGGGTACATTACACTCAGTTTCAAAAGATAATAATAAAATATTCAATATTTTAATTAATATTAATATTTTAATTAATATTAATTTTGAATAATATAAATATTATTCAAAAGATAATAATAAAACTATAGGGCTTTTCATCTTTTGTTTGCTTGTGCTTTGGTTTTTTCAAGACAGAATTTCTCTGTGTAGCCCCGGCTGTCCTGGAACTCACTTTGTAAACCAGGCTAGCCTTGAACTCATGAATCTACCTGCCTCTGCCTCTTTGCTGGGATTAAGCCACCACAACCTTTGACAACTTATTCTTGCACTTGGAAAGGAATATATAGTACCAATGTTTGGGACAGAGAATTCAGCTTAAATAAAGAGGATATTTTAATGCAGTGTCATCACTGAAGATGACAAAATACTCCCAAACAAAAGATGTCATAATAATTTCTTAATTTCAGACACTTTTATTCAAAGACTTAAGAGAAATAAAATAGAATAGGTAATAACCCAATCAAGCATACAATTCAGAAATGTCTTTTGGTGTTTTAATAAGTCCTAGGAAATAAAACTAAACCATTATCTTCAACCAGAGCAGTAAGTTACGACTAGCAAATCTGTGGCACTAGTAAGCAAAACAAAAGCTAACCCAGGTATCAAACCACATCAGCATCACTATGAAAACACTGCTTACACATCTGTACAAAAGGTCTTCATTCATAAATTAATGTTCTAACCCATTTCCTCCAAAGAGGAAGCAAGAAAGAGTGTCACTTACTCTGGCAGACTTTCTGGAACCTCTTATAGGAGATATTCCAAATTACACAGCTCCAAGCATGTAAATCATGTTACTGTACCACGGTGGTAAGGTATCTCAGCACCCACATGGCAGCTCACAACTGTCTATAACGCCTGCCCCAGGGGATCCAACAGACATACATGCAGTCAAATCACCAATGTACATAAAATAATAAATTATTTTTAAAAAATTTAGTACTCATGATGGGGGATAGGAACCAGAACCAAAGCAAACCAACTCAAGAAAGAAAAAACCAAAAACCCTAAAACATGGCTGAGTGCTGGA
>JANHMN010000004.1:62205372-62225911 GCA_030674055.1 Rhabdomys pumilio
TATCCCACAAATACCTCCTTATAGTCCCTAAAAACAGTGTCCTTAGGAAGATTGAGCTTTAAACTGGGAGACCTGAAGCAGGAGCCAACCAGGACCTCTCAAGTATATGGCCTCAGGCAACAGTTAAGAGTCTTTGAACATCCTTCCTCAGCCCAAAAGAGTTAACCACAGCAAGCTCTGCCTTCTAACACACAACACATCCAAGGCTCAGACACTATGCACTTTTATTACTGGGTCATGGAACTCTGCAAAGCTTAATGATCCCCAATAAAGGGGAATGGCTGAGTAATTTGGTTTGGGAAGGATATAATAACCATTTAGTGATCTCATGAGTGTAGAAAGGAACCAGAGAGGAAAACAAGAAGAGAAAAGGTGCCAACATGCTTTGCCTCTCCCCCACTCCTCAGAAGAGACTGTAAAAGAAAGCTATTCAAATAGCTAAAGACCAAAACAAAATCCTAGCGCTGAGAAATACTGACTCCACCAAACAGTGACTTATGCAGCTCAAAGAATAATTTGGTTCAGGGAAAACAGGATGGAATTTTACCCAAGTCCAGAAAAGACAAATCTAATTTCTCGTGTCCTGAGTGAGTTTGAGAAGAGCTGTGACAAAGGCTACTGTCACTCACCTACTGAGCAGAGTCAGGAACTCTACTTCAAACATCTACAACTCAACCAGAGCTCTGCTCCCTACAGCACTGCAAGGACAAAATGAAGACACAGGGTAGGACAGAAATAGCCTGAAGAAAGGATCAGAGTTAAGGGACCAAATCGCCAATCATAAATAAGACTCCAAAGCCCAAGCTCTTCCTGCAAGATAACTGATGGCTCAGAAAGTGACAAACTGTATGACCTTACCCTGCCTTTGTAACCCTTGCTTCCATTAAAGAACGTAAGCTGGGGCAGAGAAGCTAAATGGTTTGTCCAAGACCAGTCACCCAGTAAGGGAATGTAGGGAAAATGACACCAGCACTCAGGCACATTTTAGGAGGGTTGGGTTTTTTTATGTTTTTGCTTCTGTTTTTTGTTTGTTTGTGTCCCCTTACCCCAGATTCAAAAGTCCCAAAATGTTTTAATAATTTATTTTCTGTACATTGGTGATTTGACTATATGTATATCTGTATGAGGGGTGTTGGATCTCCTGGGACAGGAGTCATAGACAGTTGTGAGCTGCCTTGTAGGTGCTGGGAATTGAACCTGGGTCCTCCTGAAGAACAACCAGTGCTCTCAACTGCTGAGCCATTTCTCCAGCCCCCCAAATCTTTTCACACTACCAGGATGTTCCCAAAAACTAGACCCCAAATAAGCCATCTTCAGAACATCTGGAGACGAGTTGGAATCTGGCAGAAACAGACTCTTCTGTGCTTAGAGTAACATCCAGGGATCATTGGCACACACAGCAAAGAATTATTTAATCATAATTTTATTATTTTACGTGTATGAATGTTTTGTCTGAGAGTTATGTGTATGCACCATGTATATCCTGTAAATATCAAGAGGGTATGAGACCTCTTAGGGCTGGAGTTACAGACAGCTGTCGGCATTAAGCGGGTACTGGGACTCAAACCTGGGTTCTCTGCAGGAGCAACGGGTTCTCTAAGCCATCTCTCCAACCCAGCATTGGTTTTCTTTTTTGTGGGTGGAAAAGAAAAAAGGTCAATACATACATACACAACCTCCACATGCATGTAGCCCAACAGCATAAGAAGATCTCTGTTTTACCCCCTAGGGAAGGAATGTTAGAGGGACTAGAGGTGCGAGACAATGGTAGGCCATCTGCTTAGCAAATACAGGGGCCTGAATTTAATCTACACACACACACACACACACACACACACACACACACTAACAAAAGTAACTTTAATTTTTAAAATTTTTATTCATTTTTGTTAAGTGTTTGCTTGCATATGTCTGTACACCACATATGTGCCTCCAAGATCAGTAGAGGGAGTCAAATCCCCTGAAATTTGAGTTAAATATGATTGTGAACCATCATTTCAGGGCTGGAAACTGAACTCGGGTCCTTTGGAAGAACGGCCAATGCTCATAACCCTAAGCCATCTCTCCCGTCCCTAGAAATTGTTTAGATACTGACAACCTTAAAAATGTTTATTTTTGTTTTATTTTTCTTTGTCTTGGGGAAAAAGTGGGGGAAGAAACAATGTATCAAATTTACTGAGTTTGTTTCAATAAAAGCAAGTTGAAAGAACTCATTTTTTGTGTGTATTTAGGCACCTAACACCTTCAAATGTAAAGTCTTCTAGACATACGTTTCTACAGAACCCCACAGAGTTCCCCCGACCCCAGATCCGATCACTCACACAGGTAATGTGGTAAGAGGGCTGCACATCTTCACTCCCCTCACCCCACGAATATTACCTAATAAAGCAGTGTTCAAAGTGTGCACAGTTTTAACAGCTAATACTGATAGTTTGAAAATATTCATACAAGGGTAAAAGTTTTTAAGGTTGAATAGCATAAGACAAGAGAACAGTAGAAGATTCTGTTCTCAAACCACCTCTGGCTACAAGTACTTTGACTTAAGGCTCTTGGTTGTTTTTCATTGGTTTTGGTTTTGTTTTCAGTTTGGGGAGATTTGGTTGGCTAAATGGTTGGCTGGTTGATTTTGTTTTGTTTTGTTTTGAGACAGGATCTCACTGTATAGCCCTAGCTAATCTAAAACTCAATATGTAGACCACGCTGGCCCTTGAGCAGAGAGCTGTCTGACTCTGCACTAGGATTAAAAGCATAAGCCTTGCTGGTTGTTTGGGATTTGTTTGTTTGTTTTTTGAGACAGTCTCGAATTTGCCATGTAATCAAGCCTGGTCTTCCACTCCTGATCTTCCTACCCCACCTCCCAAGTGCTGGTTTTCAGGAATCGCCATGCTTGGCTTCGTTTTCTATAGCATAATTTCCTTATTAATTTAGGGAGTCTGTAAAATGAAGACAACCAGTTAGAGAATCCAATCAACCATGAATAACACTTAGCAAAACACCATCAGCCAAGAAAGTCACAGAGAAGCAGTGGGAATCTTTAGAGAACAAAGGGACAAGGTTGCATCTGACAGAACCCTGTCAGATCGGGGGTGAGGGGGAGCCAATATTTATTGCAGGCCTATTTGAGAACAGTAGATCAAAGTGGGAGAGCTTTGCCCATTCTAACAGTGGGCACTTGAAATGCACATCGTAAAACAGTTGTGAAAGGGCCTGCTTAGCCCGATGACTCTGAGTGCTCCTGTTAGAGTCCTTCCTGCACCGAAGAGAAACTTCTGTGTCTGGAATCTAAGCAGAGTAGAAAAAAAAAGAGAGGGTGGGATAGAGGGGGTGGGAGGGAGGGAGGGAGGGAAGGAAGGAGGGAGGGAGGAAGGGGAGAGGGAAGGAAGGAAGGAAGGAAGGAAGGAAGGAAGGAAGGAGGGAGGGAGGGAGGAAGGGAGAGAGAAAGGGAGGAGGGAGCAAGATGTTCCAACCAAACTGAGGAAACAGAAAGACCTCAAAAGCAAACCCCCATAGCATCAATACACAGAAAGAAACAGCTTATCAAGTTGTTTTATGAGATTAGAGAAGTTTACCTGAGCCTTGCCTCACTCTCAAGTTGTAGGTCTACCTAGCTCCCATAAAAATAAGGAAAAGAGCCAGGCAGTGGGGGCAACATGCCTTTAACCCTAGCACTTGGGAGGTGGAGGCAGGCAGAATTCGACGTCAGCCTGGTCTACAGAATGAATTCCAGGACAGCTACATAGAGAGACTTTAAAAAGCAAAAATAATAAATAAATAAATAAATAAATAAATAAGCAAGCAAGCAAAAGAAATGAGTATGGTTACAGAGTAAAGAAAAAAACAATACCCTATTATGTATGTATGAAAGATATATCCACAAGACTGATGAAAATATAACTACTTCAAAATAACTTAAAAACATGAGGAAAAGGCAGACAACAAAGAGGCAAGGGTACGGTGGCACATACCTTTAGTCCTAGCTCTCAGGAGATGGCAGGCAGAAGCAGGCAGATCTCCAAGTTCAAGTCTAGCATGGTCTACAGAGAGTTCGAGGGCAGCCAGGGCTACACAGAGGGACCTTGCCTTGAGGGAAGGAGCAGGGAGGAGAGGAGAGAAACTCACAAAAGTGCCAGATATGGTGGCATATGCCTTTAGTTCCAGAATTTGGAGGCAGAGACAGGTAGATTTCTGGGGATCTCTGTGAGTTCTAGGCCATCCTGGTCTACCCAGCAAGTTCCAGGCAGCCAGAAATACACAGCGAGAATCTGTGAGAAAGGAAAAAAAAGAAAGAAGGAAGGGAGAGAGGAAAAGAAGCAGGGAGGGAGGGATGGAGGGGAGGGAAGGAAGGAAAGAAGGAAGGAAGGAAGGAAGGAAGATAGGAAGGAAGGAAGGAAGGAAGGAAGATAGGAAGGAAAGATAAAATAAAGCCGAAAAAAATGAGGTAAGGCGCAGGCTTTAATCCCAGCACCTGAAAGGCACAGACAAGTCGATCTCTGTGAATTTTAGGCCAACCTAATCTACACAGTAAGTTCCAGGCCACCCAGAGCTACACAGTGAGACACTGTCTCTGAGGGAAAAAAAAATGTAAATGGTATAGTAACAAGAATCAGAAAGAGCCAGAAATAAAAGAAAACCTCACCTAAGTCATGAAAATTCAATTGAGGAGAACATAAAAGCTAATAGAACAAAATGCCCCAAAAGAGAAATAAAAAACAGGGAATGGGTTCTGGAAGGATGGCTCAGTAGTTAAGAGCACACACTGTTCTTACAAAGGAATCGGGGTCAGGTTCCAACAACCACAGCATAGCAGGCAGCTCCCAACACCAGTCACTCCAGCTTCTGGGCTACCCCTGAGGGAACATGCAAGCACACACACATACTCCCACACAAATGTACATGGAAACGCAGTTAAAAATAAAAAAAAAAATAAATAATAGTTGTCAAAAAGGATTAAACTTCAAGGTGAAGGAAGTAAGCAAAAGAACTCGAAAGGATGTAACGAATCATGGAAGACGGGGGACGAATAACCAAGGGCTGGAGAGACATCTCAGTTAAGAGCATGAAGTTCTCATTCTAGGACGCAAGTTTGATTTCCAGCACCTGTAAGAGTCCACAGCTGCCTGTAACTTCAGCTCTAGAGGACCCTACACTCTCTTCTGACTGCACTCATATGTACAATTATATAAATATATATACAATAAACACAAGTATACACATAATTTTAATAATAACAATAAATGATTATTATTAATAATAATGATAAAACAGGCTTTCTTTTTAAAGATAACCAAGTAGAGGGCTTACAGGACAGCTCACCAGATAAAGGTGATTGCTACACAAGCCTACTGATGTGTGTTCTAGCCCTAGAGCCCACATAAAGGAGGAGAAACCCAACTCCACAAGGCTGACCTCTGATTTACACATGCACTCAGTAGCACAGGCATGCCTCCCACCGTATATGTACATACACTCACACATGATAATAAGTAAAATTATATTTTTTAAAAAAGAGAAGGCTAGGGAGATGGTTAAGCCATTAAGGAGTACTGGCTGCTTCCAGAGAACCCTGTTCAATTCTCAGCACCCACATGGCAGCTTACAACCATCTGTAAATCCAGTTCCAGAGATCCAAAGCCCTCTTCTGGCCTATGAGGGTACTGCATTACATACACATGGTATATAGACATATATGTAAGCAAAACACTCATGTACACAGAATAAAAATAAATCTGAAAGAAAGGAAGAATAATCAATTAGGGATAAAGAGAAAGAAAGAAAGAAAGAAAGAAAGAAAGAAAAGAAGGAAGGAAAGAAAGCAGGGAGGGAGGGAGGGAGGGAAAGAAGGAGAGAGGGAAAGAGGGAAGAAGGGGAGAGAAAGAAAAGGAAAGGAAAGGAAAGGAAAGGAGAAAAAAGATAGACCAATTAGGGATAATACAAGTCCCTGAATAGAGAAATCTAAGTTCTTTTCCCACCACCACAAAAAAAAAAAAAAAAAGACAACTCAAGCAAGGTAGCAAAACAATTAAACCTGCCGGGCAGTAGTGGCACATGCCTTTAATCCCAGCACTTGGGAGGCAGAGGCAGGTGGATTTCTGAGTTTGAGACCAGCCTGGTCTACAGAGTGAGTTCCAGGACAGCCAGGGTTACACAGAGAAACCCTGTCTCGAAAAACCAAAAAAAAAAAAAAAAAGAAAAAGAAAAAGAAAAAGAAAAAGAACATCAACCCAGCCTTTTCCGACTTGTTGGCGACCTTGGCACACGTTTCCTACCTCCCATTCAAGAAGCATGCTCACCTCTCAGTCACACAGCCCAGAGGGAAAGAGGGTGGGTGAAAAGTCAGGGCCCAGGATGGAACATGTACTATGTGTCACACATGCGCTAAGTAAGCATGCTTGATCTCATCCTCCCCTTAACCTCCAGAGACTGTTTGCCCATTTCACAGATGAGAAAACTAGGTTTCCCAGAGGTAGAATGCTATTATTCAAGATATTCACTCGAAGAATTAAAAGTCATACTCAGATCTTGATGACTTCCAATGATTCTGTTCCAAGAAAACAGCCCAGCAGCCTCCAAGCTCGATGTGTTTATCTGGAACAGCCTAGCGTCTCCTTCCTCCCCCTTTAAATTGATGAACTCACAATTTAAATTTAAATTTAAAGTGATGAACTCACCAACAAACATCAGGTTTCTTCAAGTATTGAAGTCAGGCCCTCCACCCTTTTCACTCTTGCTTAAAGATGACAGGAATACACTCTGTGTTCATGACATTTCCACTACCTTCTCAGTTTGGATGTCTAACCAAAGAATATTGTTTTCTTTACCCATCTATCCATGCTCCACAGGGAAAGGCTTGGCTTCCCTAATACTAAGCCCATCTCCTTTTTCTTTCTTAGTCGTGACACCTGGGTAGGAGTGTCAGCGGGTACACGTTTCACTTGGCAACGGGGTGCTTAAGAACTGAGTGCAGTTCAATAGCAGAACTCGTTTGTGCCTAGGATTCTTGTTCAGTCTCAATCAACTTTCATCCCACCCCTGAAAAAGGAAGAGAGGTGAAGGAGATAAGTGATTCTTTCCATAAAACAAGCCTAAGACAAAAAAACTCAAACAAACAAAAAGTAAAAGGAACCTGAAAGACGAAGCCCATTCTGCTTATCCGACACAAGGAACCAAAGGTCCAGGATTTAAGTGATTTGCCTGCCACTTGCTAATAAACCGCACAGATATGCATAGAAAGCTCCAAGCTAAGACAACTGCCTTCACTTTTCCTAGTAGTATCCGGTTGCACTGGCTTCATTATTCTGCCTTTAACTGGAAAGTATTTCATTTCCGGCTCTCTCATTGTTTGGTTGTTACTAAGCACTGTCAAATACAAATAAGAAAAACGGTAGTTTCGTTTCTCCAATACCATGAGAAGTATAAACATCAACGTGTAAAGTCTTACCTGTTTGATATCGACTCTAAGTTATGTATGTATGTATGTATGTATGTATGTATGTGCCTAAGATGGATATCGCAAAAGATTAAACAGTCAAAAAAGGGGGTACTTGGACACAAAATTCAGCTTTAAAAACTAACAACTGATTTTCTAAGTGACAAGGTGGGTAGGCAAAAGTTGCATTAACTCGTTGTTTTGCTTATCAAACGTTTGTAGGGTGCTTAATGTGTGGCTAGCCCTTAAATGAAAGGAAGGTAAAACACGAAAAAAAGTCCTGATCCTTGGGTACTGATCCCAAAGAGCTCCGAGGACTCTAGTCCCCACCGGTCCTCAGGGTAGAGCAAGGATGCTCCGTCTTCCTCAAGGTGGGCGGAGAACCTCGGCCGACTTAGCTGGAGCCGTGACTGCAGCAGCTAGCAACACTAAGCCAGGTCCTCACTGCAAGCCCAGTCTCCTCTCCGCACTTCCCGGCACCGGGCGCTAGTCTCCACGCACCCACAGCCCGCGGTTACCTTGGACTCGGGTGGTACAGCCTGCACACCCACGACCCCCAGGCAGCTTCAGGTCTCGGGGTGGGAGGTCAGGCAACCCTCGAGAGAGTAACAAATGAGGAAAGCGATGGACTCTAGGACCAGGATGGAGAAAGTCTACGAGGTGAAGTTTACAACGGCCACTTCCGGGGGCTGGGAACACGCGACAGGACTCTAGGCAGCCGGGACTTTCTCTGCCTCGCTGGCCCCGCCCCAGCAGGCCCGCCCCTCGCCTCCGCGTCCCCAGCGTCCCGCCTCCCTCCCGCCCGCCGCCCGAGCCCCAGCTCCAGGATACGCGCGTACTCAGAGAACCGGAG
Organism: Rhabdomys pumilio; assembly: GCA_030674055.1. Taxonomy (NCBI): domain Eukaryota; kingdom Metazoa; phylum Chordata; class Mammalia; order Rodentia; family Muridae; genus Rhabdomys; species Rhabdomys pumilio. The sequence goes on from JANHMN010000004.1 coordinate 62,213,652, forward strand.
CTCGCGCTGGAAGAGCCGGCCCAAAACCGCGCGCGTGCTCCCGCGCCAGGCGGACTAGATTGCGCATGCGCCAGGGGTGGGGTGCGCGTGCGCTGAACACAAGAGTGGTTCGGGTGTGCGTTTCGCCCAATGCGCGCTCCAGCGCCAGTATTCTGTGCTTTCTTGTCTCAGGACACGCGCAACCGACTGACGTGCAAATTTCCAGCCTCGGACCCCTTTTCCCTGCTTAGAGAGGGTGGCAACCCGTTCCTGCTCTGTAAACCGCCTTCCTAGCTGGCTCTCAGGGCCCGAGAAACCCCCTAGGACCGCAGCGGATGCCAGGGTCCCCGGGGAGTCTGCCCGGCTTCGGCACAGGTGGCAGACTCTCAGCGCCCCCCGCCTGCACCGTCTCCTCCTCCCATCGATTTCTTTTGTATTTCGGCTTGGGTGGGAAGAATGTAGGTCGGTGTTCTGATGCTGCTGAGAGTCTTTGGTTACAAATATTGCAGAACCGGATTCTTTGGCAAATAAGGCTTTGGAGCCTTCCCTTGTGCTCCATTTCTGTTAGATTTCAGCCCCTCCCCCTCCTCGCCCACAATTTATAAAGAGCTTTGGTTCTCCCTGTAGCCGCTTCAGAGGATTGGAAAAGCAAATCCTCTTTTGTTCCTGGGCTTTTGAAAGCCTATTCCCTAAAGAACAATGCAAAATGGCGGGATTTTGATGAAAGGTTTTTATCCCTACCACCACTACCTTCTTTCCACAAGTGTTCATACAAAATGAGCCTTTTATGCTAAACTTGTCCCTGGCTGGTTGTAATCAGCCTGAACCAGGTGTTGGGGTTATCGCCTGCTCTCACGCTGGAAAGCCAACAGTCCTAAAAGCTAATAGAGTAAAACTTGGATTCTTGCACTGCTGAAAAACTGTAATTGGTTTGAGGTCAGTCGTTTGGTTTTTAAAAGGTCTTCCTTGCTTCTTAAGGCTTTAGCCAGGAAAGATAACTGCTCTGAAAACAAACTGAAGGAAACAAAAGTAGCCCTCTCTACTTAGGAATCAAATGGAGAATTACAATAAATAAGATTACATCCACGACCATCAAGGGTTTCTCTGTGTGGCCTGACGGTCCTGAAAGATGAAAGCCTTTTAAAATTATGTATGGTTTAGTTTTGTTATTTGAAAGGTTTTTGTTGGAGGGGGGTGTTGTTTTGTTTTCTTGGTTTGGTTTGGGTGGGTTTTAAAAATTTCCTATATAGCCCAATCAGGCCCCAAATTCTGCATCCCCTGCCTTATCCTCCGGAGGAGCACTGGGGTTGTCTTAGTAACATCACGGAAGAGAGTTATATGGCAAAATTAAGTGCTTGTACATTGTTTTTAGAAAAACTGGGTGACATGAATCCTTACAAACTTCATTTACTTGGTATTTAGCATTTATAGGATACAGTGCATGCACCCAACATGAAGCTGGGTAAAAGAAACAAGATATAAAGTACAAGTGCCTCGAGGATCAGAGAAGGGAACTGTTACACTCAACCTTGAATGCATGGAAGTGATTTGTGGGGAATGTAAAGTCTAGTGTAAAAAGGCAGGGAAATAGGTTCAAAGTAACAGCAGATTGGGACAGGGAAAAAAAAGCAGGAGTCTTTTGAAGGAATAGAAACTTTGTGTACAGGGGAGAAAAATATAAAAGATCTGCTAGAAAAATATGCTCAACTCGGATCACAGAGAGCCTTTCAGGTCATATTAGCAACAAAGCTAATGAAAATTATAGTGATTATACAATAAATCCGATCACCTTGGAGTCCTTAGAAGGTTTGTATTTTTCCCTGGTGGTTACAGGTTCATTTTTCTGTTGTCCCCTGTTTGGGTAAAGCCTGTCTGTAGTGAGATGCTCTCTAACCCACTTCCGGTTGGCTTCCCTAGTCACTTCATCCCTTTCTCTTTCTCCCCACCCTTTTGAGAGACAATTAGATCCATCAGCTTACAACCTTGGTAATGACCTCATCAACAAGTCCAAGGCCCCTTGGCTTTCCAAGCCTTCCTGAGATTTCTCTCTCCTGTGTATGTGAAGATCAATACTTACTTTCTCGCCGCTCACTGTCTTACTGCCAGTAAAGTGCCCTCAGCCGTCACTTGGTACCGGATAAGCTTCTTCAGCCATGCAGAAGTGAATGCTAAGTACTGAAGTTTGATTGTTTATGTCTGGGTTTGAATTTTTAATTCTTATTTCAACAGTTCTGCTCTAATGTCTGGCAGTACTTTGTTGTGGTAATAGTGGTGGTTCTTAGGTTGTTTCCTTCCCTATTTTAGGCAGGGTCTTGCTACACAGCCCAAGCTAAGCTGGTGATCCTTGTGCCTTAGCCTTCCAGTGCTGGGCTCACAGGCTTGTGCCATGATGCTGCTGTTAGCTGGTAGTATTGACATCAAAATATCTAAAACATAACTTTCTGAGTTTATCATGAATTGCCCAAAGTATTCTGTCTGTTCATAAAGCTTAAACTCTCAGGCAAAATAAATAAATAAATAAATAAGACAAAATATCTTTTTTTTTTCCCTTCAAGATCTCAGTTCCTACATTCAAGAATTCTGCCTTCCCTCTCTGCCTTCCGTCTTCTCTCTGTGCCTGCTGCCCAGTGCTGGGTCTGGTACCTGTTTCTTCCTATCCAGACTCTTGTAATAGGTCACTCATTCCCTTCTCCTGTGCACTTAGCAATTAACATGTGGGGCATTTTTAAATTGACAACTATAAGATGAAAGGATGGGAAAACACAAAAAATTCAAAAGGAGGCCTAGAGGCACGTGTGTGCTTCTGTGGCACAGAGGAGCGTCAAGCAGCTTTTCTTGTGCAAGCCTCAGGGCTAAGCCCTGATTCACTCCCCTTGACCCCTCCGTGACCTCCCCAGAAGGCTCAGGCACCAGGTGCTTCATTAGGATGGTGTTGGGTATCAGGTCTTAGAACTGAAAAGCCTTGGCATAATTGTTGCTGTGGGTGGCTCTGGCCCTTTGTTCCCTCCATATGCTATAACAGAAACCTCCTTTCTGAGGCATGTATGTTCTGAAGATGTACACATAGGCTTAGATGAAGTCTTAACATACACAGTTTAATACGAAGGTTTAAATGCAGGAACCGTTATAAAGCATATACTATGTGCCTAGTTATGTGCTAAGTATTTTCACATTTATTCCAATTTTCTTTCCTTTTTAATTTTTGTTGTTGTTAGTTTGAGACAGGATCTCTCTATATAGCCCTGGCTGCCCTGGACCTCACTATGTAGACCAGGCTGGCCTAGAACTCAGAGAACTACACCTGCCTCTGCTTCCCGAGTGCTGTGGTTAAGATTAAAGACCTCTGTCTCCACACATGGCTTATTCCACTTTTTGAACAGTGCTGTGACATCTTAAATGAGACATGTCCTCTATAGGGTTTCCTATACAGCTGGTCCCCAGTTGATAGCACTGTTTGGAAATGCTTAGGAGGTGAGGCCTTGCTAAAGGAAGTGCCCCACTGTGGGAGGGGCTTTGAGTGCTTAAAGCCCCCCCCCACACACACACACACTTCCAATTTGCTCTCAGCCTTGTGCTTGCAGTTGAGGATGTGAACTCATTCCACCATGCCTACCACACATTGCCAAAGTAAACTCCTTCTTCTATAAGCTTCCTCTAGTCCTGGATTTTATTACAACCACTGATAAGTAACTCCTGCAAATGCAAATATCTCTTTACCGTTTGTTTTGATAATAGCTAGTAATTTTTAAAATGAGGCTAATTACAGAAAACCAAGTAAATCTCTAGTATCCTAAAATATGAAAAGAATGATTAAAACTCAAAAATAAGAAAGTTTGGGCAGGGTAATGGTGTCACATGCCTTTAATCCCACCATTCAGGAGGCAGAGGCAAGTGAATCTATGTAAGTTCAAGCCCTGCATGATCTACAGAGTGAGTTCTAGGACAGCCAAAACTACAGAAAGAAACCCTGTCTCAAAAAATCAATACTTAAAAATAAATAAATAAAGTTTGAAGAAAAAGATTTAAAAATGAAACTAAGTGAGCTGGAGATACTACTCAGAGGTTGTGACCACATGCTGCCATGGCAAAGGACCTGAGATGCAGGTCCCAACATCCACATGGCAGGTCACAAACATCTGTAACTCCAGATCCAAATGTGGCACCCTTTCCTGGCCTCCACAGGCATGTGGTATAAATATATAAAAAGGTGATTAAAAATATAAACAAAAATATTTGCGTAACAATTTTAATAGAAACCTCACCTAAGAAGATACACAGAAACAATTATATGAAAAGACATTCTACATTCCTGTGTCAGATGAGAAGGAAATCACTACACACCTATCAGGATGACAAAAATCCGGAACGCTACCAACCTAGTGCGTGGAAGACAGAGGCAAATGGATCTCTCAAGTTCCAAGACAGCCAAGGCTACATTTTGAGATCCTGTTTCAAGAAAGAAAAAGAAAAAAGAGAGAGAAAAAAGAGAAAGAGAGAGAGAGAGAGAGAGAGAGAGAGAGAGAGAGAGAAATTGTCACTCCTGGTAGGAAACAAGATGCTACAGCTACTTTAAATGACAGTTTACCGATTTTTATTTTATTTTATTTTATTTTATTTTATTTTATGTCATTTGTTTTATAAGACTAAGCATACCCTTATTACGTAATCAAGCAATCATGCGCTTTGGGAAACGTGTCCACACAGAGTACTGCACACAAATGTTTCTAGCAGCTCCCTTCAAAACAAAATCTGGAAGCAACTAAGCCACCCTTCCCTGGGTGAGTGGGAAGGTGAACTGGTGGTATTTAAATAAAGAAATGAACTTTCAAACCAGAGCAAGGCATGGTGTCGTGGGCCTGTTGTCCCAGCACTCCAGAGTTTCCAGCAGAAGAGCTGCAAGTTGAAGGCCAATCTAGGTTACAAAGTGAGTTCCAGTCCTGCCTCAGCTATGTGGCAAGAGCATATCTCAAAGATCGAGAGGAAGAAATGGAGGAAACATATCTTACAGGAAACTGCCTTATTGTGATCACAAACAACCTGCTGCTATGTCCTACGGTGAATCCAGTCCTAGTTGTTTCTCTGGCTTTTAGGGCCTTCCCTAATATTACTCAGCTCAAACTGGAAAACCATAGGAATCGGTGGCTCTAATTTTCTATTTGAGACACTCACTGTGACTGTCTTTGTTAAAGCAGCAAAAGTAAGGAACTTACATTTGTTTGACCAACCATTTCTGTTATGAGATTTTGGGAATTTTGAGAAGTGTTTGATGGTGTATTGGATTTACTTATACATACCAGATTGCCTCCCAGGAAGAATGCACTGGCATGGAGAAGTGTGAGTGTCTATCTCCTGCTACTTTAACCAACACTAGATGTAATGATACTAAACAATTACAATTTGATAGACAAAAAGTGTTATATCATTTTTATAATTTTCTCTTAATCTACATTTATGTGAAGATTAATAAAGTTTAGTGCAGTTAAAAATGTCAAATTTATATAACTGAAAATAAGAGTCATCACTATTACTAGGAATAATTAGAAACCGTCCATTCCTGAGAACTTAATTTCTGACCTTACAGAGAATAATAATAGCCAGTGCGGAGGCAAATGCCTTTAATCTCAGCATGTGAGAGGCAGAGATAAGGGGATCTCTGTGAGTATGAGGACAACCAAGTCTACATAGTTCCAGGATAGCCAGGGCTAAATCTAGACACACTGTTTCAAAAAAAAAAAAAGAAAGAAAGAAAGAGAGAGAGAGAGAAAGAGAGAGAAAGAGAGAATAGTAAAATGCTCTTGGTAAGGTGGTGATGTCCTTTAAGTAAATATATTGATAATTATTTAACCTGTTTATTATTATTCTTTGCATTTCTATAGAAAGGACAAATTTAAAACAAAAACTAAAAGAAAAAAGTAAAAGTTTAGGAGGTGGCTTGGAAGATAGCTCAGTAAACTACTCAATAAACTGCTTGCCATAAAGCTCTGAGGACCTGAGTTCATCTCTGACATCTGGGTGTGGTGGCACAAGCTTGCAATCTCAGCCCTGCGGCAGCAGCGTCAGGAGTGTCCCTGACACATCACAGGGACCTAGCCTCAGAAAAACTAACTGGAAGACTCCTGAGGAATAATACTGAGGTTGACCCTTGGTGCACTTGTGTGCATGCAGACACACACACATACACACACACACACACACACACACACACACACAGAGAGAGAGAGAGAGAGAGAGAGAGAGACAGAGACAGAGACAGAGACAGAGACAGACAGAGAGAGACAGAGACAGACAGAGAGAGACAGAGAGAGACAGAGAGACAGAGGCAGAGGAAGAAAGGGTGACCAGTTCATTTGGCACTGGGATCAAACTCAGAACTTCTTGTTGCAAGCTAGGCAAGAACTGAGCTCTATCCTCATCCCTACATATAAGTGATATAAATATGTATATGTCAGCCAGGCAGTGGTGGCACATGCCTTTAATCCTATCACTCAGGAGGCAAAGGCAGAGGCAGAAGGATCTCCTAGTTTGAGGCCAGTCCAGTACAACCAGGGTTACAAAGAGAAACCTGTCTTGAAAAACCAAATTGTGTGTGTGTGTGTGTGTGTGTGTGTGTGTGTGTGTGTGTGTCTGCCTGTGTGTGTTCTAGTTATTACAGCTTCTCCAACACACAGTTATTCTGCTGTAAAGATCTGAAGAATATGCAGAGATGATCCTACTCAACATGTGTTTTCTCTCCCAAAGCTCACTGTGGACTTTCTGGTTAAGGCTCAAATATAGAAAAATTCTTCCAGGAAGAAAAATTGTCTCCCATGGAGAGAACTTCTCTAGTCCTCAGAAGGCAGGATTTCCCAAAGGACAAAGGAAACAAACAGTGGTACTAACAGGGCAGTCCTCAGCAGTGAGGCAAAGTTGGGAGCCATGTAAGTCCACAGTGGACCACTTTCAGCCATGTTTGTTTCCCACCCTAGGGAAAGTCACATTTCGGTGTATGTCTTTTGTGTTTTGAATGATAATATGTTTGAATACTTGGTCCTCAGTTGGTGGAACTGTTTGGGAAGGACTAAAAGATCTGGCCTTATTAGAAAGGGTGTGTCATTGGGGATGGGTTTTGAGGTTTCAAAAGATTCCTGCTATTCCCAGTGTGTCTCACCCTCTCTGCATCCTACTTGTGGATCAAGATGTGAGTTCTGAGCTGTTCCTGCCACCATGCCCTTGCTCCACCATCATGGACTCTAACTCTCTGAAACCATAAGCCTAAATTAAACACTGTCTTTTAAAAGTTGCCTTGGTCATGGTGTCTTGCAACAATACAAAAGTAACTAAGATGGGTTTAAATATCATAACTCTTATTAGAGAAACTAACAGCTTTATAATTAGAGTTAAAAGTGAAACTTTATACCAGGCCCATGATATGAGACTCCCTTTAGTTCCCTGTAGACTGTGAAGACATCAACATTGCCATTAGAGAACACTGTACCTTTCGGTTGTTACTAGTACTACCAGGAAAGAAAGAATACTGAATGGTTCAAACGCTGAGAAGCAGTGGTCAACTTACAGGCAACTCTGAGGGAAAAAAAAAAAAAAAACTATCTTTAAAAATATAATTGAAGGGCTGGAAAGTTGGCTCAGTGGGACTTAGTAGCTCACAACTTAAGTTCAAGACCAGCCTGTTCTACATAGTGAGACCCTGTTTCAAAAATATTTTTTCTTTTAAAACGTTTATTGAACAACTATTTTTTGGTAGATTTTGGAAGTTCAGGACATAGGAAAGTGAAGAACACACAAATCTCTGCTTTCATGGAGCATTTAGTGAGAGTCTCCAGAGAGAACTGAAACCAACACAGCCCTGTCTGTGCATCTATCTCCCAGTTGGGAGACAAGTTGTGCTTTCTTACCCTTATGCTAAAGAATATTGACACCAACCAAAGTCAGTACCTCATTTGCTCCAGGAAATACCTAGTCTTAAATGTAAGATTGTAAGCTGACGAAGCAACTCATTTATTAAGTAATACACTTTTAAAAATTATTTTTTCTTTAAGATAATGTCTCATGTAACCAAAGCTGACCTCAAACTTTCTATGTAGGGGAGGATGAATTTCTTATTCAATGCCTCCTGCCTCCACCTCCCCAGAGCTGTGGTTACAAGCATGTGTTACTATGCCCTATGCAGTATTAGGTAAACACTCTACCAACTCAGCTGCACCGTTGGCCCTAACAGTCTTTAGACTTACCTTGAAGCCAGGCAGAACGGCTCATGACTTTAATCCTAGCACTCAAAAGGCAAAGGCAGGTGGGTCTCTGTGAGTCCGAGATCAGTCTGATCTACATAGTGAGTTTCAGGACAAAGCTCACTTTGGGACTTGCATACTACCAAAACCCAATCCCTGGGCTCACCCCAAGATCATGGCTTGAAGTCCTACCAATCTGTACCCTAGTAATCTCCACCCTGGAAAACTCTGCCCCCAAGAAACCCAGTATTAAAGCTGCCTCCTGCTCAGCTCTGCAGCTCCCTCCCCCCAGAATACCCTCTTGTGTCTCTTACAATAAATCTGTGTGAGATTTGTTGTATAGTGGGACTTTGTGGCACTCCATTGCTCCTGAATGCCAAAGTATCTTTCTAAAGTAACACTTCCACTGGGAAAACCTTTCCCCTCCGTTTTACAAATAGCAGTTACAAATAAGAACAGTCCCCATGGGCACATATATTTGAATGCTTAGTCTTCGGGAAATGGAACTCTTTGAAAGGATTACAAGGATTAGGAGGTGTGACCTTGTTGGAGTAGGTGTGGTCTTGTTGGAGGAAGTGTCACTGGAGATGGGCTTTGATGTTTCAAAAGCCCCTGCCAAGTCCAGTCTCTCAATTGAACTCTCTCTCCTCCCTTCTCCCCTCTGTGTGTGTGTGTGTGTCTGTGTGTTTGTGTATGTATCGTATGTCTCTCTCTCTCTCTCTCTCTCCCTACATACCAGGATGTAGCTCTTAGCTATTGCTCCAGGACCCACCTACCTGCTGCCACACTCCACACCATAATGATAATGGACTAAACATTTGAAACTGTAAATAACACCCCCTCCCCACCCCAGGTAAATGCTTTTGTTCATAGTGTTGCCATGGTCATGGTGTCTCTTCACCACAACTGAACAATTACTAATACTGTGGGTAAATTATGTACTGGGCAAGTGTGAAGACCAAAGTTCAGATCCCCATAATCCATATTAAGGTGAGCATATGTAGCAGCAGTAGGAGCCAGAGACAGAAGAATCTCTGGAAGCTTGTAAGGCTGAGAGCTTAGTGTGTGCGGCAGTGGACAAGAGACTGTCTCAAACAAGCTGGGGGGTGAGGCCCTTCACACATGTAGCATATGCTTCTGCTCACACACATGCACACACAAATCTTTTTTAAAAAATGAACAAAAGCTTTCCTCAGAGATGTTGGCATGAGCGACAGTGACTTCAATGGTCTTCAGCCAGTGAAATGGCTCAACCAGTAAAGTCTCTCGAATCCAAGCCTGACAACCTGAGTTCAAGCTTCAGAATATATAGATAGGAGTAAGGAACCACCTCCTTTAAGTATTCCTCTGTTCTCTACCCATGGGACATGGCATATCCATGCATACACACCCGTGTGCAGAAATACTCTGCTTAAATAATTTAATGTCATGGAATTCTGGAATCTGATCAATGAGAAAGACTCAATGGGCTGATTTAAGGTTTAAGTATCTTATGTTCAGTCAGCTTATATGTAATTTACTATGTATTTTTCCTTGTTTTTATTGTATGTGTATAGATGTTCTTCCTACATGTATGTCTGTGCACCATGTTCATGCAGTGCCCATGGAGACCAGAAGAGGGCGTCAGATCCCCTGAGACTGGAGTTGCAAATGTTTGTGAGCTGCCATGTGGGTGCTGCAAATTGAACCCAGGTCCTCTGGAACCACCACAGCCAGTGCTCCTAACTGCCAAGTCATCTCTACAGCCCCTAATTTGCTATTTGAAAAATGGGAACTTGTATTTCTCTTCCTGCAACGAAATGAGTTGCTCTCTCTAGACTTTTGGTGTACTTTTAAATCATTTGGCAAGATTTTTTTTTTTTAAGAGTTGAGAAACCAGAGGACTGATATTGGGATGAAAAGTGAATGAATAAATAAAATTCTAAAACAGAGTTGAAAAACTAAGAATCTTTACCATTAATTGCTATAGGTGACATTTGCTATTTGTAATTATTTCTATTTGTTTGGGACCTGGAGATTAAGCCAAGGCTCTTACACATGCTAAGCATATATATATATTGAGACAGGGTTTCTCTGTGTAGCCCTGGCTGTCCTGGAACTCACTCTGTAGACCAGGCTGGCCTCAAACTCAGAAATCCGCCTGCCTCTGCCTCCCAAGTGCTGGGATTAAAGGCGAGCGCCACCACTGCCCGGCTACTAAGCCCATATTTTAATCTGAGATATACTTCAGACTTTTTTATAAGTATCTCTTGCCTTTGAAAACAGTAGCCTTTGAAAACAACAGACAACCCTTCTCAAATTTAAGCACCAAAGTCTAAATAATCAGATGGTTGAGATTACTATTCTTAGAAAACAAAACTTTCTTTGGAGTTAATAGGATAGTCACAGGTTCAGCCAGACTTGATAAAGTCTTTCTTTCTTTTTTTAAAATAATTTGTTTTTGCTCGCATGTATCAGTGTATGACAGTGTTGGATCCCCTGGAACAGGAGTTACAGACAGTTGTGAACTGCCACAACTGTCTGTATGCTGGGACTTGAACCCAGGGCCTCAAGAAGAGCATCTGGTGCTCTTAACCACTGAACCATATCTCCAAACGCCTTATTAGGCCTTTCCAACAGTCACCAACTTTTAATTAACTTAAAACTGTGGCAGGGACAAACTTATGAGAAAAATAAAAGAACATGTATCTTTCTGTAATCCTGAATTTCTACGCCAGTAATTAATTTACTATTGTTGTTATAAATCTACCCCCCTTGCCCGGATGTGTGAGTCTAGCACTGAACCTGAGGATCCTTTCTTTTCTCTCCTGGATGAAATGTTATTGTTCACCAGCAGAGGGCACTGGAGTGACACTGCATGATGCAACAGCAGGAAGATGGAGTGGGCTCCAGCCTTTTCTTTTCTTTAGTGTGTGTGTAGTTTAGGTGTGTGTGCGTGTGTTTCTGCACATATACATGTGCACATCCAGGTGGAAGCTGATGTCAGTGTTGTTCGCTACTGCACTCCACCTTTTTTTTAGACCTTTTTTTTTTTAAGATTTATTTTGTTTTTAATCATGTATAGATGTATGTGTGTGTGCCACAGACGTATGGGTACCCACAGAGACCAAAGGGATCAGGACCCTTGGAGCCAGAGTTACAGGCAGTTGTGATGTGGGTGCCAGGAATTGAACTTGGGTCCTTATGGATACAGAATGCATGCTCTTAACTGCTGAGTCATCTCTCCAGCACCATTCTTTTTTTTTTTTTTTTTTTTAAATAAAACAAGGTTTCACTATGTAGCTCTGGCTGCTCTGCAACTCATTGTGTAGACCAGGCTGGTCTCTACCTGGCTCCCAGGTACTAGGATTAAAGGCATGGACACTACTCCTGACCCTATTTTTATTCTTCAGCACAGGAAACTGACTCAGGAGCCCTAAGTGTGCCCTCAAGCTAACCTCCCACTCCTTGAGGCTACTTTCTGCCAGATGCATTCATTTGCATACGACCGACCGACATTTCTACAGATTATTTCTGCCTGTTTCTTCTCTCCAGCTGTGGTGACCCACTTTTACAGTCCCCTCTAATGAGTTTCGTTACCACCGGCTGAGTGTACGACTGTGTTAGTAGAAGACATGGTCTCTTTCACGGAGTCTCAGTCTCAGGTGTGGTATGCCGTAGCTCCTTTCTTCTTCCTTACTTGCCCGAGTACTTAGTCCTGACCCTAGAGGAAGCAGTTGTTCTTCCACACTAGCTGCTTTTGAGTCATTCAGCTTCCCCATAAACCTCCATTAGTATTTATCTACCTCTAACTCAACTAAGAACCCTTCATAGTAAATTTCCTCTATTCAAAGGGGACGTAGGTCTAGGGAGGTAGTGCAATACCTATGAACCTAGCACTTGGGAGAGGACAAGGCTAGTGGATCTTTTGTGAGTTTCAGACCAGCCTATATAACTATCTATCTATCTATCTATCTAATATATATGTATATGTATATATATATATATATAAAATCTATCTATATATCATCTATATATCTATATATCATCTATATATCTATGTATCTATATATCTAT
>JANHMN010000004.1:62243369-62312718 GCA_030674055.1 Rhabdomys pumilio
TCTATCTATCTATCTATCTATCTATCTATCTATCTATCTATCTATCTCCACATCACATCCCTCTTCCCTGTTTTCCCTCCACATCCTCCAGTGTTCCACCCTTCACTTGTTAAAACCCATCTAATGGGGCTGTCCAGAAGTCTCATTGGGTAAAAGCACTTGCCAGCAATCCTAACAACCAAAGACAATCTCAACTGATTGCTGGGACCCACATGGTAGAAGAAATTGCCCTTTGACCTCCACAGTTGTGCCATAGTTCATGCACACGCATGTGTGCGTGCGTGCACACACACACACTAAATAAAAAAAAAACTTGTTGAGACAGGATTTCATTGTGTAGCTCTGGATGACTGGAACTCACTGCGAAGATCAGTGTGAACTCACAGAAATCCTCCTGCCTCTGCCTCCCAGTTGCTGGTGTTAAAGGTGTGTGCCACCAGTTCAGGCCAATTTAAACAAAAGCAACAACAACAAAACTTCCAACCCCCCAAAACTAAAATATTTACAAAGTATGTCTAAAAGCTACACATATGCAATGCCTTGTGCACCTGTAACCCATGAGGCTGAGGCAGGAGGATCAGGAGTCCCAGGTCCACCTTGGTTACATGTGTTTCAAAACACAAAACACACAAAGAAAAGAGGAATAAGAAAGAAAGGGAAGAAAGATGGGGGGGTCAGGGGCCCATGGGAAGAAGGAGGAAGGAATGAAGGAAGGAAGGAAGAAAGGGAGGGAGGGAGACAGGAAGGGAAGAAGGGAACAGGATGGAAGGGAAAAAAGGAGAGGAAAAGAAAAAAATCTAATCTATACTAACGCAAATTGAAACCAATTTTGTCTGTATAGGTCTCTGTGTGTGTTTCACATGCATGCATGTAGGTGTGCATGAGGAAGCCAGAGGTTAACCTTGTGCGTCATTCCTTAGGAAACATGCCCCTTATTTTTTGGGACAGAATCTCTTACTGATCTGGGGCTCTCCAAGTAGTCTAGGCTAGACCCAGGAATCTTCTGCTACCTCTCCAGCTCTGGACACATCCATGTGTCATCCCTGCTGGCTTTCCCCATGGGCTCTGGGGATTGGAATCACACTCTCATCTGCACAGCAAGCACTTCACCAACTGAGCTGCTGCCCCAGCTCCAACAAGGTAATTAATATACACAGAAGTTTAAAAAATCCATTTCATGGGAGGCAGAGGCAGGCGGATTTCTGAGTTCGAGGCCAGCCTGGTCTACAGAGTGAGTTCCGGGACAGCCAGGACTACACAGAGAAACCCTGCCTCGAAAAACCAAAAAAAAAAAAAACCAAAAAAAAAAAAAAATCCATTTCAATTACTTCATATTTCTCAATCTGCACAAGGACTCAATTTTTCAAAAGCTTTTAAATTCCATGTTATTCTAGGTAAATAAATCGAGAAAATAGCTATATTTAAGTTGAAATTTTCTACTAATCACTGTGGAAACCTAATAACATGGCAGAGATGCTTATATTTTAAAAAGTAAGAGCAAAAAGCAAACCAGTGAAATACCGTTACATAGGTAAGTCCCAGATCCTGACAGCACAAAGTTCTGTAGAGGATGTACCAACAGGAATCCTCATTCACAAATGACAAGAACACACAATGATGCCATTATTTCAGAAAACAGATTAGTCATTTCCTACAAAGTAAACACACACTTACTATATGAACCAGGAACCACTCTTTGGTATTTACCCTAAGGAGTTAAAAATGTATGCTTACACAGAAAATTGCACATGAGTACTTATACTAACTTTATTCATAATTAGTAAGACATGGAGCAAACAGGATACCCTTTATTAGGTGAACAGTTAAACAAACTGTGTTGTGTCCACACAAGGGAACGGCATTTAGTGCTGAAAAGAAATGAGCTATTGATCTGTGAAAAGACACAGAGGAAACCAACGTCAGGTACAAAGTAAAAGAAGGCAGCATCGTGACCCTCTTTTAATTTCGCAGTGCCAGGAATGAAGCCCAGGGACTATGAATACCAGGCCGATGAGCTCCGTCCCCATCCCAATAAACCCAACCTGAGGGCTATTCACCATGATTTCAACTACGTGATGCTCTGAAAAAAAAGAAAAAAAAGTCAAGAAGAACAACCCTGAAGACAGCAGAGAAAGATCTGTGATGGCCCACGGTTGTAGAAGTGAAGGAAGAATAGGGGAATGCAGGATTTTTAGGGCAGTGACACTTCTGTGTGGTATTGTCATGGTGTCTACAAGTCATAAAAAATGTTGAACACCCAGGGAGAATCATACTATACATAGTGTCAGTGTGGGATCAGCAATCACAGTCAACAGAACACTGCGGGGAAGGTAGGTGGGAGGACGCTCTATGTGCATAGGATATTTTGGTGAGAATGAAAATCTATTCACAAAGAGATCAAGTTGTAGGGCCAGTGATATGGCTCAGCAGGTGCTTGCACTGAGCGTGGTGAGCATCTGACCCCTAGCCCCACCTCATGGAAGGAGAGACCCCACCCCTGCAAGTTGGCCTCTTTTATCCACTCATTTGAGAGCACACATGCATGCACACACACACACAAGGAAAGTTCAAAAATGATAAATAAATACATAAATGATCTCTTTTAAAAATTCACTGCTGTGTATGGTGATACCATGTCTATAATCCTAGTTTTGGGAGGTAGAGGCTGAAGAATCAGGAATTCAAGCTCACCATTGTCTCCATAATGGGCTTAAGGCTAGCCTGGTTTACACGAGAACTTTCATAAAACAAACAATAAAAAATAAAACTTACTTTCTTTCTTTCCTTTCTTCCTTCTTTCTTTCTTCTTTTCTCCCAAACTACCCCCAAACAATGACTTATCATTCTCTCTTGGCATCGAACATTTATGACTCCATGACAATACCACACAGAAAAGTGTCACTGCCCTAAAAATCCTGCATTCCCCTATTCTTCCTTTATTTCTACAACCATGGGCCATCACAGATCTTTCTCTGCTGTCTTCAGGGTTGTTCTTCTTGACTTTTTTTTTTTTTTTTCCCAGAGCATCATTAGTTGAAATCATGGTGAATAGCCCTCAGGTTGGGTTTATTGGGATGAGGACGGAGCTCATCGGCCTGGTATTCATAGTCCCTGGGCTTCATTCCTGGCACTGTGAAATCAAAGGAAGGTCATGATGCTGCCTTCTTTTACTTTGTACCTGACGTTGGTTTCCTCTGTGTCTTTTCACAGATCAATAGCTCATTTCTTTTCAGCACTAAATGCCATTCCCTTGTGTGGACACAACACAGTTTGTTTATCTGTTCACCTAATGAATTTGCCTAAGAGGAATAGGGTCTCTCTACTTAGCTGGCTGTCCTGGAACTTACTCTGTAACCAGGCTGGCCCTGAACCTACAGAGATCCATCTGTCTCTGCCTTCCAAATTCAGGGATTACTGTCGTGTGCCACCACACCCTGCAAAAACATTAAAAATCTGAAAATTAAGTAAAGTTCTTTGTGTTCAGTTACAAAAGCTCAGAAGTCTGTATCCTGTGTATCACCAAGCTAAAAAAGCACATTGCCAAAATGTACTACAATACGCTCTACCAAGTTTCCCAGGAAAACAGCAAGAGCTCTACCATTAAGGGACTTTGAACTAGACCAGGCATGGTGATGCATGCCTGCCATGCTAGCACTCAGGAGGTGAAGGCAGGAAAATCAGAACTTCCAGGTTATCCCTAGCTGCATAGTAAGTTCAAGGCTACCTTGGGACATGTAGACTTTGTCCCCAAAACAAGCACATAAAATCATTGGATAGATGACTAAAATCCTCAAATTCAACAGCAAATTACTATATTCACAGCTTCTAAAGGTATTTTATGTTTAAAATAGTTGTTTAAATTTTCCCCTCTTTAGATTTTTCGAGACAGGGTTTCTCTGTATAGCCCTGGCTGTCCTGGAACTCACTCTGTAGACCAGGCTGACCTCGAACTCAGAAATCTGCCTGCCTCTGCCTCCCAAGTGCTGGGATTAAAAGCATGCGCCACCACTGCCCAGCTAGTTATATAACTTTGAATCACCGTTTTTCAGACTCACTTTATTCAGTTCACACATTTTTAATTTGTATTATCAGAAAACACACTGACTTAGGAGACTCAAGAACATGAACAGAATAGGACGAATCACCAGGCTTGCAGACTGTGGACCAGACTGGAAAAAGATTCTACGTTTAAAGTGAATTCTCAAGTATCAAAATTGGGAAGCCAGTGGGAACAGGAGAAAAACTTCAAGAAACAATGAAAGACAAAACAAACAAAGAAAGAAAAAACAAAACAAAACAAAACAAAACAAAACAAAACAAAACACCCCCAGACAAACAGAAGGAAGAGTAACATGCAGCCGTGAGTGGAAATGAGGGAAAGAAGTCTTAAGTGAAGCTGAACACAGAGAGGCCAGGGAACAAACCACAAACCCAAAGCTTGAAACAAGAGTGAGCCAATTAATCTATTTTGAGGCACGGTCTCGCTATGTAGCCTTGGGTGGCCTGCAATTCCATATGAGGACCAGGCTGGCGTTGAACTCACAAAGATCTCCTGCACTTGTCTCTACAGTGCTAGAATTAAAGATGTGTGCCATTACACCTGGCCCAGGTTATTTTAAAAAATAATAATAATCCACTGGGTCAGCTGCAGAGCTTACACAGCCTTCATGGTAGCTCCCACAGGTGATCTGGTAATACCTGTTTAGTCTAGCTTCTTCAGCCCATCTATCCCCTGAGATCTAGACTGTCTACCATCTCGTAGCCACCCATCTACAGGCAGCTGTCTTCTGATCATTGAGTGGTCCATCAGCTCAGCAGTCCTTCTAAACACTGCCTCACAGGCTGATCCGTTTTAGTTTTTCTCTACCTAAGAGTGAACTTCCAAGTTTGTCCTCAAGAGGAAGAAAAGCTTGACTACATTTAGGGCATCTCTGACTAGCTAGTTAGCTCTTTGTTTAAAAATAAAGGACATTAAACAAATAATATATTTGCTAACTTCTCATTACACTCGTGACATGAGAGTGAAATACCATGTATAATGAAGACCCAGCCTGCCTCTGTCTTAGACTTAAAAGCCATCTTGTAGTAAAGACAACTTAGGTTGATTCCTAATGTGATTAACCCTTATGATTAAACCTGTTTCTCAAGGATTGGGCTATGCCCACTGTAACCTTAACTATAAATGGTTCTGTACTGCCTGTTCCAAGAAATGGCAATCACATCTTTGTTTTAAAACATTGCTATGACCATCTTACAGTCCTACCTTTGTTTCAAAAAGTTATAACCAGCCATTGTTACAACTGCCTTATTATGCTCTGCTTCTGTGACCCTGACATATACTTTTAGATTTTATTTTTAAAATAGTATGTATATATGTACGTGTCTGTGTGTGAGTATGTGTTTGTGTGCAGGTTCCTGGACTCAGGTCCTCTGGGAGCAGCAAGTACTTTTAACCACTGAGTCTTATCTAGTTCTATTAAATGATTTGTAGAGAAAAAAAAATTTTTTTAAGAGTCAACCTTTTTTTTTTATTTTAATTTATTTATAATGTTAACACAATTTCTCTTTTCTTTTTTAGATTTATTTATTTATTTTGTGTATATGAGTACACTGTAGCTGTCTTCAGACACACCAGAAGAGGGCATCGGATCCCATCACAGATGGTTGTGAGCCACCATGTGGTGGCTGGGAATTGAACTCAGGACCTCCGGAAGAGCACTCAGTGCTCTTAACCACTGAGCCATCTCTCCAGCCCCAAGAGTCAACCTTTATGTATATGATGAAAATATAAAATCAAATATGAATATCTTCATCTTGGTTTGCTTGTTTCCAGCACTGAGGATTGAATCTAGGCCTCTTGCCTGCTAAGGCTGCCCTTGTGTGTGATCCTTTGGCTCCGTGGTTCTCACTCTTCCTCATGTAGCAACCCTTTAATACAGCTCCTCATTTGTGATGACCTCCAACTAGAAAATTAGTTTCTTTGCTACTTCATAGCTGTGATTCAGCTGTTGTTCTGAATCATAATGTAAATATATGCAGGATATCTGATATGTGACTCCTGTACAGGTCCCAACCCACAGCCTGAGGACCACTGAGGCCTTAACTTACTGAGGAGCACACCACATGTGTCCTGTGACCTGCTTTCTTTTCTTTTTTTAAAGTTTATTTACATATGAGTATGTATGCCTGCAAGACAGAAGAGAGCTTCAGATCCCATTATAGATGGTTATGAGCCACCAAGTGGTTGCCGGGACTTGAACTCTGGAAGAGCAACCAGCCCCTGACCCTAAAGAATTAGAACTTTGTCAGGGCTTATCACTTGTCTATTCTTATTATCCATTCAGTGATTCCATCTTGGAAAAAAAAGTTGTTGAGTACCTCTACTGAGGAGGAAGACAGTGCTTGTTCTAAGTAGTTTAAAGACTAGGAAGATGGTAAATACAAAAAGATCAAGCCATTTGAAGATGATATTTAGATGTGCTTTTTGGGTCAAGTCATTTAGGCCCATGAAGAGTTAAACGGAAGGGCTGGTAGAGAGGACCAGCTGGGGAGTGGGGTGGGTCTCCGGAGATTGGTAGGGAATTTGAAGCTGGAATAAGAGAACTAGGCAGCGTCTACTTCCAGCATCTTTTTCTAATTATGGACCATTCTCATTCTTCTGCAGTCTCTAACCTTCCTGTGCAACCTACAGGGCTTGTAAAAATCACAAAAGGGTGTAGTGCAGAGAACAGAAGGGCTGGAAGCTGGCTTGGGCCCTTTGACTCCAAGTGTCCTTGGGCAAGTTGCTTGATGTCTGTGAGCCTGCTTTCTCATCTGTAGAATGGGAAGAATGTAGCTTGGGTTTTGCCCCAACACATTTAAGTTTGCCTGTCCTCTCTGGCTAACTGATTACAGTTCTGGAAAGTGTATTCTTTCTCCTGTGGGGGAGGAGCAAAGCTTTGCCAGTGGCTTACACACACCCAGGCATTTCCACCCCCTTCTCCCTTTGCCCCTTTCTCTCCTCCCACTTAGATTCAGAACTGTTGTTCTCAGGGATCCTGGCCCTTTGTTCTCTGGAGGCTTAAACCACCACCTGTTTTGCCTTGATTTAAAAGGTGTCGCCAGTTGTTTCAGCCGATTTCTAACTGAAATTGTCAAAATGTACAGCTAGTGAGTGTATCACACTGGTTCACCACTAATACATCAAGTGCTTTTCCATTTTCCTTAAAAAAAATTATTTCCTAACTAACCCCACTCACAGTACTCATCTCTTGTAGTTGTTGGCATGGCCACTTAGCACAACACAAGGTATATTCTAATAGTATTGTACATCTTCCTGTGATATTCTTTCTCTATGTGTGTCTCTCTCTTTCAAAAAAGGCTTTGCCTACAGGTTGGCCTCTAATTTCCATCCTCTAGCCTGAGTTTTACTGGTGATCTGAATTTAATCATGGGACTCACATGGTGGAAAGAGTCCCAGGTGTCTCCTGATCTCCAGAGGCAGTGCCATTACCAAAAAAAAAGCAACCTGGGGAATCTTGTTGAAAATGCAGATTAGTAGATGGGGGAGGGGGCTGAGCTGTTCACAACCCCCCCACCTCTCCCCCCTTCCCCCGGTGAAGCCCATGCTGTGGAGTCTGACCACAACTGGAGTTTCAAGGCCTTATAGAGTTGAGGACAATGGGAAGGGGAGGTGTACACACACACACAGTGATAGCTGGGTGCTGCTTTGATATTTATTACCTGGGATTAAAAACGTCCCTTTAAGACCTTCACTCTGTCCCTTTCAGGTCCATGATTACCTGATGACTGTTTCTGTAATTACTTAGTTGTGCCCCTCCACATTTCTTTCTTCCCTCCTTAATCAACAGTCACATAAAAAAAAGGGCTCCTTCTGCTCACATCTGTATTGAAATGTCAAGAATCCAGTTTTAAGCAATCAGTTTCACCCCCCCCCCCCCCCTTTTACCATGTAACCTTGGATAGCTCCCAAAGCACACAACATCAAATTCACACTGAGACGCTTGAAGACATATCACCAATAATTCCCTTTATTTCTGTTAGCTCCACGTGGTGCCCTCTGAACAATGCAGGTCTACAGTGGCCCCCTTGCAGGGCATTTAACATTGGGGGGTGCCAGATTTCCTTTTAAAGGCATGCAGTGTTCCTTTTTTATAAAACCCTCAGTTTTTGCCTATTCAAACTGATTCTCAGCTGTGAGTCTTTATTTAAAGCAGTATTAGATAGATATCTAACATATTTTAGTATTCTTAATATATTTAATATTTTTAGCCTGTTTTATATAGGAAATACCTAAATCTTGTTCCTGGCTGTATATTCAACACCAAACAGTGCTTTATTCTAAAAAAGGTTTTAGAGAGATTCAATGAAAGATGAAACAAAAGATTTATTTTTTTAACACTTAAATGTCTTCTAATTTACTACATACTTACTGGGAACCTGGATGTTAATGGATAAATAAAATTAGTTCTGCTACAGTAAAGGTTGTAAAGGGTCAATTCATATCAGAAGGTATATTACAAAATATTTTAAAACATGTACTAAAGGATCAAAAATACGTTCACCTTTAAATACCCTTTAAGAGTATTTTAAGTGATGAAATATTTAGGTGTTAGTAATACTTCTCTCCTGTACCACCTACTACCATACCACTTTTCCAGAGAAATAAAATTTTAAGTGCAGGGCTAAAATTTAGATTGGGCCCAAAATCCACATCCTAACTAACAAGCTAACTACGCTTTCTCTATCATTGTTTTATACCCTTGACGTTTTGCATTCATTGGGATTGCGTTACTCTTAACGGTTCTCCGTGGTTGAAATATCAGGGAAATGAAATAGGGCTTTCTCATGTTTCAGTCCCTAGGAAAAGGAGACTGCAAAGCCCATTCTGCGAGGTGTAAGAGGCCTACAAGGTGCACACCCTGCAACTGCTTCATATTCCAATTTCATCTCTGGGTTTTTACACAGCTCTTCATTTTTGGGATGATGTAAACCGCGCAGGAGCATTACAGTTCTCGCACCATGGAGAAGGATGCGAGAACAAGCACCGTGGGCTGCCAGATTCTCTTAAGAGAATGCAGCCGTGGGCTACAGGCCCGGATACCCGCCCCCAAACCGGGTCCACAACAATCGTTTCCTCCCTCCCCGCCTTTTACATACAGTACACATACAAATACACACACGCAGAGCAGCCAGCAGGGGCGGGCCGGGCGCGACCACTGTGCCAGCCGTGGGGGAGAGGAGGGAAGACAGCTCCCGCGCGCCTCTCTCCAGGTCCTTCTCCTCCCTCCCCTCTCGCGGCATGTGGTTGCCATTAGCCGTAAGCAGGGGCACCTGTGGGCTCTAGGGGCTTCAGGCCCTCGGCTCCCGAGCCACGACGCTGTGCGGCTGCAGCGCCACCCGTGCCTGCGCGAGCACTTGGTACGGTCCAGCGCTAGCGGGCGCCGAGCGGGAGCCGCGCGGGAGCGGCGCAGCGACATCGGCGGCAGTGGCGGTGGCGGTTGCAGCTCGGAGCCGTTGAGACGCCTCTGCGGCAGCTGGTGGCGCAGGTGGCCGGCGTGGACGTGGGCAGAAGCGGCCAGCGCGCCCCGCAGCCCCAGCGCCACCGCCCGGCAGGTGAGAGCCGCCCCGCCCCCGCTCGGCGCGGGTGGGAAGCGGGCGGCCGCGCTCGCAGCCTCCCGTCTCTCCCGCCGCGCCCCTCCCTCGTGGGCTGCGGCCCGTGGGAAAAGCCCTGGGAGCGCCGGGCTGGGAGGCCGGCGGCCCGTTGGCGGGCAGCATCCCTGCCTCAGGTGGCCGCGACTGCAGGCCCGGGCGCTGCTCCGGGCCGAGGCCACGCTCAGAGGAGGCGCGCGGGCGGCTCCCCCTCCCCCTCCGCGGCCTCCCCTCCCCCTGCCCTCCTCCCCGCGGCCCCTCCCTGGGGTTTGCGCTTTAACCGCCCTCCCTGCTGTCCCTCGCAGGCGCGTCGGGACACCCGGAGGCATCCTCCCCCGCCCGCGGGCCCGCCAGTCCCTGCTCGCGTCTGTGCTCGCATCTCCTGATCGCGGCTGCGCTGCTCCCCCTTCTGGTCTTGGGACTCCCGGCGTCGCCCCTCAAACATGACTCGCGATTTCAAACCTGGAGACCTCATCTTCGCCAAGATGAAAGGTTATCCTCATTGGCCAGCTCGAGTAAGTGATTTGTAGCCCCGGTGTAGCGGTGCGGCCGCCTTTCCAAAGGCCTGCTTCCCATCCTTTCTTCTCGGTTTCCTTTCAGACCATCCCCTCCTTTTCCCTTTACCGTTATTTGGAACCTTTCACTTTAGGTTTTTTTTTTTTTTCCTTTTTTCCTTTCCCTGTACTCTGCCATGCAATTGTAAAATTCTAGCTTTTCCTGCATACCCGCGACGGTTTCCCGGTGGCTTGTTTTTTGAGTCTCTGACAGGTGTTCTACATAGGAATATTTAGGGAAGACATCAATTAACGTTTCATTGAGGCGAAATCATCAAGTATGATTTTTGTGTTTAAAAATGAGTGAAATCATGACATGTTCTTAAATGTTGGGATTTTGAACAAAATACAAAGCGACAACGAAATCCTTGCATGTCAAATCTGACTAAATTACTTAGTACACAATTTGCAGCTGGTGATGCATTTGGACCTTTATATTAACATTCTTTGGCTTATGACCTTGAAGATGTTGTTTTCCATTTTTTTGTTCTTCATAGTTAACGGGGGTTGTAGACCAGACACTGGGTTAATGTAACTGGAGAAGTCCTAAGGACTCAAGATGTGACATTAAACACCCAAGCTCCATTTTCAGAAAAAAAATAGGGGATTTTTTTTTTGTTGTTGTTAGTTTATAATGGTGTCAAGGTTCAGAACACGATAGATAAGACTTAAAGAATGTTGACTAGATAAAGACAAAAAATAGACTGATGTTCTAAAATTGTAATTATTTTTTCATACAACTTATTTTATTTTCAAGACAGAGTTTCTCTGTATAGCTCTGACTGTTCTCGAACTCACTTTGTAGACCACGTTGGCCTCGAACTCAGAGATCTACCTACCTCTGCTTACAGTTTTATGCACATAACTCATTTAGTCTTTGAAAGGTATTACTGAAAATAATAAATTACATAGTTCTAGTTCTGACAGCCATGTAGGAAACCTGATTCAGTCTCCTTCCTCGACTTCCTGTTGTCCTCATGTATCTTGTTTGGTTGCTCCTTGAACAATCCTTAATCATACATAAGCCCTGTCTATAGAAGTGGTGTTCTTGTTTCCCTAGAGGAACTCTTTATTTATTTATTTATTTATTTATTTGTTTGTTTGTTTGTTTTTCGAGACAGGGTTTCTCTGTGTAGCCCTGGCTGTCCTGGAACTCACTCTGTAGACCAGGCTGGCCTCAAACTCAGAAATCCACCTGCCTCTGCCTCCCAAGTGCTGGGATCAAAGGCATGTGCCACCACCGCCAGGCTGAGGAAAACTCTTTAATTACTGCTTTGTGTGTGCCTTGACTGTTACATATGTTGCAGATGTCTTTAAGCAGTGACCTAAAGCTGAATTTCTTTATCCTACAGCTCTTAGTTACACAATCATTTACTTGTAAAACACTATTTCAGCTTTATATAAGGCCTGCCGGACTTGGGAAGGTAGAAAGTCCCCCAAGAGACACTTTATGATTCAAGGTATCCTTCTTTTGAGTTGTTAAAAAATCAGGGTTATCTGATACTCATATTCAAAAGTTCCATACCACAATGTAGTTAGAGGCCAGGTGTAAATACTTTAGAAATTTTCTATTTTTGATGGCTGGAGAAATAAATAAATGGCTCAGTGGTTAAGAGCACTTGCTGCTCGGTGGACCGAATTTCAGTTCCCAGCACCTATTTTAGGCAGCTCACAACCACAGTGATCTGTCTGTGACTCCAGGGCAGTGTTAGCACCTGCACTCATGTGCACACACCCATATGCAGGCACACACACCTACATTTAATTAAATAAGATTTTTTTTTTATTCCTATCTCTTGCAGTATGTTACAGGTGACTAAGGTAAAAAGGTAAAGGTAAAAATAGCCTTTGGAGAGCCATTTTTCTCTTTAAACAAGTCCCCTTTTTTCTTCAAAATTAACAATTTCTTAAAGTTCTATGTTTATGGGTGTTTTGCCTGCGAGTATGTCTATACCACTTCCATAACTTGAGCCTATGGAAAAAACTGTCAGGAGCTACTGTGTGGTACCAAACTGAACCTGGCTCCCCTTAACCTCGAAGCCACCTCTGCAGCGACAAGGTCTACTTGTAATGAGTTCATTTGGATTGGGGTAGGACATTTTTATTTTTTCTCCCTCAATTTTCTTTTTCTTAGTAGCAGCTGAATTTGGTTTTTACATACTTTAAGAATTACAGAGTGAGTTTCAGGATAGCCAGGACCACACAGAGAAACCCTGTCTCTAACCCTGTTCCTCTCAAAAAAGATTGATATGGTTTTTCATTCTTAGATATTCTTAATCTTTGCTGTAGAGAATTTAAGAGTATTTAAATATTTAAGGAATCAACTGTAATTCTTATCCAGTTATATATTTTTAACTTTTACAAATTGAAATAGAATTGTTAATAAACAACATCTAATACTTTTCTTCCTTTCAATGTTCTTCAAACATTGGGAAATGCCTTAAATTTTGGATCCTGTTTGCCTTTATGTTACTTTTTTTCCCCCTCTGTGTATATTTGCATGCTGTGTGCTTTGTGTGTTTGTATACCACGCGTGAGTGCCCCAGGAGGCCAGAAGAGGTGATGCGCCGCCCCGCCCACTCCAAGAGCCTGAGTTAAGTGACTATATTATACGTGGTTTGAGAACTGAACTCAGATTCTTTGGAAGGGCTGTAAGCACTCTTACCACTGAGCCATTTCTCCAGCCTCTCATTACTCCTAGTATTTGAACAGCTCTCCTGCAGGATTGCATGCCAGGCTCAGACTCACTGTGTGAAATGTTTGGCATCAAATTTGTTTAAAAATTAAGTAACTGGATTTTAGGAAGCAAAGCTAATCGCAGTAGGTATGCTTCAGGATTTGCTTCTGGGATGATTTTGAGTAGCAAGCAGGTGGTGATAACCTTTGTATTTCTCTAGAGAAAACTGTTCAAAATGTTAAATACATAAAAGAAAAAGGGGACTTGATGTCCGGACTAGTTTTGCCACCAAATGAATTCTTGCTTTTTAGAACTTGTTTGAGATTATAGAGAGAATATCTTATGTGTTGTATGGATATATCTGTCACCTGTCAACTTTAAATATCTCAGGCCTATAGGAAAGGGTAGAGAAGAAGGTGGGACATCTGGAGGTAGAAAGAAGGCTAGGATAGAACGCTGGAAAGGTGTGAGGACAGACATGTGGTACCTGAGCGGAGGTAACCAGTCATGTGACAGAACGTAGATGAGTGTAAATGGTTACTTTAAATTATTAGCTAGTCAGGTAGCTGGCCTGGGTTGTTATTCTGGGAGCTGGAGGCCGGGAGGGAAAACGGCCTATATTACAGTAAGATGTAAAACGGTTTGATTTTGTATTAGACCCATTTGGGGTTCTTTACTCTGAATTCACTCAAGTGTACTAAGGTTTGTAAGATTAAAAATATTTGACTTTTCTTTCTTATAGGTAGATGAAGTTCCTGATGGAGCTGTAAAACCACCTACAAACAAACTACCCATTTTCTTTTTTGGAACCCATGAGACGTAAGTCCTGCTATTTTAAGCTGAAATGACAGTTAACTTGCAGAAGATAGGTATAAAACAAAAAGCAAGTAGAAATTTCAAATTTGAAGTGGGAAGTGACAATGAAATTAAAAACTTATTTTTAAAGACAAAGTCTTTTGTAGCCCTGGCTGCCCTGGGATGTTCCATGCAGACCAGGCTAGCCTGAGCTCATAGAGATCAACTTGTTATTTGCCTCCCGTGTTTGGAGATAAAATGCCATATACCTGGGCTCGAAAAGAAAACTTTAAAAAGTCTTGTTGGAATTTTAGAATAAGCTCTTTAAGTTTCCTTTAAAAAAATTGTACTTTTCCATTTAATGCTAGGAAGTCTTGTTTGTGCGAGATAGAATGTCATTATGTATTGCTGGCCTAGAACTTACTATATAGACCTGGTTGGCATTGTGTCACCATGCCTGACTGGGTCCCCACTGCGCCACCCTCCTCCCCCTTGATTTTTTTTGAGACAGGATTTCTCTGTGTCTGTCTCTGTACACCAGGTTGGCCTCAAACTCAAAAGAGACCTGCCTATCCCTGCCCTGCCCCCATTCTTATTTAAAGCACTACATCTTGGGGAGAATTAAAGGGAAAGTTGGAGGCAGGGAGTGAGGGGTGGATGTGATGGATGAAAATATGCTGTGTACATGTATGAAGTTTTCAAAGGTTAAAAAAAAGTTAAAAATAACTTAAGTTTACTTAATGGAATAGATGCTTACATGATCAAAAAGAAGTTAGACTGGAAATAATCCCAAGACTGACTAATGGCGGCAAGTGGCCAGGAATTGAGTGTTGTTGTTAGTGTAATAAGGACTGCCTGCTGCTGTTTGAGGTCTGGTCTGATTAGCCACACAGATGGTGGGGAGATCAGAGGAGGGAAGCCAGACAGTGCCCTTTGTGGTCACTCCCAGAGCCAATCTGACCTGTGTCCCCAGGTGGATGTATAGCTAGAGAACTGATTGGGTGAAGGAAGTGAATATTGTACGAGATTACAGCTGCGCGTTGTAACCACATGAAATTGCTTTGGAGGCTGTCTCAACTAAGTGCCAAAGCTTGTATTCTTAGATACTAGAATTGATTAGCTTTACATGCACTGGATGATCTACCTGAGTTGAACTTAATGTAATTTCTGTAGAATAGCATGCTTAACTGAGATGAAGCACAACTGTGAATATCTCAATTATCACTGTATTTTTGAACTTTTTTTTCATATATATTAATTTTATGTGTTTTGCCTATACATTTGTCTGTGTGAGGGTGTCAGATCTGGAATAGAGCTCCCCTCCCAGGTGGGTGCTGGGCACTGAACCTGGGCTGGGTCCTCTGACAGAGCTTCTACCGCTGTCTACTTATTTATTCTTCACTCTGTATTCTTAACAGTGATATGAAAGTGGCAACATTTGGTTTAATTTCTGTTTATTGCTTCTCTACTTTCTAAATTTACACATAATTTGGTAAACGTTCTGAGATGTGATTGATATTGCAGTGTTTAAAGTATACAGTCAATTGGATTTTAGTGTAATTGTTCCCTTTTTCACTGAGGTCATTCTCTTTTCTCTAGCCTTACACAGCCACTAATTACAATCTGTGTAGATTTGCCACTTACGGGGCATTTTGTGTTAATGGTATTGTTTGTTTTTTGAATTTTTGAGACTGGGTTTCTCTTTCTAGCCCTGGCTGCCCTGGAAATCGGTCTATAGGCCTGGCAGGTTTTGAACTATAGATATCTACCTACCTCTGCTTCCTGAGTGCTGGGATTCCATACCTGGCTACATAATTTTTTTTTGTTTGTTTTTTTGAGATAGGATTTCACACTGTATAGCCTTGGCCATCCTGGAACTTCTTCTGTAAACCAGGATGGGCTTGAACTCAAAGAGATCCTCCTGCCTCTGAGTGCTGGGATTAAAGGCATGTGCCAACACTACCTGGCCCATAATTTTTAAAAACAGTTTTGGATCTCAGATTGGATTGGCCTTCACAATATTCGGTTTGAGTTGGGCTCACAAATATTTTGTATATGAAAATATAACTTTTATAAAAGCTTCCTGGTGGCTGGAGAGATGGATGGCTCAGTGGTTAAGAACACTGATTGCTCTTCTAGAGGTCCTGAGTTCAATCCCATCAACCACATGGTTGCTCACAACCATCTGTAATGTGATCTACTCTCCCGGCACACAGATGTACATAACTCAAAAAAAAAAAAAAAAAGAAAAGAAAAGAAAAAGAAAAGAAAGTCTCCCTAGTGGGGGACAGAAGCAAACAGATATGAGTTTGAGCCCGGTCTGGTCTACAGAGCTAGTTCCAGGACAGCCAAGGCTACCTAGAGAAACCCCGTCTTTAAAAAAAAAAAAAAAAAAAACTAACAAAAAGAAATGCTGAATTTCTGTTTCCAGGGCAGTATGTTAACAATTTTGAGACATAATAAATTCAGTAGGGAAAGTGGTCTTTTGGAGAAACTGTACTTTGTATCAGAGTAGGGATTTGCATGGTGGTGCTAGCTCCACAATACAAGTATCATATGGAACTGTAGTTGAAAAAATGTTCTTAGGACCCACCCCGGACATAGGGAGTCATATGTGACATGTGGGGCTCAGTGATTTTTAACAAGCCTCCCAGATTCTGATGCATGCAAAGTTTTTGAGTCATCTTAATTGATAAGTTATTTCTTTGTGGTGAAATGAGCCAATTGAAGCCAGATTGGAGTATATAAACACAAGTTTATTGGGAAGCTGCTCTCAGATGTGTTCATTGGCCCCAAGGACCAAGGCCAGGGAAGTTGCCATGGGGAGGGAAAAGAGAGAGAAGGAAGAGAGAGAAAGTAGAGAGAAGGGAGACCAAGTGTCTGGATTATGTAGGGAAGAAGCTCTGTGGGCAGGGCAGTCCAGCGCCTGGGCTGTGGGCTGGGACGGTCATGGTTGGGACCAGGTATGCCGGGTAAGAACAAGGGATGCTGGGAGAACCTGGAGGTCAGGTTCTATAGTCTATATAGTCTATAACTTTATTCGACATATAGTTTGTTAAAATCTTTCCTTTGTGGTGTTGGGGTTCTAACTTTTGCCTGTGTCTGAGCTAACCATGTGCTTTCACTCTGAGCCACAACCCCATCCTTAAATGTAGAAGAAAAAGACTCTTCTCCAGCGTTGAAGAATAGAACTTTTGAGCCGGGCAGTGGTGGCGCATGCCTTTAATCCCAGCACTTGGGAGGCAGAGGCAGGTGGATTTCTGAGTTCAAGGCCAGCCTGGTCTACAGGCTGCGTTCCAGGACAGCCAGGGCTATACAGAGAACCTGTCTCGAAAAACCAAAAAAAAAAAAAAAAAAAAAAAAGACCTTTTGTATTGTGTAGTTGATGTTTTTTTCAGTGCTGAGGATCATACCCAGGGGCTTGCTTTACCACTGAGTGTTATACCCTAGATTGATCTCTATAGACTTGGAATCCAACTGTTACATATTTGGTTAATTTGAAATTAAGTGGGTTACTGTTGGAATTGGAGAGATGACTCAGTAGTTAAGAGTACCACAACTGTCTGTAACTCCTGTCCCAGGGGATCTGATGCCCTCATCAGGCATACATGCATGCAGAATACCAATGCACGTAAGATAAAAATAAACCATTTTGGGGAAAAGATTGTCAGTGTGGGGCTGGGATTACAATTCTTGGTAAAGTATTTTCACTCCCTAGCACCATACTAATAAAGGTAGTTAATTAAGAAAATGAGTTAATATCAAAGAAATGAGGATATATTTAAAGAGTTAAAAGGCTTTTAAAGTTAATGATATTTTTATTTCAAAGTGGATTTATGATATTTTGATCCAGTTCAGACACATCATTTACCTTTAGAAAGACGATGTTGCTTTATTACTATTGTTTAACCTGGAACTCAAGAGACCCATCTGCCTCTGCCTCCCCAAGTGCTTGGATTAAAGGCCTGCATTACCACCAAACTTTTTTTCTTTTCTTATATATCCTGACTGCAGTTTTCTGTAAAAGCCCGAGCTGCCCCATGCTTGGCACCAAAATGTTGGTGTCCGCTCTGCCCCACGTTGGGCGCCAAACTGTAAAAGACCCGAGCTGCCCCACCTTAGGGGCCAAATTAAAGGACCACTCTGGCCCACGTTTGGGGGCCAAACTGTAGCGGCCCGCTGTGTTCCGCAGGTAAGGGACTAGCAAGAGAGAGAGTGGGGGGAAGAAGGGGAAGAGACGAGAAGAATAGAGGCAAGCCAGAGGATCTGTAGTAAAGTCTTCTTTACTGTCTCCACCATACACACACCACTACACCTACTACTAATACTACACCCCCACTACATGGAAATCCTGGGTATTTATAGGCTTTTGCCACGTGCCTTGTAGGCGCGTGGATACCACATGCCTTGCAGGCGTGGATATGACGTAAGCCTTACAGGCGTGGACAGCATGTGTGCCTTACAGGCATGTATGGCGTGGATAGCACATGCACCGCATGCCTTGTAGGCGTGGATACCATGTGCTCCTTACAGCTGTGGGCACTAAACAGCAAAACAAGCTATGTGGGATATCAGAGTGTGCTTCAGCTGTTGTAGGCTGCTGAAACCAAGTCTCATGTCAGGGTATATGGCTCAAGATGGCTGCAAAGCTGATAGCTGCTTTCTAGCTGCTTTCTGCTTAAAGTCGGCTCCCAACAGTTTTCTCCCCTCCTCCTGTCCCACTAATCCCCGCCCCAACTCTTCCCCAACCTCACACCCTCTCATAAAAGACCAGGCCTCCCAAGGACATCAACCAAACATGGCATAACGACCTACAGTAAGACCAGGTACATACAATCACATTAAGGCTGGATGAGGCAACTCAGTAGGAGGAAAAGGGTCCCATAAGTAGGCAAAAGAGTCACAGATACCTCTCCCTCCCCCTTCCAGTATTAGAAATTCCACAAAAACACCAAGCTATACAGCTATGACATGCAGAGGGCTGGATGTAACTTTTTTTTAAAAAATGTTTTTTAATTATTGATAAAATAGTTGTGTGATGTTCCTTCCTGCTCCCAGAATTTGGGAGGGGAATTACTTATTTGAATAAATTTGGATTTTTTAAACATGGAAGTCTATTGTAATAATCAGGAGTTGGAGAGATGGGGAAGGAGGAATATAGAAAAGTAGTAATTTGGAAAAGTGTACTAATTCATAACTGATTTATATTTGAAATTTATAGTTCTGGTTGGTCTGGAACTTGAACTTGCTGTGTAAGCCAGACTGATCTTGAGTTCAGAGTCACTGGCTCTGGTGCGCTGGGATTAAAGTACACCACCATTTTTGGCCTTAGATTAAGATTTTTTGGGTGTTCGTTTAGAGTGGTGGGAGAGTAGCAAATGGTATTCTCTGAAAACCATTTAAAAGTCGAGTCAGTTCTCATGTATGCAGTCCAGCCTGATTTTGATCTTGACACACAGGCAAGGATGATCTTGAATTTCAGATTTTCTTCTCCGAGCTCCTGAGAGCAGTAGCGTTACAAGTGTGTGCCGCTGTGCGGGTTTTTTTTTTTTTTTTTTTTTTTTTTTCTAGGAAGAAAAAAATTACAGCAGCTTTACTGAGATATTCATTTTATATAGCTCACCCACTTAAAAGTCTAGAAATTCAGTAGTTTCTGCAATTCCAGAAAGTAGTAGAGACATTAGCGCAGTAGATTTTAGATTATCGTTTCAAAAGAAACCTGTTACATAATGACGGTACCTTCTGTTTGTTCAATGTTCTTGCTGTGGCTGAGGCAGCCCTAAAGTACTTCCCCAAATGCTTCATTTAGATGAAGCATTTAATGAGGCTTTTAGTCACTTAATTTTTTTTTTTTTTTTTTTTTTTTGGTTTTTCGAAGACAGGGTTTCTCTGTGTAGCCTTGGCTGTCCTGGAACTCACTCTGTAGACCAGGCTGACCTCAAACTCAGAAATCTGCCTGCCTCTGCCTCCCAAGTGCTGGGATTAAAGGCGTGCCCCACCACTGCCTGGCGTCACTTAATTTTTTTTATTTAACACATATTTTAAGATTAATACTTGCATATAATAATGCTTCCCTTTTTTTGTGCCAGTTAATATTTCATTGTATCAATTTACCATGTTGTATTTATCACTTGATAGACATCTGTGGTTTCCCACTGTTGGCTATCGTAAATAACGTTGATATGAGAGCACTTAAGCACAATTATTAGTTTTTGATGGTGGATCTAGCCCTGGGCTTTGCATAGCCTAGCCAGACTCTCTACTACTGAACTACATACAGTCATTCATTGTGTATGCTTTGTATGGGCAAATGTTTTCACCTATCTAGAAACAGACTTCTTGGATCAAATGACAACTTAGTGTCCAATCATTGAAGAGACAGCCAGACTGCCTAGAGAACATTTTTTATATACTTTAGTTTTCTTTCTTTCTTTCTTTTCTTTTTTTTTTTTTTTTTTTTTTTGAGACAGGTTTCATTTCATGTATGTAAGGCAGATTTCAAGCTATGTTGTAGCTGAGGATAGCTTTAACCAGATTCTCCTGTGTACCTTTAGAGTGCTGGGTTACAGACCTGTCACCAGACATGGATTATGTGGTACTGGGATTGAATCTAGGATTTCCTACATTCTTGGCGAGCACTCTTCCAACTGAATATCCTAGTCATACACTGTCACTTTATTATAACTGTGCTGCTGGGTTGCAGTGATGTTTCTGTGATTAAATAGTGATGCTGAGTGTCTTTCATGTGTGAATTTAAAAAGATCTTGGTGGGGCTAGAGGGATGGCTCAGCAGTGAAGAGTACTGGCTGCTTTTCCAGAGGTTCTAGATTTAATTCTCAGCACCCACATTAGACTAGAGTCTAACTTTAGTTCCAAAGGATCTGGCTTGCATGTGCAGACATACATGCAGGCACAACATTAGTGCACATAAAAATAAATCTTAAAAGAATAAAACAAAACTTGAACCAGGCCTAATGGGACACAGCTTAAATCTAACACTTGGGAGGCAGAGACAAGCCTATTTGTGGTTTCTAGGCCAGCCTGATACATATAGAGAGTACCAGCCAGCCAGCCAGTGCTACTTAATGAGACTCTGTCTCAAAAACAAATATAAAACATGGTTTTTTGGTGGGGTGGGGAGTGTTGGAGATATCCATCAATGGTTAAGAGAACACAATTCCCACTGCCCACAACTACATGCAAGTCCAGGGGGGACTCTGACACCCTCTTCTGGTCTCTCTGGGTACTGTACTCGGGTGCATCCCTCCTCCCCCGTGTATACAGAATTAATAAAAAAAAAAAACTCTTCCTTTTGTATAGTTATTATAAATTACTTAAGTTTATAAAGGCCTGTTTGGTAGGAGGGCATAGTACTTTAAGTTCTTGTTACATTAAGGTATATGAACTGGGAACCAAAAGTAAACCAAAGCAAAACCAAACACTTTTCTCAGTCTTTTTCTACTGCACCAAATCACTAGGATTTAAAACTATTTTGTAATTTATATGAACTGGGTGTGGTGGGCCACAGATTTAATAACTTCAGCACTCAGAAGATAGAAACAGATTTTGTGGTCAGTCTGGTCTACAGAGTGAGTTCTGGGACAGCCAGGCTACACAGACAAACCTTGTCTTAAAAAATAAAACACAAAAAACTCGTTTGTTATAAAGTATTTATTGAATGTCATCTAGTAGCCGAATACATAATTTAATTGAGTTTGCTTTGTACTTACATCTCCCCTTTCTGTTCTAGTGCTTTTTTAGGACCAAAGGATATATTTCCTTACTCAGAAAATAAGGAAAAGTATGGCAAACCAAATAAACGAAAGGGTTTTAATGAAGGATTGTGGGAGATAGATAACAACCCAAAAGTGAAATTTTCAAGTCAACAGGTGAGTCCTTTTACAAAATTTATTATTAGAGGCAGAGTAAAAATATTGTCACTGGAAAATACGTAACTAATTTAAGAACCGTAGGACTTTCAGGTTGTTGTGCTCTTTTTAGGTTGTTCTTTGACATTTGTGTCTAAGTGGTTATAAATTGAGTGTCTAACGAGATCTCAAAAACTAGAAATACTTGGTTGTTCATCTTTTCTTGATTAATATTTATTTAAACTATTACTGAATTTAAAGCCAAAACTAGTGTCTTGCTAGATTCAGGGCCCTAAAATTTTATTATTATTTTTTTTTATATGGGTGGGGACATGTCATTGTCCGTGTGTCAAGTACATCTTTGTGAAGTTAGTTCTCCATTCACCTTTACGTGGTTCTGGGGACAAAAATCAGGTCAACAGGCTCATATCATGGAGCTGAGCCATCTCAGTGGCCTAATTGTTTTGTAAACTTAAAGCATATGCCCTTTAGTTTTTGCTTTTTTACAGATTTATCGAATGTTATTGGAATAGACCTCATTAATTAAATATATAACAGACGTACTTACATCCCCAATATAGAAATTCCACGAATTCTAAACAGCATCCTGCCCTGAGCTTTTAATTTATATATGGTACTACATTTTCATAGAGTGGTTTGTTTTTACCTGGTTTGTTACATTTTTCTTTCTTGTTTTATCTAAGGCAGAGTTTCTCTGTTGCCCCAGCTGCCCTAGAACTCCCTCTGTAGACTAGTCTGGCTTCAAACTCAGATTCACACAACGAGATGCTGGGATTAAAGGCATGCATGCATGCATTCCCATGCTCAATTTGTTTCATTTTCTCTTGGTACTGCCAATAGTTTTTGTTGTATTTATTTTGTGTTTATGTGGGTGTGTGCATAATGTATTGATGTGTATAGTACATGTGTAGTGGTCAGGTAGAGTACAACCTTGTGGAGTTGGTTCTCTATCTACTTTAACCATGTTGGTTGGTGAATGTGCTTTTACCTGTTAAGCTATCTTGTGGTCCCCTGAAACACTTTAATAATATTTTTCTATATTGTGACTTATGTTTTTCTATATTGTGACTTATACTCTTGAATGTATGAAAACTCTAGAACTTAGATAAAATAAACCACTTTGGCAGTGGTGGTACATGCCTTAAATCCCAGCACTGGGGAGCAGAGGCCCCTGGATCTGAATTTGAGGCCAGCCTGCTCTATAGAGCAAGTTCCAGCACAGCCAAGGCTACAAGGGAAACCCTGCCTCAGTCTTCCTGAGGGGTATTATATCTTGCCAAAACTCACTTTTAGTTTATGGCTTTAAAATTCTTTAAGGCAAGGTGTTAACTACATATCCCAGCTTGGCTTATACCTAGCTCTTTAATTTAGGATTGTCTCAAACTTGTAGACATCCTACTACATAAAATGCTAGGATTATAGTAACACCATTCCCTGCTTTAAAACTTTAAAAATTCCTTGTATTAAATGTCCTTTGCAACAGAAATTGGGGTACTCCCATATCTATACATACAAGCTTTTGATTTTACATGTGTAGAAAAATTTCAAGTTAGATAAACCATCTTAAAAATGAATAATTTATTCTTCATAGGTATCAACCAAACAGTCAAATGCATCATCTGATGTTGAGGTGGAAGAAAAAGAAACTAGTGTTTCAAAGGAAGATACTGATCAGGAAGAAAAAGCCAGCAGTGAAGTATGTTGTATCTTTCCTGGTCTAAGAGGAAATGAAGAAAATGCATTTACAGATAGTGTTTACTGATTACACTACAAGGGTGGACTAGGTCTGGGGGTATCTTGAGTACTGCCTGTGGATTTTACAGTTACTGTAAGAAAGTATAAAACGAGTTGACTGGCAAAGTAGTAGGTAATCTTCAAAATATTTGAAAAGTGAATGAAAACATGAAAAATTTCTCAAATATTAACTAGAGTTTTATAAATAGTTTGTGCATTTTTAAGATGCATGGATTTAAAGTTTTTAATTTCCTATGTATGCTTGTGTGCTGAATGCATTCTTGATGCCTGTGGAGGGCACTGGATATGGGTCAGCCATCATTTGGGTGCTGAGGACCAAACATGGATCCTCTATGCTCTTAACCAGATATTTTTATTTGAAATTGTTTTTATAAGTATAAAGTATGTTAGTATTTATTAAAAATATGTTTAAAAAGAGGATTATGGGTTGGAAGTGCTTAAAAAGTATTAAACTAAAAGATTTTAAACCTAGGTTTATTTCTGCCTGTGTTACTGAGTAGAGATACTTATCTATTGTAGGCTGCTTGGTCACTGATCTATTGATGTGAAGATACACCATGACCAGGACAACTCTTAATTAAAAAAACATTTAATTGGGACTTGCTTACAGTTTTAAAGATTTAGCTCGTTATCATTATGGGGGAAACATTGTGCTGGAGAATTAGCTGAGGGTTCTATGTTCAGATCTGCAGGCAGCAGGAAGAGAGAGACAGGACCTGGCTCTGGGCTTGTGAAATCCCAAAGTCTACCCTCAGTGATGCACTTCCCAGCAAGGCCGCATCTAGTTCTTCTCAAGTAGTGCCACCTCTTGATGACTTAAGTATTCACAGATCTGTGCCTGTGGAGGCCATTCTTACCGAAATCTGAATATAGCAGGTGTTTTTTTTTCCCTGAAGATACTAGGTGCCATCATTTGGTCAGAGTACAAAGAGACCTCTCCCAGTACTTTTAGTGTAGCTGGTTTTATGAATTTTAGTTTAATAAAATCTGTGTTTTTGTGTAATTTATTCAGTTTCATCTGTGGCTTTTTTCTTTTTTTCTTCTTCTTTTTTTTTTTGTCTACTGTTTTGCATTTTAGGATGTGACTAAAGCTGTTGACATAACCACTCCAAAAGCTGCCAGGCGTGGAAGAAAGAGAAAGGTAATTTCTTAAATACACCATAGGAATTTCAAAGAAACTTTATTTAAATTGAGGAATAGAGATAAGGAAACCTTATTTGGATTTGACCTCTACCCTTTAATTATTAAAGGTTAAACTGATTACCTTTGTTGGTGATAAAGCTGTGGCACCCTCAAGTTAAACTGAATGATAAAAGGAAATAAAGTGAACCAATTTTTACTCCTTTCAATCTGCCTCATCTTGTCTATAAAATGAATAGTGTATAATCAAATTGTTGATGATTCAATACCTGTGAGATCTTTATAATAAATCCTGATTTGTTGCTACTGGCACATGCTCTGTCACTGTGCTAATTCTGTCTCGTGTGAGACAAGAGGGGCAGTGACAGTTTAGGCCAGGTAGGTACTTTGTAGGTTTTTGATTAATGTGAGTTTAAGTTTTGTTCACACCTTTCTCTGACCTAGTTATTACATTTGCAGGCCAATGATAGAAATTAAGCCAGTAGGTCTTAGAAGTAAAAGAAAACAGTTGCTTTTGTCCCCTGGTGAACTTGAGGGAAATCCTTACAACTTTACAGTGTCAAACAATGAGCAGGTAAGGAGCAGGTCATCTGAAGGTCTGTTCAGGCACTGACAGAGCAGTGTAAAGCATCAGATGCACATTGCAGCACTGAGAGGCTTTAAGGAGGTTAAAGGAAACCCATAACAGTTTTCTGAAGAACTGCTGCTGTGCTGGGAAATCACTCATTTTACGTGATCTGTAACTGAGTTATTAAGGCGGTGTGATGATAGGAAATTGTATTAGGACGAGGAGAACAGATCAGTGATGAAGTCAGAACTTCAGAACTGACTGAACTTGCATAGGCAGAGTTGCACAGGAAAAAAAGCAAACAGGTCTCTTGTTAATTTTTTTAAAATTACAGTAGGAAAATACATAAATGCTTCATTTTCTTGAGCTTTGTGTGTTGTACTGGACTTTTCCAATACAAACTGAGGGTTGGTTTTTTTTTTTTTTTTCTTTGCTTGGTCTATTTATTTATTTTTTTTGAGACAGGTCTCTTTATGTATACCAGGCTGTCCTGGAACTCCATGTAGACCAGGTTGTCCTAAAACCCACAGAAATCACCTGCCTCTGCTCCAAGAGGTGGGATTAAAGGTGTATGCTCAGCCCACAGTTTTACAAACTGAAAATTTGTGCTACCCTGCTGAGCTAGTATTTATAAAAGTGTGTATTCTCTTTCTTGTCACATTTTGTTAATTTTATTATTTGTAGATTTTGTTATGTCTATTAAGATAGACTAATGATCTCCTATAATTCTTGAGCCACCACACACTGCTTACATAAGACAGCATCTTAATTGAAAAATGTTCTGACTGCTCCCCCCCTTACAGGCCATTCTTAGAAAAATACTGGGATTAGTCAGTGTCCAAAAGGCCTCTAGATCTTCAGGTGGAGAAAGTCAGAGAGGACTCTTTAGACTAAAAGGTATAAATGCTAAAGGTATAAACCTTAGGGAAGGGTATGTTAAACGCTGAAGTAGGCTGAAAACTGAGCTGCTTGGACCAATAAGCTAAGGTGTAAATGCAAGTTCAAAGGAAAAATTCTTGTACAAAATTCAGAGTGTTGCTCAAGTGAATTCTGGAATTATCAGGAAGTACGACAGGCCACTGCTGCTGAGGACAGATGATTAAAGCCAGTCAAATGCTGCTGTAAGCCAAATCTCAATCCAGGGCAAGGCCCTGTCTTCAATTCTCTGAAGGCTGAGGGAGGTGGTTTTGCTTTTTAAAAAAGTACAGATGGAGCGCTCCTGGGTCAGCTAGTGGCTGGTGGGTGCAGCAGGAAGCTGTCTCCACACCATGAAGCTGCAAGGAGTAGCATGTGCTGTTTTGAGAAGCACCAGTAAGTTATCTAGATCTAGAAAACTGAACCATGTGCTCACACTCAATGTTCATTGAAGACAGCTTTACATTGGAAGAAGTTGCAGCTAGGAATTCATTTTCTGTATTCAAAGCCTAGGGTCTGGAACTACTAATGACTTGAATATGAACCCACTTTGGAGACCCTAGGACATTTGGCACTTACACTAGATGAACCTTGCCTCTTCATTATAAAGAAAAAACCCAATGGCAGCTGTTCACAACATGGTTAACGGTGTTCTATTCCCCTGTGGTGTCCTACTGCTCAGGAAAAGGCTGTTTTCTGCAGATCTTCACTGACTGTCCACCTGGTTGCCCAGGGGCAGTGGTGTGATGGAAATGTACAAGTATACAGTTAGAGTAATCATGCCTGTGAATAAAACCATCAACACTTGTGGATTAGCAGTGAGAGTGATTTGACAGTCTCCTGGTGAAGGTACTATAAATGTTGAAATGACATTAAAGGATTTCAGATATTATGTAAATGGCTGACAAAGCAGCATCGATTTTGAGATATTTTGACCCCAATTTGAAAGAAGTCTGTAGGTGAAAAAAAAAATATATATGTATATATATATATATATACATATATATATATATATACATACATATACATATACACACACATATATATATAAAACAATCATTGTGTTCTACAACGAAGTTTTCTGTGCATGGAATAAATCAGTTGATGGGATAGATTTCATTTTGTTTCCTTTTAAGAAATTGCCACAGGTACCCCTACGTTTAGTAACTTCCATTGCTGATAAATTGTAGCCATCAACACCAAGGTAAGGCAACCATTATGGCTTACTGAAGGCATAGATGATTTGTTAGCATTTTGATGTATGTGGTCCCCTCCCCCTCAAAGGTAGGGTTTCTCTGTGTAGCCCTAGGCTGTCCTGGAACTCACTCTGTAGACCAGGCTGGCCCTGAACTCAGAAATCCGCCTGCCTCTGCCTCCCAAGTGCTGGGATTAAAGGCGTGCGCCACCACTGCCTGGCTGTATGTGGTTTTTTTATGTTGATCAAACCTATAGCTTTCAACATACTATAAGCAAAAGCTCTGCCACAGAGTGAACACCCCAAGCTCTGCTAGCATTTTAAGTCAATGGGTGTTTTTGTTCTGTGGTGCTGGGGCTTGCTTGCACATGCTAGGCAAGGTCCATTGCTGAATTACATGCCCATCCTATTTAATGGTCTTAAATTGAGGTATGGGCATTGTTCTTTTAAGATAATACTTTCACATCTAATAGACAATAGCATAATATACATGTAACTTTGATATATACAGGGAAGCCAAAAAGCTTATTTGCTTAATTGCATGTAACAGTTAAGATGAGGGGCTGTAAGAGTAACTGAGTAGGTCATGAAAGGCCTTAGGAATTAGCATTAAATTCCTTACATCAAGTTACTTATTTTTGTTGGTTTGAGATGGAATTTTTAACACTTCAGGAAGTTAAGTTGGTAACTGACTGATGCTATAAGGAATGGAGCAGAATGTGGGAAGACTCCAAGGTGTTTACTTTAGTGACTGTATACTTGATTGGGGATATAGAGCATGTTGGCTTGTGTTCAGAGGAAAAAGTTAAGTACTCTCGGGAATTGTAGTGAAGATACCTATGAGTACAGTATAAAAGAGGGAAGAGAGACAACCACTGCTATAAAGGTAAGCTATTAGATACAGAGAATATGTTGATTGGGATAGAGGCAGAAGCCAGAATTGAGACAGGATATAATAGAGACGAGGGTACCATGCCTCTATGAAATGTTGACTGGGAAAAACCGTGAAGAGAAATCGGAAGTTATGTAGCTAAGAAAGGGAAAAGTAACAAGGGAGTTGTTCTAGTACAAAGTAGTAGTGTCCTAGTACAAAGAATCCAGAAAGATATTTGGTAACTAGTCTATTCTGGAGATTGTAGTTTTGTTCAGGTGTTAAGGACAGAAATGAAATTAAGTAGATTGGAGAATAAATGTTTAATGGTAGTTACAGGTATATTTTAAATCTCAAGAAATAGGGGGAAGTAAGTAATATGCAGTAATAAATCAGGGCTTTGAATTACATATATACAGGGAAACATTTAATATGAAGTGGCATTAAAAATCTTTTTTTCTTACAAAACTAGGAAAAATGATAGTTACGTAAGTAAATGCGGAAGAGGAATACCCACTTTGAAGAGGTTGACTTAAGAAGGAAGAGGAGATGTGTGAGTCAGGAAGGGACTTGGAAATCAAGGGAATTCTTTCTGGCTATATTTTCCTTTGCTATTCAGATTTTGGTTCAGTCATTGAGTGGGTACAAGTATGTTAGCTACTCAGGACTTGCAGTAGAAGGTCAAAGGACTAACCATAGATTTAGATTCCAACTTCAAAGACAATGATTTCATATTTGTACCCTATCCCTCCTGTCTTCCTAGTTTTATTAGCTTAGTCTTCATTGGGGATTTGTGAAATATGGACGGCAAGGCAAGGATGAGGGCTTGGAAAAGGGTATGAACAGTGGTTCTCTGATGGATATGGAATGGCTTTAGGAAAGAAGAAAGAAAGAGTTGAAAAGCAGGATTAGGGTAACAATGAGAAGTAAATCCAGTGTTAGAGGATTCAGCTAAATAAGTTACTTATACTAGCAGTCTAGCTAGAATGTGAACATTAAAGATATTCATGCATGTATTTCAAATAATTACTCTGGATAAAATATTTTCCTGAGTAGTAATAGCTTTTACTTACATGATTT
Organism: Rhabdomys pumilio; assembly: GCA_030674055.1. Lineage (NCBI taxonomy): Eukaryota > Metazoa > Chordata > Mammalia > Rodentia > Muridae > Rhabdomys > Rhabdomys pumilio. Next base: position 62,272,460 of record JANHMN010000004.1, read on the forward strand.
TGCAGTAATAGTCATAAACAATCCATGGTAGGGACAATCTTTGTTTAATATTAGAGTTGGGTTTTCTACTGTATTAATTATTGACGAATGTTTCACTGTTTATCGGCATCTTCTCAAATGATCCATTGTACCTGTAATTCTTAACTTGCCTTCAACTTATTTCCAAGTGCAGAAAGGGTAAGTGAATAAGATTTTTTTGCCCTTATGCCGATCTGTTTAAACCTAATTTGAAAGAACTTCTGACCTATTTATTAAGTCATCAGGAAGAGTTTAACCTTTGGCATCTCTGGAGCTTTATGGAACTACAGATGTCTGGCTCTTTAATATGAGGTTGCAGGTTCAGATCTGGAATTAAGGCAGCATGATCTTATATATTGTTAACCTGAGATCTCATGAGAAAGTTTGTTTTGTTTCTGTGAACAATCAAAGAGTAACCTTGGGTCAGTTTTAATAATTTGAGTATGCATTATGCATAGATTCTTAGAGGCAGATATCATTCTTTATCTTGGGCATCATTGATTAAAGGTAGATTGACCTGGGCCTGGTGACATGCCTATAATCCCAGTTGGCAGGAATCACTGAGGCAGGAAAAGATAGTTTTAAGGCTAGTCTGGGCTGTCTACTTGATGAGATACAATACTTCTCTGCCCCTCAAATAAAAGTAAACAAAAGCAATGCTGTTTCTTGTAAATACAGACAATTTTCTTAGTAACTGAATGGGGTTCTGTGTGTTTTTGTAAACGTTCTTGCTCTGGTTGGTGCATTAATGCTTAAGTTCAAGTAGCTGTTTAATGTCCTTTGGTACTTCAGTTGACTTTCTTTAATTTTGTTCATCTCTTTGCAGTTATAACCATTACCATCTATATCCTCATGTTTTCATAGCTAATTGATGGTTCTTAAACTTTTATTTTCCTGAGAGGCTTTAAATCAGCAATAGCTGATTCTTATTTGAGGCCACTAACTTTTCAGCCTTGTAGTTTTCTATTAGAAAATAAAAGTAATAGCATCAGATGTCAGTCTCAGTTGAAACATAAAGCAAAGTTAGTTAGAAGTAGCAATGTGAATTGTTATAGTATAATCACGTTATACTTTGGTATTCATATTGTATCAAAAATGTTAGTCTTATTTTTTTCAAATGACTGCTTGAGGTTGGGAAACTTCTAAAAAGGTGATGGGAAGCACTGAAATGATATGTTGATTGTTCAAAAGTAATAAAAATCATACAGAAATTATGCTTTTATGCTTATAATTTTGCTAAATTATATTTTTGTAATTCAGGCTGAAAAACAAGTAGACATTGAAGAGGCAGGGATGGTGACTGCAGCAACCGCTTCTAATGTGAAAGCAAGTCCGAAGAGAGGAAGACCTGCCGGTAGGCTCATTAATACTAAAATACTGGCTTGGCTTGTGATTAATATTCCAGTCCATTAAAACATTGCTAGCTCAAGTGTTCTAGAATAATATTAACAGAAGTTGATTAAAGACAATCACATTATCACCTTTAACAAGGACATAGATGAGGCTGGAGAAATTAGTCATCAGGCAATTTCTTGTGTGACTATGTCTGTGGTGTCAGCAGGCTATGGAGTTTACAGAATCACCACTGTGCTACATGTCTGAGAAAAGGTCATGTAGACATCAGGGTATATCCAAGAATAATTTCAAAGGAGAAAAATGGTTTCTGCTTGTGATAGCTATTAAGTTTGAAATAATTGTGGTTTCTTTTGTCTCCAAATTAAATTAAAATCTCTTCCAATACTGAAAAGTTTATCTAGTGGGCTTAAAAATACCATGAATAGTGAATAGATTATCGTATTCTGATAGGGTTAGTATTGATTAGATAATCTGGAAATAATCTTGAGCTGTTCTTCCTAATACCGAATGCAACACTGAAAATCAACTAGATAATTTTCCCCTTACATCACAATAGTATCCCTACTGAAAACCAGTAAGGGGATAGTCAGATTGGAAAGAAATGTACATGTTTTATAGGATTATAATGCATCAAACTAGTGATGATAAAGATCTTTGTGAATTCTGATAAAGTTCCGAAGATGTATAGTACACATATTGGTGATAGATACGCAAATTCTGAATGAGTGAGACTATACATACATTTTTCTCATACATTCCATCCCGACTGTAGTTTCCCAGTTTTCAATCTCTGTCAAACATAAGGACAAATCGAAATTTATTGTTAATCATTAAACTGTCACTTTCTTTATCCCTGGGGCACTAGTTTCTAGGGTGTGTGTGTGTGTGTGTGTGTGTGTGTGTGTGTGTGTGTATATGTATATGTATGTATATGGATATATGCGTGTATATGTATATATGTGTACGTGTGTATATGTGTGTGTGTGTATATATATATGTATATATATATAAAAGGTTTATATATATATAAATAAAAATAATGTAACATTCGTATTCTACATAAGCCTTGCATTAAGAACAAAAATTTATTTATTTATTTATTTATTTTTATATAAAAATTAGCTACTGAAGTCAAGATTCCAAAACCAAGAGGCAGACCTAAAGTGGTAAAACAGCCTTGTCCTTCAGAAAGTGACATGTGAGTTTGTTTTGAATACAAAATTATTGAAATATTTGTAAACAGTAGAAAAATACATTTTGGGGGGTATGTGATAATAAACAGGGAACTTGGGCAAGTTGCTGAAAAAATTTCTGTGCAGATTATATTTGAATAGTGTCCAGATGTAATAGGTTCTTTAAAATAGTATAAAAATGTAGTTACCACAGAAAGAAGCATTGTTTTTCTTACTTACATTCTATTTATTTTGTATATGTGTGGAAGTACCACAAGATCTGTGGCCATTTTACCATATGGTTCCAGGGAATCAAAATCACATAACTAGGCCTTAGTGGCAAGCATCTGTCCCCTCTGAGCCATCTCCTGGGTTGGTGTTTTCTTTTTTTTATCTAGTTATCTTTTCCCATTTAGAAAATCTATTCACCTTGAATTTCTTTGAGGAACTTGAGAAGGGATATAATAGTCAGGAAAAGGAGAGACTGTTGTGCTAATTGTGTTTTAAAGGTTTTGTAGGGATGACTTAGGAATGGACTCACTGTGGTATATACATCACAAGTGCTCTTAGTCAGACAAAGGTATCAGATCTGAAACTCACAATGGTGAGCCACCAGGTTAGCCTGGGGAAGCAAACTCTGGTTTTCTGAAAGAACAAAAAGCACTTTTTACCACTGAGCCATTTTTCTGCACCTGAATAGAGTTGGTATTTTTCAACCAAAATAGAACTTTTCAATAGCTTTCTTTCCAAGCTAGTTGTTACAGTACTCTTAAAGGGGAAAAACCACTACCACCACAAAATAAGATTTTTTTGTTTTTTGCTTTGCAAGACTGTATTCTTCATGTGTCCCTTGGCATTTGCAGCCAGCATGGGTAACATAGTAAAACTGTTGTCTCTTTAAAGATGTAGGTACAGTAACAGTTAATATACTCCAAAACTGCAGAGAAAATAGATTTGAAGGTTCTTGTGTTAAATAGACTGGTTGAACCATGCATGTCACTATTCGGTGTGGGACCTTCATGGCTTATAATTTATAATACTTAATAAAAGTAACTGATCATTTATTTAACATTATGTTTAATCCCTACAAATGACTGATTTTAATTCTAAAACAAATATTTTTATAAACATGTAAAATGTAATTCTATTAAATGGGGTCTTGTGTTATACCTCAGTGTTGGAATATATGCTGAATTAGGAGCAAGAAACAGCCAAAAGTTGTATAATAATGAAGAGTCCATTTTATAATAGTATGGTAAACTTATTTTTTTTTTAAACATAAATTTTGTCAAGATTTTTTTTTCCCCTGAAATACTTGTTTGGTAAAGGAGATGGCTTAGCAGTTAAGAGTGCCCACTGTTCTTCCAGTGGAGCCGTTTGGTTCCCAGCAGCCACACCAGCAGCTTACCTCTTCTCACACATACACATGTGTACCTATTATATAGATAATTCCTTCCAAAAAGACAAAGTATAAATGAATCTTCCACTGTTGTACTCTCAATATAGGGTTATCGATGAAGACAAAAGTAAAAAAAAGGGGCCAGAGGAAAAACAACCTAAAAAGCAGCTCAAAAAGGAGGAGGAAGGCCAAAAGGAAGAAGAGAAGCCAAGAAAAGAACCAGATAAGAAAGAAGGGAAGAAAGAAGTTGAATCTAAACGGAAAAATTTAGCTAAACCAGGGGTTACATCAACCTCTGATTCAGAAGACGAAGATGATCAAGAAGGTGAAAAGGTAGCCAATTCACATTCAACATTTCTTGCCTATTTGTCTCCCCATGTATTTCTGTATGAGGTGTTTGTGCAGCATACAGTATGTAGAGGCCTAAGGTTGATATGGGTAATCTTTCTCCATTGTTCTTAATTAAGAAGTGTCTCTCCAGCAAACTCTGGAGAACTACTCATGTGGCTAATCTTGGTGGCAACTTTAACATGGAGGTCATGTGTATCTATCTGCCTACTATGGCTGTAATTATAGAAGGGCCACCACAATTATGTGAAAATTTTGAGTTTTGGGGATACAGACTTTGGTCCTCTTTAACTGCTGAACAATGACCCCTGCTCCCTCTTCCTCATGCTAATTATTTTCTTTTTTATGTAAATGCTTTGCCTGCAATATGTGTTTATGTGTAGACAGATCTCTTGGAACCAGAGATATGTATGACCCTCCCTCCAGTTGTGTCTAAGTGGTGTCATCTGTTTGGCCCCACCCCTTTTACGTTTTTCTGAGACAGGGTCTCAATGAATCTGAAGCTAGACTGGTTAGTTAGCTTATCTACCTGTGTTCTTATTCTCCATTGCTGCCACCCCCAAGCACAGGTGTTAGAGTCCTCAACTCAACTTCACAGGGACGCTTGGGATCTGAAGGAAAGGAAGCATTTAATCCACTGAGCTATTTCCCCAAATACATTCTAAGTTTGTTTCCTAGATAATGTTTAATATTTGTTAAAGGTTTTGGGGTTTCTTTATTTTTCCTAATAGAATTCCAGTAAGGCTTATTTGAAATGTTTTTATATTTTAAATTTATCCTGCCCCCTTATCGTATAATTAATTTCAAGAAATTAGATATACTTCCAGTACTCCAGCCATATAAACAGGCTGTAGATAACCCAGATGACTGTGATCAAAGACACAAGAGGTGCATTTATACATTAAACTTTAATCTTTTCCTACTGTAATTTTGTTAGTGAAATGTAACTTTATTTGGATGACATTAACTCTTGAGGTGTGTATATGGGCTTTTCTATCTGATTTCTCTCAATATTTTAGAAGCCTAGCTTTTGGAGGGACTAGCAGGTTTGAGACAGGGTCTAACTCTTCAACCCTGGCTAACTTGCTTTGCAGACCTGGCTAGCCTTGAACTCACAGGGATCTACCTGGCCTCTGTCTCCTAAGTGCTCAGATTAAAGGTGTGTGCCACCATGGCTTGCTCAAAGCTAAACATGTTAATTGGGTAGCTTCTTAGCTCATTTCTGAAAGAGAGTACAGATTCATATCTAATCAGTAGATCTGTGCTCTTGTTTATTTAAGCATGGGCTTAAGCTTAGTTGCTTTTTTTCCTACCTACCATGATTGTAATTAGTCTCAAACCACTAACTTTGAGAGTTAATAAATCCAACTTATTCTCAAACAGAAGAGAAAGGGTGGAAGAAACTTCCAGACTGCTCACAGGAGGAACATGCTAAAAGGCCAACATGAGAAAGAAGCTGCAGATCGGAAACGAAAGCAAGAGGAACAAATGGAAACTGAGCAGTAAGTATCCTTTTTAGTTTTCAATCTTGCATTCTTTTTAAAAGAGTAGTGTTACAGCCTTTAAGTGGCCAGAGCTGATGAAGACTTTTAAAGTGACTTCCCACAGTAGAAAATCTTCCATATGTGCTATTTCAGCTCTTTTTTCAGAGGATGAAATTCACTGAGGTAATCCTCTTGTGAACTCTTTTGTAATATATATGAAAGTAGAGTTAGTTTTTATTTAACATGTTAAACATAGAATTATGAAAATATATTGGTGGTGAAAGAATGCAATCCCAGTTGGAAACCTGGAAGCCGATAGAAGTAAGCCCAAAGGCTTGCATTTGATAGATACTATATGAATGAAGCTTGGATATACATTTACCATGAGAACTAGCTTCCTCCTCTATTTTCTCAGTACAAGGACGTCATTGCAATAATTAGACTTAATGTCTCTTGTACACTTGTTTTCCTAGTTTCTAGTTTCACAGTCCCTCTTTCTCATTTATAAAGTGTCATACTCTTAGTAAACTTTCCTGGGCTTTTTATTGGTAGTGAGGAGATAATTTGAAAACATGTTGTAGGTCACTTATACAGTGGCAAATAGTAAAAACATTTCTTCATGTTTTTATGATGTATCTACAAAGTAACCATTTTTAGAGGTACATTCATCATCTCTGCTTCTCTAGCTATTTGGAGGATACAGAACAGTTTAGCCACTTGTGGGAGTTTTTAAAAATGATTAAAATGCCAGATCATGGCCACATCTGTAAATGCCATTATTCCTGTCCTTTCTCTCCACTGAACACTGTGACTATTGTTGCTTTTAACTTTGTGCTCCCAGAATTCAGGCATAAATTAGTTGTTGCTTAGTGAATCTAGCCCAATTCTTCTTCAGAATCTCAAGATATCTTTTTTGTATTTCAGTTTCTTTTGAATGTCCTCCAATGTAACTTTCTCAAATTCTAATATTTGTGTTTTCTTTCCTTCTCCTGTTATTACAAAACTTTGTACTTGGACAGTTTTGCTCTGTAAAGCATTTCAGATGCAACTTGTGTGAAATGCATTATGCAAAATAAAGTTTATTGTATTGTATTCCCAGCCAAACAACATGTAATCTACAGTAATAAAACTATATCTCATTTTGGGCTCAAAGCATTAATCCAGTAACTGAAAAGAGAATACAAGTGGAGCACACAAGCGATGAAGATCTTGAGACAGACTCATTGGACTGAATTTCCCCCTCCCCCCTTGATGGAAGAAATGTTCCAGATTCTAAATTGAGGACTTCACTATTAATGGCATTATTAACTGTGTTATGATTGTTAACAAAATATCCTGTAAGGTACACACTACATATAAAGGTTGGCCAACATTCCTGTTTTTTTTTTTTTTTTTTAAGCCAAGCTTAAAATGAAGCTTTGTGTTTGAAGTTATAACAAACATAGATGAAGACGGTGGTTGTACATTATTTCATTTAGAAAATATGAAAACTCATTTTGTTTTGAAGCTAGGTGTTAAACTGGAATAGCTATTACGTTCTTGAAAACTGGGCAGGTGTGCCCTTCCTTGACATTCTTTTGTTGTTAAGTTCTTTAGAGTCTTGGTTTTTTTCTTTTTAATCCTGAGAGATTAAACAGTAGACTTGTTAAGTAAAAAATTGAAATTGTAACCAAAATTTTAAAATAAAGTTTTTTTTAAAAAAAGAAAACCTGATTTTTAGGTATTTTTTTGTTCTTGTCTATTTTAATTGGTTCATAATAGGGCCTGAATGCCAAGCCAAGGTACTAGAAAGTAAAATTTCTGATTCAAGCGGTTCTTTTTTGTTAATCTTAGTAAAATGGTACTTTTTCACTTATGAAATGGTATGTAAACATTAGTAGATGTCATTTACCTTGAAAACAATGGCCTCCTCTACAACTTAACAACAGTAGGATTAGGTTAAAGCAGGTCTACTTACTATTGAAGCTAATTTCTAAGTCCCTTGAATTACCTGTCCTTTGGAGATGGTGGGGTACATGTAACTGGTCTACTTTAATATGCTTTAAAAAATGAACTAAAGGAAGCTGATTTAAAATTCATTACGAATTTGTAGATCCTCTTCTGCCATTGTGTACTGTTTGTCCAACGATCCTGAAACTGGATTCTTAGTATTCCACTGTGATTGCTTCAGAGTCATATTGTGACGTCACTAAAAGATTAATTTAGCATGTTTGAGTTTTGTTTTTATTCCTGTTAATGCTGTAGCGCTACATAATTCTAGAAACTAGTCAGTGTCCTGTTTTGTAGGCTGATGTATTATTTTTAAGGGCCATTTTTTTTTTAAACTTTTACACAGGGGAATATGGGCATCTGCTAACCTCAGTTACAAAGTTACAGTGTTTTGAAATATTTGTGTTAACATTTGATAGGCAGAATAAAGATGAAGGAAAGAAGCCAGAAGTTAAGAAAGTGGAGAAGAAGCGAGGTTAGTTATTTTACTTTCTAAGACATACAAAATTACACAGAAAAAATTACCGGAAGCTGGATGTGATGATGGCACATGCCTGGAATCCCAGCATTTATGGAGGCCCAGCCAGGAGAACCTCAAGTTCCAAGCCAACCAGGGGTACACAGTGGGATCCTGACCTTAAAGAAACAGTAAATAGGCACAATATTTACAATTTAAAATGACTTTTGGAATCCTATTTCATGTTCTTAGATAATTAAGTTGCATTTTAATTTAAGCAATTAAAGTAAACCTGCTAATATCTTAATGCTTATTTGTCAGTTGTGGAGCTCAGCTAAGAGCTGGAAGCTTTGATAAATACCTTGCAGTTAAATGTGCGAGGTGAAACAGGAATTAAGAGCTGACATGTAGGAGTAGGAACCATAGATGAAAATTAGCAGGTAACTTTTTACATATTCAACTATATGGGTTTCTTAAAGATTATGAAGAAAATTTTTATAAACCACCATTACTTTTTATATGTTAGACTGTACAGAGATATGGTGTGGAGAAAAACTATTTACTATTTTTTACATATTTCAATTTATAGAAACATCAATGGATTCTCGACTTCAAAGGATACATGCTGAAATTAAAAATTCACTCAAAATTGATAACCTAGTAAGTGTTTAACCTCATTTACCATGCACTGCTTTAATAGCTGTATGTATCTTCTCACGTGACTTAAGTGTGTAAGGTTAAGATAAAAGGAACAATACCTGGCCATTTTTGTACCACCTTAAGAGCTTTTAAGATCTTCAGAAGTAGATGACATAGATGCTTTGGTAATTAACAGTTATGAAATTGCTGTTTTGTCATGAAGGATGTGAACAGATGCATTGAGGCACTGGATGAACTTGCTTCACTTCAGGTAACAATGCAACAAGCTCAGAAACATACAGAGATGATCACAACCCTGAAGAAAGTAAGTGCCTTCACTTGGAAATCTAACATCTTAGTTCATCACTTTTAAAGGAAGTTTAAATAAATTAGGGAAAATAACTATGACTACTACTGTTTTCTCAGATACGGCGGTTTAAAGTCAGTCAAGTTATCATGGAAAAGTCTACAATGTTATATAACAAGTTTAAGAATATGTTTTTGGTTGGTGAAGGAGATTCTGTCATCACTCAAGTGCTGAACAAATCTCTTGCTGAACAAAGACAGCATGAGGAAGCAAATAAAACCAAAGATCAGGGGAAGAAAGGGCCAAACAAAAAGCTAGAAAAGGAGCAAACAGGTATGTGATACATTCAGCTGCTTCTTTCCCTGCTTCTCAGTTGTGTGCCAGCGTTGCTTTTGCAAATGGTTTTGTTAATGTTATAAATGTGGGGACCCTCTCTCTATCAGTAACGAGGCTACACTGTACATTCACTGGCCTCGAAACAGCTGAAATATTATAGTAACAATGGGGACGCCATTAACACAGAGTACTTGTATACGACCTGCAAGAATGTTATGGTGGGCATTATGAAGGAAACTTCTAACAAAAACATTGTTGATGACTTTTGAGGAAAATCAGAATGTTTTCTAGAGAACCAGCCAATTCCCTTCCTCCCTTATTTGCTTTAGCTAAAAAATAAGATGTAGTTAGCATACAACTGCATCCCAGGCAGAGCTGAAAGGGCTGCTTATTTCTGATCATAGCCATAAGGTATTTTGGCCAATGTTTTCAGTGTCATTTAGTTACCCCAAGTATGTTGTACACTGTATTAATAGTATATGACTTTTAATTAAGTGGTAATGTGTTTGTTGATAGAAGCTATATTCTATTGTGCTATAAGAAAACAGTTGGCTAGTGATAGGTAGCATTTAAATGGAGTCTGATGACAGTTAATAGCAGACTAACGAACTAGATGGCTCATACACACCTGTGCTTTGTGATATGTCTATGAATAAAACTGTCATGAAGGCAGTGCATTTTAGATACATATTGAGTTCTATAGTCAAGATACAACACTGCAGGTTCCAAATGTATTGGATAAAGGGCTGCTTAATATGCACATGTTGTGGTCTTGTACAGCCTTTGTGTCAACCCAAGTATATTTAAAAATAAACTCCAGACATTGTGGTTCAGAATTTACCTAAGGATAGAGTACCATTATCAGCCTCCCCAATTCAATATTAAAAGCACTTTAACAAGCATATGCTTATCTTTCAAGACAAAACAGTAACAAAAAAAAAATCCTCTCACTTATTTGATAGAGATTTATTAGTGAGTTTTACAGGAAAATGCCCAGGCTTGTCATTTGGATACGTTAAGCACATTATTCTCTAAAATACTATTAATACAAAATTTGGTTCCCCCAAAATAAAATAAAAAACAAAACTACATGCTAGTGTACTACAGAGTTCTACCATTTAACATTCTTCCTAAATGTAATGAGATTAGTAAGTCCTCTGTCCATTGGGGGAAAAAGACCTCATTGTGCTGTTCTAGACTTTGAATGGTACAAATTAGTAGTACATCTTTTCATTGTTGTTTGAAATTTCAACCTAATCATTAATTGAAAGGCTGAAGAGTTAGCACCCGGAGGGCCATGCTTTGACTTTTTAAGATAAGTTAGTGTGTCATTTTGTATAGTGCTAACAGTTTTTCCATTCGAAAGGTACGAAGAGCCTAAATGGAGGACCTGATGCTCAAGAGAGTCATCATCCTCAACATAATGGTGACAGTAACGAAGACAGCAAAGACAGCCGAGAGGCCAGCAGTAAGACAAAGTAAGGCATGTTATCAACAGGTCCACGGAGTTAAAGTCAGTCAGGCTGGAGATGGCTCGCATGTTAAGAGTGCTAGCTCTTCAGAGGATTTGGGGTTGATTTCCAGCAACCATATATAGTAGCTCACAGCTGTCTGTAATGTACTTTCAGGAAGAACACTCATACATAGTAGGAAAATGTAAAGGTTCTTGCTTTGATGCTGAGTCTAGCTTCAAACTCCAGAGATATCCTTCTCCCTTGGGTTACCCGATTGCTGTAACTACAAAAGTGTACTATTGAGCTTTGCTCATCATTGTTTTCTTTCTTTCTTTCTTTCTTTCTTTCTTTCTTTCTTTCTTTCTTTCTTTTTTTTTTGTTTTTTGTTTTTTTTTTGGTTTTTCGAGACAGGGTTTCTCTGTGTGGCCCTGGCTGTCCTGGAACTCACTCTGTAGACCAGGCTGGCCTCGAACTCAGAAATCTGCCTGCCTCTGCCTCCCAAGTGCTAAGATTAAAGTTGTGTGCCACCACCGCCCGGCTCATCATTGTTTTCTTATTCATGATTTTAGCACAATGAAGCCCCAGAGTTATTAGTATTAAGAGCATATCATAGTGTATTTTGTATTTCTCCTGAGACTCAACCGTGGTAGGTAGGGACACACTATCACTGACCGATACACCCAGTGACAGCTATATTTCCCAGACTCCTTTTAGACAAGATGTCACTTTTGTGTATTTCTCTGGCTGTCATACAAGTTGCAATGTAAACTAGGCTAGTCTTGAACCCACAGAAATGTCTGCCTCTGGAGGGCTTGAATTGGAGCTGTGTGCTACATCAGCCTTAGTAATTTTTTAAAAAATTTTGAATTGAAAAGGCAGGAGGAAGACCTGGATGTGTTCAATGGTTAAGTCTCTGAGTTCAATCTTTATCCATCAGAAAATTGTAGCTTTCTGAGTGAGAACCCATCTCATCTCCCAACACCCTAAAAAGGTTTATTGAGACAAGGTCTCCCTATATTGCACAGGTTGGTCAAGAACTTGTCGCAATCCTCCAGCCACAGCTGGCTTATGATTACAGATTAGACAGTTAAATTGCCCCTATATTTACTCAGGAAAATGGATCAAGGTGTGGGAACTCAATGAAGGAAAACCATTTTTATGTTGGCATAACAAAAGTTAGCGCCAGATTTAGAATGCATCCTAGGATTATCTCACCAGATCTGTGTATTAATTTGGTAGTGGTGTTTTGTGGGTCTTTCGTGCCTTTTTAAAAATAGGACACAGATTTAATGCCCTTCTTGCTCAAGAGAAAACCCCCCCAACCTTAGTTGTAATGATTTTCTTTTTTCTCACTTTATTTTAGGCCACCTGGAGAAGAGAGAGAGTCTGAGCTATCTCTGAAGGAGTCTACAGTAGAGAACTAGGCTGGCAGACTTGAGATGTAAACAGTATGTGAGAAGTCTGTCACGAGTGACTTCATTTGAAATACTTAGGCTGCTGAAAGGTTTAAAGTTTTATAAGCATAGGTTTTGATGTTTAAGTAGTTGGGGGGGAAGAAAAACCCTTTATATTTGTGTAAAAGTCAATTATTGCTAATTTTCCGTGTGCAGTATTAACAGCTCTGTCATCTAGTTTAAGAGTAAGGGAAACCTACTTAGAAAGGTTAACCTGCTTTATAGACATGATGGTAGTGTATTTTCAGTTAGTGTGTATGTTAATGTGTAATTGGTAGTAGGGCGGTTACGTTTTAAAACTGCTACTTGTATAAACCTTTCCTCTTTCCCAAATACCGTGGGTTTTGTGCATAGTTTTTACAAATATTGGATTTACCAGACTGTCTTTTCACTGTTTGTGGGTTTTTTAGAAGTTGAGCATTTTTATGGATGATAAAATGAATGTTACTTCTAAGTACTCACTCCTTTTATCAGAAGTTAACCTCAGTCCATTGTGCTACATTAGCTTGCCTCTTTGTAATAATGTGTAGTTTGTATGACAACTAGATAATCCACCAGGTTGTTATAGAAGGTACAGATTTACTTTTGAAAGTAATTTAGTTTTAGGACTGGGATTTCAGTGGCGTTAGAACTAAAGAGAACAGACTGGTTATATATACACATAGGAAGTCCATCTACAATCCTTTATAGCTACTAATCACAAAAACCTAAAACTAGTTTGTTTTTAATTTTACACTCTTTAAGGTGTGTGGTTTTTTTTAATTAGAATCAATCCATGATGCTTATAAGTGATAAATAAGGAAACTAACCTAATTGAAAACATGGCCATATTGGAATGGGATTTTTAGTTTCTCTATCAGACATATCAGAGGATACAGAAAAAACAAACATCAGTTGCTCTAAGGTAGTAACCAGACAGTCCATACACACAAACATGGACTATCACTGTTAAATTAAGGGATAACATTTCAAAGGTATTCTGAGTAATCAAGTCAGTTGTTGGTTTTTATTAGGTAGAAAAGTTCATCCTTATGCTTTGAAATTCCATAGGAAAGTGACTTAATACCAGTGTTTGTGTGTGATGCAATTAAATATGTTCTTGATTTCTCAGATAATTATTTTCATCTATGTAAAACTTTTTTAATTACTTCAATAATTGGACTTTTGCTTTGATAGCTCTTACAATTTAACTACTGTTTTGAGCAAACGCTGTACATTATATATACATCAGTCTTCTGTTTTGTCCTTAGTACATTTTAAACTTGGACAAAAATTATTCTAGTTAAGCCATAAGTGTCAATGTGTAAATTGTTTTAATTAAAAAGTTTTTTCTACCAAACTCTATTAGTAAATTATTATTACTAAAGGAATTCTGGATTTCCGGATAAGGAAGTAGCATTTTCCTTAGCTGTCACTAAGACCCTGCTAGGGGACACAGGAGCTATGCAGGAGCGAACTGTCCCTTGCCTTGTGTTACCTTTTCTCCCTCACCACAGGTGTTAGTTTCATCAATAAGCTACAGAACACCCACCTTCAGGACGATTAATGGCACTCCTAGGTTATGTACCTACTTGGGAGGCTGCCTTGCTCTGACCATGTATGTTCATTTTCAAGCACAGCTTCCTTTTTTAATTTGGAATAGTCTGTCAGGCTAACTCACAGACAAGCTATCACTCTCAAAACTCTAATAACAAAACTTATTTAGAATGTATTTGGTTATACAATGGCTGAACTAAGAGATCTAGCCAATGAGATAGCCACCTCTCCCACTGTGTACAGTATGCATGTATAATGTGCATGTATGGATACCTATTTTGATTTCTCAGCTGCTTGGATCAATTTCAGATATCCCCCTTATTGAGAGAATCTGGTTGCAAGCCTGTATGTATAAAGAATTTGACCAGAGCTCATCTAACCACATTTGCTATTCTAGTTAGGAATTCAATAGCACAGTAGATATTACCAAGACCATGATGTGATACACTAAAAATCTTCCTATTCATATCAACTTACCTGAGTAAAGATGCCAGGTGACGACAAGTCTGCCATCCTCTGTATGCAGAGCAAGGGCTTCAATGAACGAGTTTTATTCCTTTGGTCAGAGAATATGCAAATAGCAAAATTGTAGCTTGAGACCCTTAAGAAATGAGAGTTACTAAAAATCTGCTTAAATTTGTGTCATGTAATTCTCCAACAGATATTAGAAATGACTGCCCCCTGCTGTAAAATTGCAAAGTATAATCACCCTTAAAGAATTATGAAGCAAAAGCAAGATGCTTGAGGAAACAGCTATTTCTCATGCAGGTGTATCCACAGGGATGTTCACTGACAAAGTTGTCCCATTCATATTTACCTATGTCCTTAAAGTGACACATGAAATTTGATGTTATATTTAAGAGATTGGTATTGGCATAAAGAAAATTGGGGGAAAGAAATTATAGCTTTATAGTTGAAATTCTTTTGATGTGAACTAGCTGAGATACCTCTATAAGTGGTAACTGCAGTAACATGGCTAGCCTTTCTTATAGCCTTTCTTCATTTTCACCATCAAAGAAATAGAAGGTATGTGAACTTTCGGTGAAAAAGAAGTAGAATAGCATTCTCAATAAAAAAGGATTCCATAGAGTAATGTTTATCTGTCATCTCTGTCTAGTAAAACAGGGTAATTGGCATTATACATATACTAGGGATAACTTGCTGAAATTTACTTTCTGAGAGTACGATTTAGACCCACATGAACTGCCGTAATAATCTAGGGACTGAGTAAAACCATTCATCACGAATGTGTGCTTATGCAGCAGAATTCTCAGGGTACTTTAACACTGTTCAAAACAAAGTAAGAAACTGAGGCACAATGTAAGTTAGCCTTGGCCAGGAAATGGTACCTTACTGCCTACAGCACTAAATGAGGATACTTGCAGACATACCACAAGCCGGCACTTGTCAGCTCCATGTCAGTCGCCAAAATTGAATTTGTAACATTTATGTCCATGAAACATGCTTCACCTCCTTTAAACTTCAAAAATCTTTTAAATAGATGTTTAGGCTTCATTGGTTTATTTATATGATAACTGTTAGCCATCCAGAGAAATGTAGGATTCGGCTGAATTTAATTTAAACCTAGGACAGAGAAAGTAATAGTTCAGTGTCTATTTTATATTACTAAAATACATGTTAATTTTCTACCCCAGAAGTTTCCACCAAATCTTTTGATAGATTTGTTTAGAAAGGTTTCCTTTCTATAACTCAGAATGAAAAGCCTTTGCTATAATGAGGGGACAGAAGAATGGACTAGCTGAGCCAGGACAAAACTTTTCTTCTTAGCAATTCTTACATGACCAAAAGTATTATTATGAAAGTGAGCCAAGCTTTATGGTATGTCCATGCTAATGTAAAGTCTGCCAGTGTTTTCTCCAGCCATGGCTTTAAATAATATTCTAAACTCAGTGTATCGATCTCTGTGACTGTCAAGAAACGAGGCCTCACTAATACTGTGTGACTTAGATTCATTGTCATCTCATGTGCCTAATGTCTGCTTTAAAGATGAGCCCAATGTTAAATTGTAACTACTCATGATTTTGTGGTGTTTATCAAATAATTTGTTCTTAATTTTTCCTTACTACAGATATTTGAAGGGTCTTTACCTTGGAAGCTTCACAGTAGAAGGAGTAGCTCTCACATCCTTCAAAGATGTCTTTAAAAAGACTATCATACGAGATGCATTATTAACTGCATTCTATCATTAGCAAAATCCATTTAGGGTACAGAATGCATGGGACTCAGAAAAGAATCAGAAGTTGCATTTCTGACAAGGTTTATATATTCAAAATACAAAAAAAGCATTTCTACATCTCAGTAACACAAACAAGTTAAGCCATTACCCCTTGTAATAAATAATGTAATATTAACTAAACTATAGTAGGAAAAAGACTAATACATATAGATTATATGGCACTAATTTTATCTATATCACTAATTAAAGGTTCCTGGGTCAACGTAAGGATAAGCAAGGAATGCCCCTAGTTTGTTGCCTTCGGAATCATAGTGCAGCATTCGGAAGCACACGTCACAAAAGAAACATGGGTCCTCTGGTGCAAAGGTGTCATTGTTCGTCACCCATCTGTAGTATAAAGAAAAAAAAGTATATTTTTAAATGCTTCAACACTCAACACTTGTGTTCTCTGACAGTGGCTGTCAACCTGTAGGCCGCGACCCTGGGGGAAAGGTTTGAAGGACTCTTTCATGGGGGTCACATAGCAGTTACCTTGCAGATTAAATATTTACATTGTGACTCGTAATCAGTAGCCCAATTGCAGTTATGAGTTAGCAACAAAAATAATTTTATAGTTGGGGGTCACCACCACATGAAGAACTGTATTAAAGGGTCACAGTGCTAGGGAGGTTGAGGACCACCGTCCTATAGCAACACACAAAATTCTCACTACTGCCTCAACAGACTATACCAACACAGCAGGGACACCAACAAAAACATCAAAAATGCTGCCGAACTGTTACCTGAGGTTCATTCTTAAGGTAAGGAGAGCACCACACCCACCTGCCCAAATAACTGTCCTTTTAAGTTTTCCCTCACTTTCTATTAGTCCACTCCTCATGCTAAACACCCCAGTGGGCTTCCTTAATTTAGTGATGTAATCCAGGGTTGCCTTAAAATCATGATTCCTTTGCCCCAGTTGTTGGGATTATAAGCATGTGTCCATATACCCAGATACTTACTTTAAAATGAGGCAAACTTACACATATTTATTAGTATAGAATATATATATGTATATATATATATATATATATATATATATATATAGAGAGAGAGAGAGAGAGAGAGAGAATATACTATATAGAATTTTTTATATAGTGACCATGTCCATGCTATTCCAGTTATTTTACAATGTAGCAGATGATTCCAGACATCTTACTTTACTGTGCCATTAAAATATAGACATTTCTGCACAGGGGCCATGATCCTGTGTATCATTCTTAATTTAACAGGACCAGTCAGTTTGGAGATGCAAGTGGGATGTCACTGG
Organism: Rhabdomys pumilio; assembly: GCA_030674055.1. Classification (NCBI taxonomy): domain Eukaryota; kingdom Metazoa; phylum Chordata; class Mammalia; order Rodentia; family Muridae; genus Rhabdomys; species Rhabdomys pumilio. Next base: position 62,289,915 of record JANHMN010000004.1, read on the forward strand.
TCACATGAAATCATAATCTATATTAAGTTTCTCTTATTTTAGTGTTTTATGAAAATCCAAACCCATTTCTGGATTTTCATTTTGGTATCATTTCTATTTTCCTAATCCTTTAGATAAAAATACTATGACAAGGAACTCAAAACTGACTGAAGATACTTAAATTCTCAACCATTTCCCTGAGTAGTTTCCAAACTTTTGGGGTCCAGTTAATCAGCTGGGGGAAGGTGATGCACTCAAGAGGTGAAGGCAGAAACACCAGAAATTCAAGGTTCCAGTCTGTTTACACAGACGGTTGAGGACAGTCAGCTCAGGCTACATGAAGTCAGGAAAGCATGGTCAGTGTAAAGGTACTGTCTAAAGAGCCTGCGCATGCAAGTCTTCTACCATGGGCTAGACACTTTTTTACTTCTTATCCTGGAAGGAAGGGCTTGCTAAGCTGCCCAGGCCAGCATTAAATTCAAACTCTTCCTGCTTCATCCTCATGAGTAATTACAGGTCCATGTCACAATAACTGGTCAAACAGAAAACCTAACTGGCTTTATGTGTTATTTCTGTACTGAAAAAGTGAGATGAAACTGATTTTGTAATGACAGGCAAGAAGCACGGCTCCTTATAACCTTCATGTATGCTTCCTTGTCTTACAATGTTAGAGGGTTATAACCTAGTGTCCACATGCTCAGGTGCTTGAGCTCAGGCACCTGGCTCTGGGCTCAAGTCTTTGTACAAAACAATATGCTAACTTGAAGCAAACTGCACGGATAAAACTCTGAAATCTAAAACTGAAAGATCTCCAGAGTACTAAATTACTATGAAAACCAGTATTAAAGGAAAAAAAGTGTCACTCACCTGGCTGTATACATCTTACAGACAAAACATTTTCTGGTCCATAGCCAATGCTTCTTGGTAAGAAGTGGGTAAAGTGTTCTGTCCAAGCAGTCGTCATGATGCACAAGCCTTTCACGGGGAAAACACATGAAGATACTGAAATGCAACTCTGCCTCTTGTCCAGCAACATTAGGAACATGGGTGACGTGTCATTATGCAGGCAGCATTTTACAGAGTACCCACTGCTAGGATGTACTTAGTAGTACAGGTCTTGTCTAGCTTGCTTACTAACAGGCAGTCATCTGCATCACTCAACATCACTCAATCCCAAGAGAACTTTTCAGAATGAATAACTGATTTCTCAATCTGTATGTTAACATAACTGTAACATTCTAAGAATTTATATAGTGTTTTATTAAATGTATTCCTCCATCAGAGTTCTAGCAGTTTTAACATAGCAGTGTTATCTGTGGACTACTGTCTGGGTTTTCTGTGTCTGAGGTAGGTGTACAAGGTACTTTACATGCCTTGTGTGTGTTTGACATTTTCTCAGCCCCTCAATTCTAAACTAAACTATTCAAGTTTTTGAAAATTAGTTATTCAACTTCCCACTGTAGAATGACTATGATTTTGATTAAATTGAGAAACTTAAAAATTACAGGATTTCAATCCTCTAGTAAGTATTTTCATATACATCTATTAGATAAGAGTCTTAATATGACTTGGAACTTGATACATAGACCAGGCTGGCCTACAACTCACAGAAATCAGCCTGCCTCTGCTTCCCAAGTGCTGGGATTATAGGCCCACACTACCATGTCTAGTCTAGGTTTTCCTAAAAAATTTGTCTCCATTTCCAACTGCATGGAAAGTATACATCTGCTGCATCCAAGCTAAGTCACATTGGTAAATTACTTACACTTTTGTACTGTTAAAGACAAAAGTAGGTAGATACTGCCAAGTGTGATTACTTCAGTCAGTTCAGTCCTCAGGACGCACATGGTGCAAAGACAGGCTTCTGCAATAATCCTCTGACCTCTATACTTGCCAACTAATTTTTTTAAAAAGACATCTTTTAGGTAATATATTCTGAATGATGTTACATACCTTATGTCTGTGATGACAACAACATGCTCACAGTCTCCCTGGTGACAGTATAAGTAAGGAAAGCCAAGTTTAATATGTAAGTCATTAAATGTGAAATCTTCCATTCTGGCGGTCTGAAATTTTCCATATCCTCGATCATGGGACTCTGACCACTCTATAATAGTTCTGTTTGGGGGAAGGGCAAGGATAGAGCATTGTTATTAGAACTTGAACAGGAAAGAAAAGACTATGCAATTACAATCTGGCCTACTAAGTAAATGGATGGTTGCCATCTAGAAGGGGTATAGTGAATCTGAACCAGTAGTCGTCAGACCTGATGAGCTGGGTTCACACTGGAAGACTCCCACCAGCTTCCTCCATCTCACATGCCACAGCACACAGGAAAAGTTTCCTCCCCCAGGGTGGGGCTTGCAGGGGATTAGACACCAAACTTTTCATCTGTGTAGTAGTTCTTTTTTATTCTTGGGATATTGAATGTTTGTGTTTTAAAACACTATCTCATATATATAACACTGACTGCCGTGGAACTCACTCTGTAGGGCAGGCTGGCCTTGAACTTAATAGAGATTCACCTGCCTCTGCTTCCCAACTGCTGGGATTAAAGACAGGAACCACCATCCCTGGTTCCTTTTCAAGACTTGTCACTAAGCAAGGATCTGTCTGCCCCCACTGATCTGTTATCCTCTACGGGTGGGCCAGGTCTGGAAGGCTGTAGGATGTGTGTCACTTTAGTGGGAACACGAAGTGTAACAGTGCCACATTTCATTCTCATTTTTTGACAACAGGTCAACAGGTTTTTTTAAACAAAAACTTTAACATGTACTGAGATTAGAGTATTAGTACTTCTTAGCTTCAAATTCTAATTATGGTGCTGGGTGGTGGTGGCAGTCGTGCATGGATCTCTGTTAGACACTAGGCTGGTTTGATAAGTTCCAGAACAGCCAGTGCTACAGAGAAACCTTGTCTTGAAAAACTAAAGGGGGGGGGGGTACAGGACAGACAGACATGACTAATTATGGCAAGTACTGATAGCTATGACCCACAGAAGCTAAAACTCTTTGGAACAAGTGTGAAAACTGCAATAAAACTGGCTGGAAACTGGCTGGAACCAGTACATGGGCGGATATGGCACTGTAGAGATGAACTTTCATATTCATATACCTAAACATCACACATATCCATATGTACGAGACATGCAGAAAAAAACACTGAAAAGAGTGGGAAGGTGGCCAGTGGGTAAATGTGCACTGCTCTTTCACAGCCCCTGACACACTTCAGCTCCAAGGGATCCAGATTCCTTTTCTGGCTCTGCCACCACCTGTACTCACAAGCACACAGTGTCGCACACCACCAATATACACGTAATCTTTTTTTTGTTGTTGTTGTTTTGGTTTTTCGAGACAGGGTTTCTCTGTGTATCCCTGGCTGTCCTGGAACTCACTCTGTAGACCAGGCTGGCCTCAAACTCAGGAATCCGCCTGCCTCTGCCTCCCAAGGGCTGGGATCAAAGGCGTGCGCCACCACCGCCCGGCAACACGTAATCTTGAAAACTAAAAACTATTGAATGATTATCATCTGAGGCCAGTACCTCAGTAGGCCTAATCTTTTTAGAGGTATGAGCCATTCAAACTTAATTCCTTGAGGGAGGGGGATGGAATCCTTAAATATACAGTAAGATCGATGGAAATGTCACTAATTTAAGAAAAATAGGCTGGGTGTTGCAGCACAGGCCTTTAATCCCAGCACTCAAGAGGCAGGAGGAAAAAAAGGGGGTGGAAGTTGACTAGAAACATTTGTATAGTAACTAGTTTTTAATTTGGGAGGTAGCAGCAGGAGGATGAACCAAGGTCTAGGCTATCAAGGGCTACATAGTGAATCCCTTCCTCAAAACAAAACCAAAGAAAACAAAACCAAAGACTTTGGAAAGATTTTTGGGAGAAGTACCTGCTCAAGTCTCTGCATTCTGGGTATCTTTTGTCATTGTAAAATATTCCTTCAAAATAAAAAAAAGCAGACTTGTATATGTCCTACAAGAAAACAGATAGTATTTAATGAAAGCTCATTCATATAATTCAGATATTCACAATACACTATATAACCACAAGAATACCAGACAACTTCTGTTGGGTCCTCTCTGTTACCCCTCAATAAAACCTTGCTTCTTGGAGACAACACGAGGGAGAGTTATGGCTCTTTTTCAGGTTTATCCTATTTTAATCATTAGGCTTGATTTAAACCTGTGTTCTGAGACTTGAGAAGTCAGCTTTATTGTTTTATTCTGTGCAGCCTGCATGAACAGTTATTTTTCTATCAGAACTAGAAACAGCAGCAGTAGCTTTGATGCTTTCCTAGTAATAACAAAGATCTCTAGTTATATATTTTCCTGGCATTTCTTTTATTTTTATTTACAAAACCTTTTCTATTTTCAGTAAATCTTAAGAGTATGGATTGATGGGGGAGGGGGAAGCAGGATTTCTTTTTGTAGCCTTTGCTATCCTAGAACTCTAAATCAGGGCATCCAACTCAGAGATGCTCCTGATCTGCCTCCTGAGTAATGGGATTAAAGACATAAACCACCAGGATTTCTGTTCTTGTGCCATGTTATATAAGAGTAGGCACAAGTGATCTCAATCCTGAATCACACCACCAGACTTCAAGGGGATGGCCAGGATCCTCACTATACAAGTCACTGAATCCTCAGGGCTTGCTGTATAGTTGAGATACATACTTAACTAAGTACTTAATGTCCCATCTGGCTGCTAGAGCACACACCTGTCTTTTTAGTGTGCAGCATTCGAACAGTACGCGATGATCTAAGGGTCCAAGGGCTAGTGAGATGGCCCAGGAGGTAAAGTGACTGCTGACAAGCCTGGGGGACCTAAGTTTGATCACTGGGCATTCAAGGTAGAAGGGATGATGAATCCACTCTCACGAGTGGTCCCTGGACCACCATACATGGGCATGGCACACACTTGTATGCAAGCATATACAAATAAAATGTAAGAAAACATTGTAAAGGTAAGTGATCTAGAGCTAGGTAGGCATAGTGATGCATAAGAATAATCCCACTGGTAAGAAGGCTGAGGCAAGACTACTGTGAGTTTGATGTTAGTCTTGGCTACATAGTGAGTTCTGGGCAAGCCTGGGTTACACAGTGAAATTCTCTTGTTGATAGATGGATAGATGGATAGATGCATGCCCTAACAATAACTATTGCCTCATTTTGGAAACAAAGTTTGGTATACATTCAATTTTGTTGATCATACAATACTTGAATAAACCTCCATTAGAAGTAACTTGAGCACCTTAATGCCTTCTCACATAATTGCTTATTTATAAAGAAAACTCTAGAACAAAAGTAGTTTTTACCATTAATAACCTCTCCTCACTGTACAAAGAAGTAGCAGATGGGCAGGTACCCACATGCAATCCCAGACTTGTGAAATTGAAGCAGAAGAATCGCAAATTCCAAGGCAGCATGGGCTACACTGGAAGACAATGTATTTGATACTTGATCAGAAAATACTTGTACTTTTTAAATGTTTGTTTTAAAAATACAGTTCCATTCTCAAAGCAAATCCTTTTCTACTTTAAAGCTAGAGACTTAATTAAATGCATTGGAGCTATCCAAGTTCTGGCACTTTGACAATGGCTGTTAACAGTCTAGCTGACTGTAAGAACTGCACCTCACTGTACAACCAGCCTACAACGACTAGTGGGACACTTGCCATGGAACCAACAAATCATCAGAACACGGGGCCTTATTTTCACTTTTCTTTGGGGTACAACGGTGTTAAAACACAAAATAGTTTTGGAAAAAGCAAAAAATATTGAACATAGGTAATAAAGACATGAGGCTCATTATACTATTCTTCATATTGGTTATATATTTGAAAAATTTCCAACAGAAATCTTACACACGAGAAAAAAATAAGCCCAACAGCCAACAATACTGTAAAATACAAATCTCAATGAAATAGTCTTTCTCAGGCTATTTCATGTTAGCCTCAGCCAGGTATACACCTTTAATCCCAACATTTAGGAGGCAAAGGCAGGTGGATCCCCGAGTTCAAGGCCAGTTACAGTTCTACAAACCAAGTCCAGGACAGCAGGACAGAGAAAACATGTCTTGAAAAAACAAAACAAAAAGCAAAAAAAGGCTCAAGTCAGGCTGTGGTGGTATATACACCTTTAATTCCAGCATTTGAGAGGGTGAGGCACATAGATTTCTGTGAATTCAAGACCAGTCTGGTCTACATAGTTTCAGGACAGCCAAGATTATAAAGAGAGACCCTGTTTCAAAAACAAAAAATCCAGTAACAACAACAAAAAGATACTAAGTTCAGTCAATACTTCATTCATAGGAAATCTGTCCTTCTAAATGCTTTTAACATCATAAACATACATTCCTAAGATATTGCTGAAGAACAAAAAGCAAAACAGATTTCTGGACAGATAAATTTCCTACAAGGTCCTGTGCTAGAAGCCTGCTGCTGATTAATCACACTGTGATTCATCAAATAAAGTCATCTGCAGCCAGCACACTGCCAGCAGTAGGGCAAAGAAATTGTGGGCTTTGAAGGGGAAATAAGAATCTGACTCTAGCCTCCACCACTGACTGCTGAGCTTGAGCAGCTCAGGACTATACTCTTTTTCTTATGAAAATGGTGATCATTCTTTTTAAGGCCAGCATATACTAGGCACATGACATGTGCTCAATGATCAGACTATTGTTTTAGTAGACAAACAGAATGAATGCAGCCCAGATGTGTAAATATTAAGACAGTAGGGCTAGATAGATGAGTTAGTGGTCAGAAGCATTTGCTGCTTTTCCAGAGGAACTGAGTTTAATTCCTAGCACCTACATAACTGCTCTGACCAATGCTGATAGGTACTACAAAAAGTGATTCTTCATGTTAGTCTTTTTTTTTTTTTTTTTTTTTTTTTTTTTTTTGAAAGAAAAGATCTCTGTATTTCTAGCTATCCTGGAACTTGCTATGTAGGCCAGTGTTACAAAATATTTGATCACACAGTGAACCCTGAGATGGTGTGGGCTGCGGTGTAGCTCAGTCCTTAGCACACACCTTTAATCCCAAAGAATGAAGGTAAAGTTTGTAGAAGGAAGCAGCCATGTTTGAAAGTGAGTGGCAGACAAAGTGACGAATCAGAGAAAGAGTTGACAGAATAGGACATGTGTTGTTGGGAGCCGACTTTTAGCAGAAAGTGGCTATCAACTTTGCGGCCATCTTGAGCCATAAACCCTAATAGAGACTTGTTTTTCAACAGCCTACAACAACTGAGCACACTCTGATAAACATCTTGTTTATCCCACATAGCTTGTTTTGCTGTTTAGTGACCCCAGCTGCATGGTGCACGTGGTAAAGTGTCTTCAGCTGTGTTCTATTGCTTGTGCTTATAAATACCCAGGATTTCCTTGCAATAAGAGGAGACAATAAGAGGGAGACAATAATAGATGAGACAATGGGAGACAGTAAATGAGACTTGACTATACACCGTCTTGTCTCCATTCTTCGAGTCTCTTGCCCCTGCATCCCCACTCTCTCTCTTGACCAGACCACTTAGCCCCAAAGCATGGGGCAGTGTGGACAGCAACATAGTAGCCCCCAAGCGTGGGGCAGTGCAGTTGTCAACATGGTGGCCCCCAAGCATGGGGCAGTGCGGACCTCAACAGACATGTCTGCCCATTATGAGGAGAGAGGAAAGGGAAGCTAATTAAGAGACAGTGCAGAAAAGGCAAAAAGTCAGTTTTACTGGGAGAGTCTTACAGAGACAGGTTGAAGAAAACAAGTTAGACAAAGATGAAGGCAGAAAGAGCCATAGAATGACAAGGAGAGAGAAGATTAGAACACATTGTTATGAGGCCAGGCAGAGCCATTCAGCAGAGAAACCAGATTGAAGCAGTCAGCTTGGAGATGAGTCCGAGCCAGAACAGCTGAGTTGAATCAGCGAGCCAGACATCAGAAAGAACAAAAAAGGGTGAGCTTATTCAGCAGAAAGTTTCAGAGGCTAAAAACATTCTAGGCCTAGATTAGATTGACTGTACAGAGGCTAGAAGCTTCCAGGACTAGGCTAGGTTAGCAGATGGAGGCAGTAAGCCTCTGAGATGACAATTACATCAGGAGGGAAAAAAAAAATACTTTTACCAACCAGGCTGGTCTTGAAATCAGAAATCTGCCTGCCTCTACCTCCTGAGTGCTAGGATTAAAGACATACACCACTATACCCAGCTCACATTAATTTATTTGTAGTTATACCTTCTTTTTTGGTAGGCATAAGAAAGCTTTAAAAAAAAAATCAATGCTTCCTTGAAGAAAAGAGAAACCTATTTCCTTAAAATTCCATTTATTTCTCTTTATCATTGCAGTTATCTCCACAAGCACTGACATGGCAGTTCAGTAGAATTTAAGGATCTTAAAACCATTTTCAATATAACCACAAACATTTAGTGTAATCTTTTCATGAGCCATGATGCTCATCTCCATGTCAGTCACTGAAAAGACAGAACATGGTGGTTCTGTAGGGCAGAGACAAAAACAGCTCCAGGACATTATACACTATGATGGACACAAAAAGCCTGCAACCAAGTTTGGAAATGTGACCATGACTCTCCCTCACCCCCCAGATACATGGTGATATGCTTCTTACCACACTGAAATGCTCAAAACAGGTGCATGGAGAAGACACACAGATTCACTGTGTGAAGCTTAAAGGAGTGTTAGTTAATGGGACTCAAAAATCAAAGAACTAAAAATGTACATAGCTGACAGAGACAGGAGACTGCCTTTTGATCCTTTTCCAAGTTCTACCTTCACCCTACTTGTTTCAGATGTCCTTTAATGGGTCTGCAGAGATGGCCTCTCCTCAGTGGGCAAGGAAATCCAGGGTCCTCTGCCAAGATTGCACCATGAAAAGGAACCAGAGCAATCCTTCTGTCTTGAGATTCAGCAGTATCAGGCTGCTCTGTTTGCATAGGTAAACCCTCACTTCTGAGGGTTTGGGGCAGCCTGCCTAATACTTAGCTCCTCTTCAAAAGGTACTGAGGTATTTTTGTCTCACAAGGAGTGCCATTACCAGGAAACAACTGGAAAGCTCAACTCCGTGCATCTCCGGTCTGATAGCGGCCCGTGTGCTTTTCAGCCCTACAGGCAGTGAATAACAGGTGCAAATGACCAAGGCTCTTGGTCAACTCCAAACGTTTCCAGGAGGTAGTAATGGTGGACTGAAAATTTTACAGCATTTTAAACAGGAAAGAATGTAGACAACGCCAAAGCAATAATAAAGCTGAGGCTATAACTCAGTTCTAAGTGCTTACCTGGTTTAATCCCTAGGACTAACGAATGAATGAAGGAAGCTACAGTGCTACTTCACTGTGACTGTGAAAAAAGGAAAAAGACAGCTAGGTGATCAGCAGAAGCTCTGAAGGATAGCGTAAACAGGTGCCAATGGTGAGAGGTGAGAAAATGACCACACAACACTGCCTCTGAAAGGCTCTAGGGATGGCGGATGGAGAGACAAGACCTTAGTGATTTGTCACATGGACAGTGAGGACACTCATTCAACACTTATGACCCTGGTGGAGCCATCACTATTTCCTTTGCTATTACTTTCTTCTTTTTTTATTTAAGGGGGAAAGGGAAGGTCATCTTACTTTGCTGATGTGCTCAGGGGCTTGGTCTGGAGCGTTGCTGAATTCTCCACCAATCTGGAGGTCACTGACACAGCAAATTGAATCTCTCAGTTCCGTGAGCTTCTGACTGCCCAATACCAACATTGTCTGGTATGGTTTGTGTTCTTTGTGCTAAAGTCAAACAGTAAATTAGTGCCCATTTTAAAAACCAGTTAACCAAAAATCCTACCAAGACATGTTAAAAGAAGTTATTAATTTTCTTTTTCTTTTCTTTTTGTCCTGGAACTCACTTTGTAGACCAAACTGGCCTCAAACTCAAGAGATCCACCTGCCTCTGCCTCCTGAGTGATGAGATTAAAGGCATAGTGGACTGGCATAATTTTCTTAATTTGACCTATCCTTTAGGGTCGAAGTCAGGGTTCAGTAATGCAACACTTGCCAAGTATGTACAAGGTTCTGACTGAGTTTGATCTATAGTACTGAAAACAAAGAAATCACATTCATAAGTTGACATTCTGATTCATTATTAAGCTCTTAGAAGACCAAGCTTAGTGGTAGAAGTGTGTGATGTCTACCATGCATGTGGAGTAGTGGGGATGGGAGTGCTGTTTACAACCCTGCAATCCAGAGCTCAAACCAACCAGTCGTAAAGTGTTTACCCTTCCTTGCTAGGACCTTCCTACAGAAACCCTTAAGAGCTGTGATTTACTTTGATGGTATTAACCTCTCTTATCACCACCCACTCACCTCCCCAAATCAAAACCCCCATGGGTATAGCCAAGACTCCTGATAACAGAAATTTTCTACTCTAAAGTTTATAATCAAGATTCTACTAAACTGACATCAGGACTAGGGGCTTTTGGGATACAAATTCACCCAGCAGCAAAGTCTTTTGAATTTTACTAGAAGTTACATCACTGAAGATACCAATCTCCATCCTATCCCAACCAATAAACCCCAAAAATTTATTTTTAAAAACTGGCAATTTAGATACAACCAAGATGCTTCATAAAGGCCTACTTAAGTGCAAATTATGTATATACATAAAGTACAGGATTAGTTCACAGACATACCTCTGTGAAGAATCAAAAACATACAAAACTAAAGCTTGGTTAGCATGTGCAAAGCCTGGCCTTCAATTCTCACACTGTAAAGGGGAGGAGTTAGGGTATATACATGTTGAGCTAGAACAGAGTTACTTTATTAGAGACTTCTGAAAAATCACTGGGTGTGGTGGCTTGAATGAGAAATGTCTCCCATGGTCTCTAGCATTTGAAAGCTTGGTTCCAGTTGCTGGTTCTGTTGAGGGAGGTAGTAGGTGTGGCTTTGTTGGAGGAAGCGTGTCACTGATGCTGTTTTTAAATTGACTTTCACTGAGTATGTATATGACTGCAATTGTCTGATGAAACCAGAAAGGATGTTGGATTCTCTGGTGCCAGAGTGACAGGTGGCTGACAGGAGGCACCTGATGTGTGTGCTGGGAACTGAACTTCCTCTGCAAGGGTAGTACTTATCTGAACCGCTGAGTCTGGGCTTTGAAAGCTTAAAGACTTGCACTGTTGGAATTTGCTCTCTCTGTTTCCTGTTTGTTGTCTGACATGTGAGCCCTGAGCTCTGAGCTTCCAACTTCAGGGGCTCCCTGTTGCCTCTGCTTCTCTGTCACAGACACTAACAGTCCTTCCATGAATTGCCTCCATCCTGGTGGCTGTCTCACAGCAATACAAAAGAAACACTGGCATCCTTGTTATGTATTTGTATCAAAAAGGAACTTCCTTAGCATCTCAACAGAGTTCATTCATTCCTCTACCAGCAAACAGTTTAGCAAAACAACCAAGTAAATAAACAAAACTCCTCAATGATTCATAGAGTTAGAATCACTATGGAGGTGCATACACACTTTCAGTTTTTATTGTAACATCAGCTACACATTCCAATGTTACAAATGTAATCACTCGTTAAGAGATGTAAATTTAACTTTTGAAATTGTTGGGACATTTATTAAAACAAAAAACTCACAAATACATCTTGTCTTAAAAAATAAGATGTCAGACTGTATATGCTAACATTTATTTTGAAACCTGAGATAGGACTTCAAATATTAAATGCTTTGTCAAAGGTCCTTTTATGGACTTGTGGCCTCATAGTGATAAAGTGACGCCCTAGGAGGCCATGGGGTCCTAGGTTCTACCCCAATACTCAAATCTGCTTAGCCATGAAAACCAGAAGGTTTCACCACTGACCTTATTAAATATAACAGGATATAAGATGTTCACAGATAGGATTAACTCTCCTTCTTCAATCATGTCTGCTGGATTTTCAGGTTTTTTTCCTAGTGCATGAGATTCCTGAAGAAAGAAAACAAGACCTTGAAATCAGCCACTGTAACTCAGATAAGAGGCAACATAGCACAGAGCCATCAGTGAGGGCTCCAGTCAACCTTGGGTCTGATATCTAATTTAAAGTGAGGAATGGCAGGTAGGACACCCCCCCTTCCTTCCTTCTTCCCTCCCTCCTTCCTTTCCACCCCTCCTCTCCTTTCTTTTTTAGTTTTTTGAGACAGTGTTACTTTGTGTATCCTTAACTGTTCTGGAACTAGTTCTGTAGATCAGGCGACCCTCAAACTCAGAGATCCACTTGCCTTTGCTTCTTGAATGCTGAGATTAACGTCTGAGCCACTACTGCCCAGCGAATCGTTACTCTCTTTATGCTCAGTTTCATCTATTGTAGTAACAGAAAATACTTTACAGAATTGTTTCTGGGAATGTGTACATAAAACATGCAATCCCAGCACTTGGGAGGCATGGTCAGGCTGATCTCTATGAGTTCTCTCCTGCCAGCCTGGTTTACATAGTGACTTCCAGGACAGCCAGAACTAAATAGTGTCTCGAAGGAAAAAAGAGTTAATTAGAGCTGGCAGATGGCTTAGTGGGTAAAGAGCTTGCTGTCAAGCCTGGCAGCCGAGTTCTTGATCCCAGAAACTCATACAAGGAAGAAGAGAACTGCACGTGTGGCAGGTGTGTATGTCCATGTACACCCTGCCCAATAGTCTAACTCACTCTTAAGAAAAAGATGTAAATAGTCTATTGAATAAGAGTGGTGGTTTGTAAATGCTGGCCCACAGGAAGTGGCACTATTAGGAGGTGTGGTCTTATTGGAAGAGGGGTAACCTTGTTAGAGGAAGCGTGTCACTGTGGAGGCAGGGCTTTGAGGTCTCAAAAAAATGCTTAAGTTTGACCAGTGTGATCCAGACTCTCATTCCTGGTTGCCTGCAGATCAAGATGTAGAACTCTTCGCTCCTCTAGCGCAAAGTCTGTTCACTCACTGCCATGCTTCCCACCATGATGATAATGGACTGAACTCCTGAAACTGTAAGCCAGCCCCAATTAAATCATCTTTATAAGAGTTGCCTTTGGCTGGGCGGTGGTGCTGCACGGCTTTAATCCCAGCACTTGGGAGGCAGAGGCAGGCGGATTTCTGAGTTCGAGGCCAGCCTGGTCTACAGAGTGAGTTCCAGGACAGCCAGGACCACACAGAGAAACCCTGTCTCAAAAAAACCGAAAACAAAGAGTTGCCTTTGCCTTGGTCATGGTGTCTCTTCACAGCAATAAAACCCTAACTAAGAGAAAAAAACAAATAAAATAAGATGCTAAGCTAGCTATTATAAACATGGCCAATGAACTAAAAGAAACCAGTTACTTTAATTATAGGAAATCAGCTTCCTCAACTGATTTAACAGCAGAGTTTCTCATCAGAAAAAAAAAGACAAGAAACAAATTAGATGATATACTTCAAACCATGAAAGAAAACAGTTATTGAGAATTCTGTATCTGGCAAAACTGTGTATCCACTAGGAATACAGAGGAGATGGAGACCCGTGCAGGCACAGAGGTGAGGAAGCACTGCAGCAGCAGACCTCAGACTGGAGGGAAACCGCACAAACAGATAAGCACTGAGAAGATACTTTCAATATATGCTGAAAAGGAAGGAGGGGGAAATCAAACATACATGACAAAATCAGTATCTAAACAAGGAAATAATAGGAGAGCAGAGAACAAAGACAGCGGAAGAGCTGAAAACACAAGTAAACCCTTCCTTCGCAGGAACTAGTGCGGCTGGTAAACAGAGGATGCTCCCCTATTAAAAGGCTGACAGACTGGATTACAAAACTTTACTCAGCTACGTTATCTACAGGAGACCCATTTTAGATATAAAGACACAAACATGGTGGAAGTGAAAGGGGAGATGATTTTGTAACAGAAGAAAGTCCTGTAAGCTGTTTTAATCTTAGACACAACAGGCCTTCAATTAAGATGAGTCAAAGAAGGGTATTTATATGTTGATAAATGTTGCCATACAGCAGTGAAACATACGATTACAGATCCTAAATTATACACAACAAAAGCTGAGAGAGTTTATAAAACCAAAACAATTCTGAACTTCGATATTTTACTTACAATACTAACAAGACTGCCTAGGCAGTGGGAGAAGCAAACACTACAAAGACTAGCACATAAATAAGCAAAACTCCACCCAACAGTAGCCTTCAAGTGCACACGAACCACTCTATAGGACAGATCACCAACTTCAAGGAAATTCATACAAAATATCCTGATCACCAATAATACTAGGTATCAGTAACAAGGCAAGCTTAAATCCCAAATGCTTGGAAATCTTAGAAATACAATAGTACAGCCATGCATGGTAGTATGTGTCTGCTACCCTGTCAAAGTGGGGACAGGAAGACTGGAGCAGGAAGACTTCAAAGTTTAAAGCCAGCCTGGGCTATCCAGAGAGACCCTTGTCAAAAACAAAACAAGGGGCTGGTGAAATGGCTCAGAGGCTAAGAGTATGCACTGCTCTTGTAGAGGACCTGAGTTTGGGCTGGACCACTCACATAGGAAGCTCACAAGTGACTATATATCTAGCTCCCTCTAATCTAATGCCATCTTCTGGCCTCCAAGGGCAAAGTTCATGTTCATAAAGCATGGCTTTATGAACAACTCAAACAAAATTAAATCATAACACAAAACAAAAAACTCATTTGTAAAACAACCAATGAGTTATGGAGAAAATACACAGGAAGTTAGGAAACACTGTGAGGCCTAGACATACCTAAGACAAAAGAGCTATGGTAAAAAAGCAATTTATATCTGGAAACATCTACACACAGAACAGCTGTGTTAAGAAACTAACAAAAAGGACAACAAACTAATTCCAAAGTTAGCAGAAAAGAGGAAATAATATAAGGTAGAAAACACAGACTAGAAGAGTTAACAAAAGCAATATTCTGAGTGAGTGTATCTGCGGTAGTGTCAGATCCCTTGGAGGTTGTGATCTTCCCAACAAGGGTGCTGGAAACCAAAGTCAGATCCTTGGGAAGAGTAAAGGAAGGCTTTTAACACTAAACCACTGCTCCAGCACAAACGTTAGTTCTTTCTTCCCCTTCCCTTTCCCCTCTCACTCTAGCCCGGCCCTGCTCACTCTGGCCCAAAGGTTTTAATGTATTATACGTAAGTTCACTGTAGCTGAATTCAGACACCCTATAAGAGGGAATTAGATCTTATTACAGGTGGTTGTGAGCCACCATGAGGTTGCCGGGATTTAAATTCATGACCTCCGGAAGAGAAGTCAGTGCTCTTCATCGCTGAGCCATCTTACCAGCCCACATTAGTTCTTTAAAAACACTGAATTACTAAAATCATAAGTAAAAGCAGGGCTGTCCAGATGGCTCAGTAGGGGAGGCACTGTCTTTGATGGCTGACAACCTCACTGTTGCAAACACCAGCTAAGCAGAAAGGAGAATTTTAGAAGGTGCTAAAAAGAAGGCCAATTCTGTGCTAAAGTCTTTGGCTTTAGGTAATTGGGCAACTATATGTCTTAATTATTTCACCATATGTGATGGAATCAGGATGGTAATTCTAGTGAAACACTCTATACACTGTGGAGATGGATGTCTAACCCGCGGCCTTGGGCATGGTATGCAAGCACTCAGCCCAGATCACATTGGTCTCTCTGTTCCTTTCCTGACTGCTCACAAAAGGGATCACGTGGTCCTCAATGATGAGAGACCTCTTAGTCTTTCCTGCTTCCTAGGAAGAAACATAGGCAGGCAGGAGTGAGGGGAGCAGGGAGAGAGGGATGAACGGAATCTTCACACCACAGACTTAGCCACATAAAACTCCTCTTGTCACCCTTTTCTGAAATTGCTGTTTCTAAAGTATCTTATTATCTTTATATCAGCCTGTGCTAGAAAAATATTGAATAGCTTCCGTGTATTATTATTCTGTATCATTCTGAGTGTCAGTGGGGTGATACAGGCCTTTAATCCCAGCACTGAGGAAATGGAGGTGGGCTGATCTCTCAATTCAAGATCAGTCTGCTTTACATAGCAAGTTCCAGGCTAGCCAGAGCTATACAGTGAGACCCCTGAGGTCTTCACACACACACACACACACACACACACACAGACACACACACACACAGAGAGAGAGAGAGAGAGAGAGAGAGAGAGAGAGAGAGAGAGAGAGAGAGAGAATGTCTACATAATTTTGAAACCATGCTTTTGGATGCCTTGCACTCCACCTGGTTGCTATGTACAAAAGAATGAAGGCTAACCTTTGTTTTACATCACATATTAAAGTTGACTCAAACTGGGGCTAGAAAGGTGGTTCAAAAGTTAAGAACAGCTGGGCAGTGGTGGCGCACGCCTTTAATCCCAGCACTTGGGAGGCAGAGGCAGGCGATTTCTGAGTTGGAGGCCAGCCTGGTCTACAGAGTGAGTTCCAGGACAGCCAGGGCTACATGGAGAAACCCTGTCTCGAAAAACCAAAAAAAAAAAAAAGTTAAGAACATTTACTGCTTTTGTAGAGGTCCATGGTTTGGTTCCCAGTAACTACATAGGGTTCACAAACATCTTTAGAACTCCAGTTCCAGGAGATCCAATACCCTTTTCTGGCCTCTGTGGGCAACAAGGCATACAGGTGCTGTAAAGACCTACACTCAGGCAAATACCCAAACATAAAATAAAATTTAAATAATAAAATAAAAATAAATCAAAGATCTACCTAACCTACAAACTAAATTCTAACACTCTACAGAGGAATCAAAGAGCAATCTTCACCATACTGGGTTAGGTGATATTTCTTAAATATTCCAAAAGTCAATAAACAAAAAAAAATTCATATTCTTGACCGCATCAAATTTTAACACCTGGCAACATAAAAGGAGTGAAAAAGACAATCTGCAGAAGGAGAGAAGATATTTTCATGTCATAAATATGGCATATTCTAGCATCCAGAAACCCAATAATGACACAAGGTACTTTAACTGTAAAGAATTAGAATAGATGGTTTTTCAAAGAAAACATACAAACAACCAATAATTAAATAAAAGATGCTTAGCATCATTAGCCACTAGGGAATATAAATCAAAATTACAAAATAAGAAAACTATCTACCAGGGTTATGACACACTTGGGGAGGGGTGGAAAGCTAAGACTTACCATTTCATAAGCAAACGTTTCTTGTCTACAGGCACGGTCTATCGTGATGTTTTCTTCCCGATAGTCCAAGAGCCCCTTCCTCACACTGACAGGAGACACGGAAATAACATGGTCAGCATGCTCTCTACAATATATATTTAAAATAGCCTTAAAAAATTACCTTATACGTGTGAATGCCTGCATGTATGTCTGTGCACCACGTGTACTTGGTGCCTACAGGGCAGAATCCCTCCGAACCTGAGTTACAGAGCTGTGATCTCTATGTAGGTACCAGGAACTGAGGAATCTAGAGCAACAAGCGTGTCTAACCACTGTGCCATCTCTAGGCCTTAGCATATAGTAATTAACATCTGCTATTTCAGCAGGACTAGGAATCAAAGCCAAAGTTTCATACATACTAGGTAGGCACTCTACTACTACACTAACCAGCCCCAATCTTTGAAACTTCTTTTAGACTTAAATTACAAAAATAACACCAAGAGTAATATAATATTCCTTATCTCCCCCCAAGCTTCCTCCTACCAATGTCTTCTATGATCACAAAATCATGAACAGAAATAAACATCAGCACAATGATTATTAGCTACAGGTACTTTCCAGATCACACACAACTTTTAATTAAGAGCTTTCTTTTTTCCTGTTCTAGATTTCTATTTAGGATTCTACAGGGCACTGACCATTTTCCCTTTGTCTCTTTAAGCCTATTAGATTCCTTCATGATCCTGACACTGTGGAAGAGTGCAACTGATTCAGTTTACCGAATACCCTTTAAATCAGGTGACTTCAGTTTAAATGTGACTGGAGTAAACGGCATCTTGAGAAGACCACAAGACAGATGCACCTTCAGAGTGCAGCCCATCTCAAGAATCTGGTGTCAACAAGTCATGTTATTAAGGATGTTTGCACCAGCTAAGTTCTGTCTGCCAAGTGCCTCATCTAGAACAATACTTTATTTACTCTGAAATAGATAAAGATTTGGAGGGAGGGAGATTTTGAGGCAATACTAATACTGCTTCTTCATGCAGGAATTTTAGCACCCATCTGACACCCCCAACACCATTTACTATGGTACATGCCTAATGGTATTCCTCCCCACACACTGGAATTCTGTTGTGAAATAACCTGTCCCTACTCCTTTGCTCATTTCTGTCCATACAAATTCCACTCACACTTATTTTATTCTATGGGTTAAAATCTACTATTATTTTGTTGCTCAAATAGTCATAAGTTACTCCAAACATGCAACAGGCTCTGATTTTTTGTTTTTGACAGGAGAGGAGGGCATGCATTACTTGGTTTGTGGAACCACAGGCATTAAAAACTCATCCTCTACTTTTCCTAGCTAAACCTTGGCATTAACCCTTCAGGAACCTGAGTTCCTTTACTGGAATGGGGCTTTTGTTTATTTTAAACCAAGGTCTCATGTAGCCCAATCTGGGCTTGAACTCACGATGAACCCTTGATCTTCTTGCCTCTATGTCCCAAGTGTTGAATTACAGATTACACCATCATGCCTAGTATCTAGGCACTGTGTGTTATGATAAGTAGAGTTACTGCTTCTGAGCTTTTTAGCTGAGATAGGCAGGATGTATGTTAAACCATGCATGTACAAACATCTGTTATTTTTGGTGTTATATATGTAAGATATGGATACTTTTATGTGCATGTGGTACGGGCATGTATGTGTGTGGATACGTGTGTGTGTGTGTGTGTGTGTGTGTGTGTGTGTAGGCCAAAAGTTGTCAATGAGTGTCTTTATCATGCTTCATTCTTTAATTAATTAATCATGACAGGGTCTTATTATTTAGCTCTGCTAGCCTGGAACTTGTAGACCATGCTAACCATGATCTACATGCTACTATACCTCAAGGCATATAACAGCACACTTGGTTGCACCTTGTTATTCTTTTATTTTGTGTTTATGGGTGTTTTGCCTATACACATGTCTGTATACCACAGACAGGGCCTGGTGCTCATGGAAGCCAGAAGTGAGCATTAGCTCTCTGAGAAATGGGATTACAGATGTGAGGCACCATGCAGGTACTGGGAATTGACCTGCGGTCCTCTGGAAGGGCAGCCCTGAGCTATCCCTGGATTGTATTGCTCTCAAGATCCCCATGTCTCTGCTTCATGCACACTAGGCTATGCATCACTGTGTCTTTTAGTGTGGGTGCTAGAGTAAGTTCAGTCTTCATGCAAGCCCGTTCCTGCCTGAGCCATCTCTGAAGCCTTCTATCTGGATACTTCAAATCCCAAAACCAAACCACAAGACTCATCACAGTGTTCAACTTCTCTCCACAAGTGAGAAAAATGGCTCCAAGGACTGGCACCTATCTGTTCGGCTCCAGTAATCATGAAAAGCAGCTTCCCAGGTGCTACCTACAGTCTGATAAATACTAAGGTGAGAAGAGCCTTTCCCTTCAGCCTTACTTCACCACCACTCGGACTCAGAGGAGCTCTCTGTATCTTCCTCAGCGCTGTGTACATTTGGAAAACACACGGATGGGCTCACTTGCTGGGTATCCTATTTTAGGTTTCTGTACTTGAATGCACGTGTACATTTTCTTTGTTGACCATCAAGTAGTGTGTGTGTGTGTGTGTGTGTGTGTGTGTGTGTGTGTGTGTGTAAGTCAAAGGGCAATTTTTGGTGTTGTTCTTCAGGAGCTATCCATTTTAAAGTTTTATTTTATTCTTTTGGTTTTCTGAGACATGGTTTCTGTGTAGCCTTGGTCATTCTGGAGCTCACTATATAGACCAGGCTGGCCTCAAACTTACAATAATAAAAGTTAGGCCTCTGCCTCCAAAGTGCTGAGATTAAAGGCATGCACCACCTCCACCCTGCTTAGTTTAATTTTATTTTTGATGAGGTCTCACTAGTCCAGAGTGGCCTAACACTCATGGTCTGTCTGTCCTAGCCTCCCAAGTGCAGGACTGCAGATGTAACCCACCACATTCAAACTATTTGTACTATCTTAAGCACATCCATATAGGCGGGTATTCAATACACCGTGGGAGCTCCACACAGTAGAATAAACAATGAAGCTACAATGATGGACAAGTCAGTGACTCCCAAGATACAGTTGTGAATGAAGAAATTAAAGCCACTGCAGTAACTTTGCAAAGAAGGTAAACTGGGTACAGTTCACCAACTCTTATCAACAAATACACGTTTCTACCTGCTCTGTAAAAATGAACCTTCACAGTTTCAATGTTTTCCTTTTGCCAACTAGCACTTGTTAAGTGTATAAATACAGGAGCAAACTTGTGTGTAGAACTCGAGGGAAGGTTCTGTTTCCTGGTGACACGCTAGCTCAGCACAGTCCTAAGGGCACACAGCTTCTCCAAGACCCAGCTCCTGCGGTGCACCTAGCGTACAGTGGCTCTCCTTCCCACCGCTTCCCCATTAGCTTTTCCTGGCACACAGATTTCTACCAAAGCATTTCTTCCTCACTGCCTCTCAGTGAAACGCAGGCAGGCCCTCTCTTAGTGCCTCTGGTCTAGAGGAAGAAAGGAGCTGGTCCAGCACTCAGCCCTAGGGCAGGATGCTCTTTACATCTATCAGCTCTACCACTTACTCATATTCCCTTTGTTGCTTCTGTCAGTGCCTCACTGTTCTGAGCCTTCCTGAAAGTCTTTTGTTTTGTTCTGTTTTTGAAACTGGCAAGTTTTCCGAATAATCCAGGCTGTACAGGATTATTACAGCTGGTCTCAAACCTACAGGCAAGCTTCTTCCATTAAAGTGACTGCTCCGTCTTTCCTCTTAATTGGACTGCCTGCTACCGGAGATAAACTGTACAAGCATCCACTGATTTGGACAAACAGTAAGCCAAAGCTAGAGAGGTTGGCTATCTGCAGGGTCAGTGAGTAGGAAGTGGGGGAATGGGAACAGACTCGCAGGGACAAAGTGTGGCATTCTCAGCCCCTCACTGCTATGGCTACACTTCTTGTTTTCATGTCCTAAGGTAGTCAGAGCAAATCAGAGGTTTCAGTTTTATTTCTGGCTCTAGATGAGGGTCAGAGCCAGTGCTGCGTGCATGCTCAGCAAGTGTTGTGCCACCAACTGTATCTTTATTTGGGGGTCTTTTGAGACAGGGTCTAATTCATAGTCCAGGCAGTGACCCTTCCATCTCAGCCTCTCAGAACTAGAAGGGATTGTAATTGTGGTCCACATACAATATTTTTTTAAAAACTTTTTAAATGTAAATTACCAGTTTACATCCCTTCCCCTCATTTTCCCATGGGGTGTTTTTGTCTGCTTCTGCCACATAAATATTCTATCAGTTTCTTTTCACTTTCTATGAGTTTGGGTTCGAATTTTACTGCACTCAGATCTATGTCACAAGCTGATCTCAGTCTCTTCCTGCAGTAAGTTCTCTTTGGAGCCTCATTTCCTCCTGTGTCTCTGTGGTATTGGGATTGGTTTACAAGATTCCTATTACAAGATTCCTACATTAATGGTATTTTAATTTTAATTCCTTTTTTTCTATCATTCTAACAAAGGTTTTACTTTTCCACAAAATTCAAGGTTTGATTTCTTTTAGTTTTTACAGTTCTTTGTTTACTCTATGGACTGGAGTATATGGCCTCATGCGATGGTGGACGAAGGGAGGTCAGAGGATTTATGAGGAGCTGATTCTCTTCCCGTTACAATATGGACTCCAGGAATTGAACAAGGTTGTTAGGTCTGATGGCATATGCCTTCTTGGTGGCTCAAAATCTACTTTTAAGACATTCCTAGTTTGATAGTTATGAATCTTACAATTTTGTAATTCCTTCTTTCTTCCAGAATTCTTCCAGTTTGTTTTATCCTTTAAATGGTAATGTTAGAGCAGTAAAAAATCTAAGCCGCATCAGTGCAGAGGATGGGTACAGGTTTGAGGGAACAGATTTTACCATCAGCATAGAGAGTATTAACAATTCCCTCTCTGTTTGCAGAAATTAAAACCTGGCTTAAATAGTAACTACTGGGAGCTGGAGAGATGGATGTAGAGGCACATGAATACTGGGAGTTCAAGTCAGCCTGATCTATAGAGTGAGTTCCCCTCTCCCCAAAAAAGAAAAGAACAAAAGCGATCTTTAACCAAAACAAACAAACAAACAAACAAAAAAACCAAATGTCAAAAAAAAACCAAACCTTAAATACTAAAGTTATTTAGCTTGTTATGATAAAAAAGGATGGCATATAGCAAGAACCAATTTCTAACATTTGTCTTCCTTCCCTCTCAATGCCGACAAGAAGTTTCTTCATTAGAAAAGAAAAAAACATAGTGGCAAAACATATATTACACTTAAGGGATCTTATGTTTCTTTTTATAAATAGAGAGCCTGGAACTCACGTGTGCAAACCAGGTTGGCCTGGACTTTCAGGCACTCCTCATTCCTGTGTCTCTCAAATACTGGGATTGCAAACATGCACCATCAATCACCCTGGCTAGATTTTTATTTTTATTTTAAATTACTGACAAGAGTCTTAGGGAGAGACAAGCATAGGGCTAGATTTAGGCTTCTGGAAAAGTCCAACATTTTACAAGAGTATTAGGATTAATTTGCTAAGTTTTAAATACAATAGCTTCCCAACCCCAGCTGAGGAACAGACTCTTTTGTCAAGACACACACAAATATACACAAAACATGAACGCATACACACACAAACACACATATACAAACGAAACATGAATACACAAACACACACATAAACATACAATCAAAACATGAATACACAC
>JANHMN010000004.1:62314409-62324417 GCA_030674055.1 Rhabdomys pumilio
AGAGAGAGAGAGAGAGAGAGAGAGAGAGAGAGAGAGAGAGAGAGAGAAACTCGCACAGGATAAGTAGGGGTTGACTTACCTGAATACATTTCTTAACTGTGTTCAATGGTAAGGCCCAGATGTAGTGACAATCTAGCAGCAACGAGCTCAGGCAGCACACATATACCACCATTCCTTTTCCTGGAATGGGAATCAGAGCTCACTGGAGAAGTGATTTATTCCAGAGACAGGAAAACACAGGATGAGCCTGGAGTACCTTGTCTCAGAATGTAAGGAAATTCTGGGAGAAAGAAAGGAGTCAGGAGAGTGGGAGGAAGGGAGCAAGAGGAAAAGATGGGGAAGAGGGAGAAATAGGAACTTTTTTGAAAAATTATTGTGATTAAAATACTCTGACAAAAGCAGCTTGTGGGAGAAGAGGGTTATTGTGTTGCACAGTCCAGCACGGCAGGAAAGTCAGGCAGCAGAGCCGAAGCTCAGATTGTGCTCTCACTCAGAAAGTAGAGAATGATGAATGCATGCTGCTGCCCTGCACCCCCCATCCCAGTTATACAGTCCGGGGACAGCCCCTAAGTCTTCCCATCTCGGTTAGCACAATCAAGATGGCGCCCAACAGGCTGCATGCAGGCTCTTCTACATATGGTCTCCTTTACAGTTAGGTAACTACAATAATAAAGATTTTATTTTCTATTTTAAAGCTAAAGTTTCTGTTTGGATTTATGTATGAAGATATAACAAAACTTTCAGACCCCAGAATTGTTGGGGCTTGTGCATCACGGTATCATTAGGTTAGGTCCTCAGGCCTAAGGTTTTGAAGAATCAGTTGTGACTTTGGTTAGGCAAACTAAGTCACTTTGAAATAGAAAAAAACTTTAATAATAGTTGGAAGAATAATGCCCTCAATAGTGAGACTGTTACCTGTTTTGTCCCTCCCATTACTCCCATTACCCTGATATATATGTCTGTTATATTTAGTTCTGAAAAGAGCTACTGAAAACTGTGCTTGGAGACATAGAGTCATATTACCCTTGTACAGACCTGTTTCATTAAAGAAAACGTCTGTTACCTCTGCTGCGGATTTGGTTCCCATATCGAGTATGTCCTCAATCCATTGAACGAGAATCTCATATCGCATTACATTGAATTTCTGCTTGGTGCTTTTAAACATACAACTGAAAAGTAATTTATCCATGGCTTCTGGTAAAATTTCATCTTGACTGTGAGCTTACAAGGAATGAGTTTTAACTTAGTAGCAATTTAAAGTGAGATATACAAAAACGCCCCTCCATCCTCTTGCCCCTGAGATAGTAGAAGGAAGATTCATCACAAGCAATCAAATGGTGGTGACCCTATGTCTGTTTTTTAATCTTTTATTGAAACAGGGTAACCCTATTTTCTGTGTAACCCTGGCTGTCCTGGAACTCTCCTTGTAGACCAGGCTGGCCTCAAACTTACAGAGATCTTCCTGTCTCTATCTCTTGAATGCTGGGATTAAAGGCATATCCAACCATGCCCAGCCTGTGACCCTATTTCTTATCAAAGATATCTGGCAAGAATATAACTGATACAACAATAAAGTATGGTAGAAATTTCAGGTAGATTTTACAAGGGAGGATAGTTGTGGTACTTATATTTTCTCATATTGAATTAGGAAAAGGCCATCATTTAAAGCACATTTCTTTGAAGTTGGAGAGACACTGGGTTAGCTTGGTGAGTGTCAGAGGCAGCCCTGCTTATACACTGAAGGCCTAGAATCAGTCATAGGCCTGACATAAATGCCTGCTAATACAAAGTCTTGGGTCTCTGTGGAAAAACACTGAAACAGATATTGTAAACAAGCAGCTTTGGTGAAAAGTTGCCAAACCTAAGTCGTCATAGACCTTGAAGATAGGTAGGTAGCCTTGGTGTATAGTACCAGCTTAGATAAGGACAAATGAATCATCGATGGAGTCATAATGACCTGCACCCTGAAGCTTCACCCAGCTGATACTCTATTCTAGAAGATATCTGTACTCTCCCTGAACACTTACATTCCTGCATCATCCCTTCCCCTACATCCTGCCTTTTTGTGTACATAACCCTTGTGTGAAAAAGTAAAAATTGCGATTTGATCAGACTATAGAGAGATCACCATTCTTTGCGTCTTTGCCTGTCCCCCCCCTCCCCTTGCTCTCTTTCAGGTGACCTCCTGTTTAATGCCCTGCTGGCCAGGACAGATGAGTAGGCTGATACCCAAGCAAACTGCTGAGAGAAAACAGGTGATTCTAACAATGCAGTGTCTGAAATCTCAGGAAAAGAAAACATAAGCAACAGACAAGTAAGAACTATCTTGAAGTTAAAGTTAGTCAGGATGACTTCTGTGAGTCTGAAGTCAGCTTCCAGGCCAGCCAGGGCTACACAGTCACACCATGTCTCAAAAATAAAATGCCTTGTATTTTAAAAATGAATACTTTTATCAGAATAATTTTTATACTATAAAATTTATTTTTTGAGACTAATGTTTTATTGCAAAATTACTCATTATACTGACTTGCTATATAAATGGTAAAGGTTTTTTCAATGCTGTATCATTCTAAGTCAAAATTTTTTAACGACTCTCTAATAAAATAGTTACAAAACAAACTGTTTTCTAATGAACAATCAAATTCATTTAAATAAAAAGATGTAGGAACCCTGAAAAGCCAGACAGTGAGAATATAGGAAAGAGAGAGTCTATCTGCTCCGGCTTTTCCAGGCCCTGTCAGTGGACAGAACACGATGGCCTTTTGCTTTTGCTGCTTGTGTTTCTGTTGCCGATGCTCTTTCACTTTTGCTCACTTTAAGCCACCACAAAAACAAAAGATATAGTCATGTATTTTTTTTCAACAAACATGGAAAACGATTCATTTATTTCAGGGGAGCTATGCTACCAGTATAGTCAAGAGCGGATATTCAGATTCAGTTATTGTTGACTTTCACAGGTTTAACATGAAAGAACTGTTCTCAACTTGTGTATGTGTGTATGTGTGTATGTGTATATGTATGTATATATGTATATATGTATATATATATGTATATATGTATATGTGTGTGTATATATGTATATATATAATTTGTTTCTTCCTCAGATTTCTTTCCCTGCCTCTTCTCAAGATTCCATGTCCCACCAATACCATCTCTGATGGTGTCTAAATGGATGAACTTAATTTTGTCTATCAGGTCTCTTCAGAGTTAACCAGATAATTCACCCACAGGGTTTTCCCATGAAATTTTTCTTATTCTAATATTTAATAAACAAGGTGTATTCCTTTTTAAGTCTTTGTAAGATTCTGAAATCTTAGAAGTAGCAATTATCTTGGTGATCACTTTAACCATTCTGGGCTCAGGAATACCTCTTGCATACTGGTTTGTACTCATAAACTGTAAACGGACATCACACTACCCTGCATTAAGTCATGTTAAATTTGAGTGGAAATGTACTTATATTTTAGAGTTAGACTTTCCATATTTATAAGAGGTTACTATTACATCACTGTGGCATCCTTAATGTAGGAGGGCTAAGACATCACTAGCCAGGGTTCTATGGCACCCTGCATACAGCAAATGTTTGCTGGGAAGACGCTGACTTGTTCTCATGATCATATTTTTTTAATTTACCTTTGAGCATCCAGTCTTTATTATAGTCAGGCTCACTGACAGATTTTTGTTTTGTTTTGTTTTTGAGAAACCACTGTCTAAAATTTCATTCTTGGGTTTCAAATGGGTCAGTAAGTCTAGAAAATATGAGTACTTTGAAAGTATAGAAGACTGAAAGATATTTTTCATATATATACAGTACTGTGTTAGACACCACGTTTTAAATACTTCAGTATTGTTTACTTTGTGATTTTAATATAACTATGATCTTAACTCATATATCTACCTTTAAACATTTGAAGTAATTATATATAGCATAATTAAAAATTCAATAATTCTCATAGAACTTGCCTTTCTTATAAAGTTTCACTACAAAATGAATGCTCACCTTAAATCTCTAGACTCTAGAGGCAACACTAAAGTACATGGCATCCTTCAGATAAGGATACAGAACAAAGTATAGGAAATTCTCATTCTTCTTAAGGGTAATCCAGCTTTTATCATCACTTACCAGTAAACAAGTAATTTGTGACCCAGCAGAGGTTATTTGCAAATTTGAGGTTAATGGATTTTTGGGGGGCATGCAAGAATGGGATATGCTTTATTTGCATTATCACTTTTCTCTTTAGAAAACAGTGGAAGATAAACGGAGCAGAGCACACTGACTTACGGTAGTGGAGGGGCGGCTCAGTGGTTAAGAGCACATATGTGATGACTCAGAACTGTCTATAACTCCAAGTTCAAGGGATTCAATGCTTTCTGACCTCTGTGGACACTGCATGCACATGGTGCACATACACACAGGATAACACTTATAAATTAATATTGCTATCAAAAAGACAAAATTGTGCTTTGTGGTTATGAATAGTTTACATGTGAAAATATCATGAATCTTTATAAAGTTCTCAAATATACCAAGAAAAGTTAGGAGTATAGTCTGTTTAAGGAATGTAGAAATAATTAGTAAGATTATACAGAATTCAAGCTGTATCATACCACTCCTAAGCTAGGCCCGTTCTGCCCACACTACTGGGCATTTGACATATTTTCCTTGAAGATAATGTTTTTAAGCTAGCCACTATTACTAAGTTTATACTGTATTAAGTATTTTAATTCAGCAACATTCTGATTAGTTCTTGTTTGTTTGTTTGTTTTTCGAGGCAGGGTTTCTCTGTGTAGCCCTGGCTGTCCTGGCACTGGCACTCACTCTGTAGACCAGGCTGGTCTAGAACTCAGAAATCCACCTGCTTCTGCCTCCCAAGTGCTGGGATTAAAGGCGTGCGCCACCACTGCTGGGCCCTGATTAGTTCTTATTTGTTCTGTTACAGAAATAACCCCCGATGTAGCACTTAGCACCTACCTGTGCTCAGCTCTCTTTGCCAATTCACGCTGTATTCTCTTTTCTAACAGATCCTGCTCAATTCTGCGTTTTTTTCTTCTTCTTTTCTCTTTCTTTGTTCTTCCGTCTGTGTTTCTCCATTTCATTGAATTTACCTTTAACTTTAGCAAATTTCATCATAGAAAGCTTTACAGCATTAATGCAAAAACTGACAAGCCTGAAAGATCCTCTTTTCTTGATTCAATTTCTAGAGTCTTTATGGGACTTAGGGGCACACATAAGCATGTGTGCTTGTGTGTGCATGCACCTATGTACTCTCATGTATGCATGTCTGTGTTTAGAGCTAGAGACAGTCTTTGATTGAACTCAGAGCTCACTGACTGCAAGCCTGGCCAGTGAACTCCAGGGAGCCACCTGCTTCTCTCCCTAGTGCTGGGATTGCAGAAGTCTGTGCACTCAACATTTGACGTGGGTGCTAGGGATCCAGACTTAAGCCTTGGCATTTGTTCAGCAAACGCTTCACTGCCTGAGTCATCTCTGTTTCCATCCTCACCATACACTACCTGGATGGGGCTTTTAAACCAGTCTTCTGGAGACCTCGAATTCCAAAGATCACGCATCAATCATGTACAGTTTTGATATTCACATGTCAACAGTGAGGTAATTGTGGCAGTCTGACTCATTCGTACGATCTTCCACTTTGAGCTTCTGTGTATCACCAGCCAACAGTTAAGTCCACAGGCAGGGCTTGTTTTCTATTGCAGAGGAGCTTATTTTAACACAACCCTGCTCACCAGTTCACATGCTGTCTAGCTCACAGTATTCAGATACAGACTAGAACATTGATGGTATCCGCTCAACAGTTCACTTTTCTCCAGAGTCTTGGCAACTATTTTCAAATTATCAACTCCTT
Organism: Rhabdomys pumilio; assembly: GCA_030674055.1. NCBI lineage: Eukaryota > Metazoa > Chordata > Mammalia > Rodentia > Muridae > Rhabdomys > Rhabdomys pumilio. Next base: position 62,320,274 of record JANHMN010000004.1, read on the forward strand.
TTCCACAGGTGTTAAGGTTCAATGAAAACATAGTTACTTTCACTGCTACAGGGCAAATATTCTAATGTAGTTTCTGTGAAACGTTTAACTACTACGGATTACCAGAATAATAACTTTAAGTATACTTCTTGGTAAAGGTAGAGTTTTAACGTTCCCTAGTAATGCTTAGCGATGATTCTTTAGAGCTGAAGTCTCTAGAGTCAAGAGTCTGTCTGTTCTGCTCCCATCCAGGTTCTAAGGCAGCCCCTTTCTCTCTGAACTTTTTTTCCTTGGGTCTGTCCCTGAGGGTATTGGCAGCATAGTGTCCCATGGGAAAGAGACCCTGCACCAGAAAGTCATCTTCTGAACTTCACACATATCCTAGAGCACACCCTACTCCCACTGATAATGATTTTGGCAAGTAAGATAAAATAGGTAGACATGGACCCTGGAGACTAGCTCAGCAGTTAAACACACTGTCTGCGGCTGCAGAGGACCTGGGCTCACTTCCAGCACCACATGGCTGACTTCGAACCACCTGTTAACTCTAGTTTCAGAGGCTCTAACACCCTTTTCTAATTTCATACCAAGCATGCACATGGTACACAGACACACATGTATAGGCAAAATGCCCATACACGTGAAAGAAATCTAATATATGCATAAATTCAGAAATGTTTGCTGAACATCTTTCTATGGTCTGTTAGGGTATTTCCATGGCCCTATTATACAATGACAAACAGGATAAGCTCTCAAAGAACTGAAAGTCTAGATAGGATACAATAGAGCTATCAGACTATAAGGCTCTCACTAAAGGTGTTTAGTCACTTATTTGTGTATGAGTGTAGACATGCTTGTGCCACAGCACACATATGGGGGTTAAAGAACAACTTTTGGTGTTTGGCTCTCTCCTTTACCATGTAAGGTCAGGGATGGAACTTAGGTATGCAGGCATGGCAGTGAATACCGTTATGTCGGAGCCATCTCTCTAGCCAAACCTGTTTTCAGATCAGAAAATGCATGAATAATAGAAGGATGTAAAGAATGGAGCTCTGTGTGAAGGCAGAGTTTTGAACACTTGGGCTTCAGGGTTCAGTACAGGCCTATTCCTGAAGACATCGATAACTTTTATTTATATAAGTTTATCTACAGATGTGATGATTAAGTGAGTACTTACTAGTTCACCTAAATAAAATTGAAAACATTATTACCATCTGAAAACAGCTATTTTCCAAAATAAAGAAAACATGGAGAGCAGTATTGTTTTATAGGTTTGAAAATCTCTTTTCTATCTGGCCTAAGAAGAGAAACACATTCTTATATCTGCTTTTACACTCAAATTACTATGATGTGTTGTCTTAATTGAAATTTATAGAGAAAACATGACCTCACACAGGTTGCATAACTGCAGAAGGGTGATGGATGTCCTTAACCTTATAGGACAGGTTCTGAGACCACCTTTGGAGAGTCACTGAACTTACAGAGAAAAAGAGCATGCTACCAAATCAAGTCAGTTCCCATTCTAGAAAGTAAAAATTTAGGCTGAGATCTCACTATACTTAGAATGCTAAATGAAAATTTGTTTAAACCCATTTTTATACCCAGTAACTGAATACCAACGGATTTTCTATCTAGGAGCATATAAGTTTTTCTGACTCTTAGTGTTAAAGTGATTTCTGCTGTCGAACAGGCAGATGCAATATCTTTAGCTGCCATATGGGGGCAGCAGCATAACAGCGCCATCCTGTGTCGTTCTAAATGTAATCCCAGGCAAACCCCTTGAACTATCAAGAAAATGAGCTGGAGAAATGGCTTAGCTGCTCTTCCAGAGGACCCAGGTTCATGCAGGCATGTGGCAGGTCACAGCTGTCTCTATAACTCCTGTTCCCAGGTATTGGACATGCTCTTCTGGTCTTTGCTGGCACTTGCACTCACACACATACATTCATACACACAAACAATAAAATAAATCTTCAAAAAAGAACTGGTCGGGACACTAAGTGTAACACTTTTTATATATCCTATTCTGTGTATGTATACATTTGTGTCTTTGAATTCAATCTTATGTGTGCCATGAATGTGTGTGTCAGAGGACAGGTTCAGGGGCAGCCCTCACCCTCTACTTTGAGGTGGGTTTTCTTGTTGGTTGCTGCATGTGCCATCAGCTTCAAGGATGGGCTTGCCTCATCTGCTTCCCATCTCCCTTTAGGAATGTTGGGAGTACTGATGTGAAGATCCTATAGCTTTATTTGGGCTCTGGGGATTTGAACACAGGTCTTCATGCTTGCACAGCCAGTGCTTCACTCACTGAACCCTCTTCCCAGCTCGTTGTTTCCTAGGTTGTGTGACCTCAGGGCTTCACATGTGTATGCAACAACCAAGTTTCCCTCTTGCCCTCCCTGGAACAACTTGTCCTCAGACCTGTGCTCAACCTCTCCTCTTCCCCAAAACATTTCAGCACCAAATAATGTGCAAAACAAACATAGCTGAATCATAGCTGTCCTTCAAATATGGTGATCATATTGCCATATAATCTCAGGAGAGCAAAACTCTTCAGACAGTGGCAGCCTTGCAGTTTCCCTTTGCTGAATTCAAGCAAATTCTTTGTCTTAGGCTCCTGTCACCCTGAATCCCTCTGATGCACAGATGCAGGGGTTCACTATGTAACCCAGGCTGACCTCTGACTTCTCCCCTCACCCTCATGCCCACCCCACTTTTTTTTTTTTCTCTCTCACTTTGTAGCACTGGCTGGCCTGGAACTCTTTGTTAAGTTAGGCCTGGCCTGGTTTGTAATTTACAGTCCTCCTGCTGCATCCTCCCCAGTGTTGAGATCACAAGTGTCTCCTGCCACGAATGTCTTTGTTGGAACTTGTAAAGGAAAACTTTAAGTATTTAAATGTTAAAATAAATAAGTGTTAAATAAATGGTAAAACCTAAGTCTTCAAAAGAAACAATGAATTTGTTTTGAACTACCTAAAGTTTAAGGCTAAAATATTTATCGTTTTTCACTTGTCTAAAACATAGTCAGCTCTAGGAGCTGCAAAGCTGTCATTGCAGCACTTGGGAGGCTGAGGCAGGAGACTGCTGTGAGCTCCAGGCTAGCATTGGCTACACAACAAGACCCTAAATAAAAAGAAATGAAAAGGAAAAAAAAGAAACGTACATGTAACCGTCTCAAATTTAATTCGTGAACATTACTAACAGGTAAGACAGTGCGTGCCTAGCTCAGCACTCAGAAGCATGAGGCAGGAACCATAGGTTTAAGGCCAGTTAGGACTGTACAGCTAAGACAGTACTTTGGTAAAAGAAAAAGTAAAGCAAAACTACTCTAAAACTTGTCAGATATGTCACCACAGCTCAAAGGCAGGAAACTGGAGCTTACTTCTGGTGTCCTTCTGTTGCTGCAATAAAACACTGACCAAAAACAATGAGGGCTGGAAAAGATTTGATTTAGCTAACACCTCCTTTTAGGAAAGATTTGATTTAGCTAACATCTCCTAAAGGAAATCCGAGCAGGAACACAAGCAGGCAGGAGGTGAGAACCGGAAAGAAATGCTGCCGGCTGGCCCCGTCACTGGCAATCACAGCTCACAGCTAGCTTCCTTCACAGCCCAGGACCACTTGGGTCCTCCTAGGTCAATTAAGATAATCTCAGACATAGCCACAGACCAACCTGATAAAGACTCAACTGAAACTCTTTCCAGGCGATTGCAGGCCATTGAGTTTACAGCTAATGCAAACTAGGTCATATTGTGAAATAGACGTTCAAGCCCCCAACAAACTTAAGGTGCAGCCTACTTTGACATTCTTCTGGAATAACTGTTATAACATTATTTCTTTACATGGCTGTAATACTTTTCAAAGCATATTTATCACCTTGGAGCTTTGGTAAGTAAACCTGCTGTGCTCATCAATGCTGTTAGGGTTTCACACACCAGCCAGGACACAGGGCAAGCTCGTGGCATACCTGAGCATAGGGACAGAGGTAACAAACAGTACTGCTGTGGGATCTACTATCAGCCTAAATGAAAAATGGGGACTATTCCTAGAGCAGCCTTGTGACACTTGTGACAACTACTCACCTGACATAGGAAATAAAGTGGGGAGGGCTATACTTCACAAGCCACCACAAAAGAAAGCCAGGACTGCGGGGGGGGGGGGGGGG
>JANHMN010000004.1:62324427-62334427 GCA_030674055.1 Rhabdomys pumilio
GTCCCTGGCGGAGGGTGTACACACAATCGGCTCCCTGGAACCACTCTTCCCCCAAACGCAGCCGCCCAGACGCAGGTAGAGCAGAAGCACCTGGGCCTGGCGAGGGACCCCACACCCCGAACCCGCCGCAGCCCAGGCCGGCCCTGGGGAGTGCAGGCTACCCTATGGGCCCGGAGCCCCGCCCCGCCCCGCCCCGCCCCGCCCCGCCCCACCCCGCCCCGCCCCGCCCCCCTACCGCCTGCTGCCGCCCGGGCGCCGCTCCTCCTGCTCCGCGCTGCGTGTGGGGCTCTGCACGCTGCCCCGCCGCTTCCGCCGGTTACTGGCCACCGCGCCAGCAGAGTTTAATAAGTCCTGATACAAAGCGCTCCCGCATTCCAGATGCGCCCGCTGCAGCTGTTCCCGGGCCGGCCCCACCCCCACTCCGCGCAGTTCCGGAGGGTGGGGGGCCACCCAGAAAGAAGAGGGGCGCTAGCTGCCACCTCAGGCTGCCTCCCTCAGATGCTCTACCTATCCCAGGAGCCCACAAAACTCACTTCTGGCCAGCGTCCCCTTTCCTACGGAAGGAATGGGGCGGCAGTGGGAAAACTGAGTCTGTCGCACTCCAGAACTCGGAGCCAGGACAGAACGCAGCCCACCTGAAGATGCTTTTCTGTCTTTATGTGTGATCTCTCCCACACATTCTGTGCCAACGTGTGCCACCTGAACCGATGTCCACTTCAGACCCAAGCCAATCCCACTGCCTGTTGGGAGCTGACTTTTAGCAGAAAGCGGCTAGAAAGTAGCTATCATCTTTGCAGCCATCAAACCTGTCAGAAATCCAGAATGACTGAGTTAACTAAAATTATGGGAAGCACCAAGCATAGCTTCTAAAACTTAGCCAAATTATAGAGACCACTGAGCACCTGGATAGTCCCTATACTACAAAATGTTGGAGCATTCAATCTTCAGCCTTCTGGCCCAGGATCATCTGACAGACCAAGTGATGCAGAATTATTAAGGGCTGATTACTCTGTCTTGGCAGATATAATCAGTTGACTATTCCGCAAGTGTGTCCTTTTCTGGACAGTGATTTGTCTGTAGATGAAAAGAGGCTTGCTCTCCTTCTATTACACTAGGGAACTAGTCACTTGAATGTTCTAAAATACCAGGAAGCTGTGTTCAGAACCCAGTCTGTAAGGAATTATGGGCTCCTGTCTATAGCCAGCAATGGACAGAGACCCACTGACAACAGGCCTGACTCAGAAAGCAAATCTTAGAAGCAAATCTCCTTACTATTTTATGTTGCTATCACAGACACTTGATACAGGATAACAATATTTTAAAGATTTATTTGGCTCATAATTCTGGAAGCTTGGATGGTGCCAGCATGCAGGTAAGGATCCCTGTTGTATCACAGGATGGTTTGCAAAACAGGGAGCTATGTGTGCTCCCTTAAAACGCCCTGTCTTGGGGGACCATGTCCATAGGCAGCACTAAACCTTCTAGAAGGCAGAGCCACAAAACCTAATTGCTTTCCATGAAGCTCTACCATCTGAAGGCTCCATCGGTCACCTGGAGGTGCCACAGGAGAGAAGCTTCCAGCACATGGGCCTTGGGAGTTCAGGAGCAACGCTGTGGGACATGCACTTCCCCGGTGCTGCATATGACAAAGTGGCTCTCAGAGTCCCGTTACTGTGGTGTTATCTCAGACCGAAAGTTCCACTTTCTGAAACCTCCTAAATATCAATGTGCCAGGAGAGCTATTGTGACACATGGATAGTCAGAAGGAGGATCTGAGTGATGTCTGACATGACAGTTGCTTTGCTTTTAAGTAAAGGATAAAAGGGTGCCACCAGGAAGATGTGCTCTTTTTTTCTGTACCAGAATCCAGCTCTTCTTTTCCCAAGCAATGAAGGTTACTGTAGGGTTTTTGTTTTGATGTACAGAAAGCCAAACCACCTGAGAAGACCCAAAATTTGTACAGTAGATCAAAGACAGCAGAGGAGAAATAACTACCTTTTTAGTTGAACAAGAACATAGAGAAACAAAGGAAAATAAATTAACTGAATTTTCTGTTTTTTTTGTTTTTGTTTTTTTTTTTTTTCCAGAAAAGAGGGACTGGCTATTTTCTCAGGACCAGCTCTCTGTCTTCCGCCTCTAGCACATGGTACTGTCTTCAGTTAACACAGTGAGTTCATTAGGCTGGCCTTTCTCTTTCCCTCACAGGCTCTAGCCTAGTTGAGCTTTGGTTTTTATCTGCTAAAGCACTGCTTCTTTGATTCAGGCAAATAAAAACTGGTATGTATATCGTAAGTATTTTCAACAGTCAGAGCCAGAGATGTTCTTTTTAAAAAGGCATTTTCCTTTAAAAAGTTAGGCTTTCCTGAACCCTCCCCTCCCCTCTCCCCACCAAAGATTTTTCTCTTACATTTATTGCTCCCAAATTTTATTTGGTCATTCTTATCTCTTTTGTCAAAGGCCACAAATTATCTTGTTAATATTCTAGTTAATTAGCCCAACAAAACTTAAGCACTGAGTTTGACAAGCAAACCCTTTCTTGAAGATGGACAATTCATTTATTTAACTGAAATGTAAAAACAGAACCAAATCAGATACTTTTTGGAAAGGTCACCCACCACGGCCGTCTAATGGCACTGCAGGATTGCCGTGACAGTACAACTCTTCTAAACTAGTTCAAGGAGGGTTTTACCCCAGAGATAGTTCACTTATGTCTCTGTTTATAAAACCACAGGACAAACCACTTAGATATCCAACGAATAAGTGAATATAACCCACAACTGTCTTGCTTATGTGGTAACAGGAAGGTACACACACGTGTGTCACATCCGGTGACATAAGTGAAAACATCTAACGTGAAAGTAGGAAGGGAAGTTGGGCTCAGTTCGCTCTGTCCTCAGGCAGAATCGTGCCTGAGGTCGGGAAATGAAGGGTGAAGGGGAGGAGGTAAGGTGTCTGTCATGCACTGACCAAGAACACACTGTAAGGCCTAAGAGCCTGACACACTAATGACACGGGTCTAAATCCTACATCTAGTAATTGATTTACATAACTGTGATGTACGTATACATTAAAAATCTTAAAAAATTTAACTTCTTTTTACTTTTTATTTTCTTATCATTAACCTTAATCTAGGCACTTTAATCTAAAAATACATTATTTAAAAACCCATTTCACATCCCTTTGTATAATTCACTCTTAAAATCAACGTAGCCCACCTTAGGATAACAAGTCAGTGAATCCAATCCACTGATGAAAACACGGTATGTGATCTTAAAGCAAAATTAATGAGACCTTGAAAATATATACTATGCTTTGAAGTTTACTTATAATAACCCGGTTTGCTCATATGTTTGTCATAAGGACATAAAATATACTCCCATAGCATTTAAAATATTTGTGTTTTACATCTGAGAGAAAAAGTCCTTTAAAACTTAAGTTCAAAGTATGAGTATTTTTAAAATTTATGCATAGCATGACAAAGTTCTAATGCGATAAGCTCTATGTGAGTGATTAAAAGTTTGTTTTGTGAAAGGAAAGAGGAAATTATCTTATTCTCAAGTTTGATACTTTAAGCCAGCTTCAAAGTTACGTTTAATAGAGGATACATTTTTAATTCTTTTTCTTGGCAAATAAATTATATTTTCGAATTCAATATTCATCTGAGGGGAAATGAGATAAAATACTTCAGTGTATCATAACTTACAGGACAATCGTAATGTACTCTGGACTGCAGGTGATGCTCCACAAAGCATGCACTATAAACTGCTCATTTCATTCAGGTCCTTTTAGTACACTCTAAGTGGACTATAAGAGGGTTTCTGGCAACTAGATAAAAGCCAGCATTGCTCAGGAACTTTTGAAGCCATTTCTGCCTGCCAAAAGAGTCATTTCCCTTACTCCTGGCAAAAGAGACATCTGGCTCTCCAATTAGCATATACTGGGTCATCTATCAGTACATCAGGGTCTACAATAGCCTCCAGACTCCCTTAGCTATACATTTCCCAGCCCCCACCAGCTCTCTCACTCTTCTTGCCTACAGCTACTCACTCTCCTTATAACCTTGCTAGTCTCATGCTTTCTCTAGAAAACATTATCATCACGTTTTCTCCATTCTCTGTCCTCTGCTATTCTCCCTTCTACTGAAGACAACCCTGGCCACGCTGGTCATGTTCAGTCTATTTTCTCTCTCTGCTCTGAACTCCTCCAGCCAGCTGCTTCTGGCTGAAGGGAAGCTGGAGACCAAACCTGGATGCCTGCTGACCATGAAATGCAGATCATGCAGAAAGTCTCCCATACCTTAGATGGGAAGAAAGAAAAAGACAGGGTGAATAAGAACAGGAAAGCATCAGTCTGACTAAACCTACAATTTTCATCTCTGGTGTTACAGCCAGGGGTAAGAAACACCCAACGGTACCACACCCTGTACAGTGGCTGCAGAGGTGGCTCACCAAAAACCACATACCTCCATGGACAGACATGCTTCCCCCGAAAAGGAGCACATCCAACAGCCTTGTGATCAGTGTCCAGATCCCAGCATCCTCAGGGGCAGCAGCACCCCAGGTTGCCTCCTGGGTGTTTACTGGACCAAACGAACTTGAACTCTGCACAGAAGTGTGCATCTGTTGTCAGAAATGCCCGTGTTTCAAGCTAGGGAAGGCTCACATCCCAGACTTTGTTTCTAGGAGTCCTAGTTGTGGGTCACTGAAGGGCCATTTTACCTGCAAAAGTGCCACTAGTGGAACTTGACAAGCCCTGAGTAAACAGAAGTTTACACTGTAGCCATCAATAATTTAAAGTCCTTTACTCCTAGAAGTAAAAGGCCACTTTGGGGAGATTTAGTGGGGTTATGGGAAAAACAAAGCACTATGCTGTTGTGCCTTTTACTAATCGTGTTTACTTCCTGTCATGAGACGCCTTAGGTTGCCTCATGTTGCCCCTGAGAAATTATCTCCACCAGTAAAATGAGCCAATTCAAGCCAAATTAAAGTATAAAGGCCAGTGTATTGGAGGAGAGGGGGAGGGAGCTCTTGGACCTCACAGGAGGAGTCAGTGAGTCACCATGTAGATAGAGAGACAGAAGAGTGGGAGGGAGCAGAGAGAAAAATGGGGGGGGGGTGTGACAGGAAATGTAGAGAGAGGGAGAGAGAAGAGAGAGAACCAATGCTTCTGGATTATATATTGAAGAACCTCTGCGGGAGAGGAAGCCCAGACACTGGGTTCATGGTAGAGACTGAGGGATGCTGGGCGAACCTGTAGACCAGGTCCAATCTGGTATGTAAAATGTGCACTTCAGCTGTTTGTCCAGAGTCTGAGTCCCAACAGCCCCCACACATGGTATTAGTTGCACTGGGCAGAAGTAAAACCATTACCACAATTTTTGAGCCAAATATGAATTAAGCTTTATTAAATACTGGTCTGGTGTATACCCAGGGTGTCCCAGAGTATGGCACTGAATTACATTAGTCAGGGACTTTAAAGGCAAAATCCACAAGGCTATGCATTTCCTGCCTTTGCCCAATCAGGGACAAGTATACATCCTGATGTACCTCCTGCCTATACACCTCTGGCACACATGTGACCAAGCACACATCCTGTGAAGTTGGGGCAACCCATCTTGTTTACAGAAGTGAAAACACTTGACTTGTTATCTTACATGAACAGCCCCCAGCATTCCAGGAAGCCACCAGTCCTTGGGTAAGTGGGGTTTACAGGTTAGGGGCTTTATTTATTATCATTATTTGGGTTTTCAGGACAGGATTTTTCTCTGTAGTCCTTGCTGTCCTCGAATTTACAGAGATTCACCTGCCTCTGCCTCCTGAGTACTGGTTTAAAGGTGGACACCACCACTTCCTCTCTCTCTCTCTCTCTCTCTCTCTCTCTCTCTCTCTCTCTCTCCCCCCCCCATGTATTTATTTATTATGGATACAGCACTCTGCCTGCATGTACACCAACATGCCAGAAGAGGGCACCAGATGGTTATGAGCCACCATGTGGTTGCTGGGAATTGAACTCAGAACCGGTGGTAGAGCAGGCACTGTGCTTAACCTCTTAGCCAACTAACTCTCCAGCCCCTTTCTAGATCTCTTAAGCACAGTAATTTAAACTTAAAAGATAACGTTAGCCATCACAGTAGCTTCAGAATTCCTGCTATTCTGAAGAGTCAAGTGTTAACCAGATGTTGAACCTTCTACAGAGCTGCTCATGGAGGGCGCTCTCGCCTGTCTTGGTGGCCTGCGGTGGAGTCAGCTGCAGGTCACAGAAGCTCTATGAACGGCATCTGCACTCCCAGCCTTTCTGGTACTATTTACCAGGCCTTCGTGCCAGCTTTCTAAGAAGGACGGGCTCCTCACATTTTGTAAATAATTTGGTACCCAAGACCCCATAGCCTGTGTTGTCAGCCCCACCCTCTTTTCCTTTTCCTCCTCCTTCTCCTCTATTTTTCCTTTAGGCGGGATCTCTGTTACATAACTTTGGCAGTCCTCGAACTCACTATATAGATCACTATCCTCTAATTCACAGAGATCCACCTGCCTCAGCCTCAAATGCTGGGGTTACAGGTGTGTGCCACCACACCTGGCAACTCTTAAATTTCCTAATTACTGAAATGTTGGTATGAATCGAGGGTGGCTTTGAATCAGGCTTGGTCACAGCACTGTTGAGGAGCCAATAGCTTCACTCTGTCTTATGAAACAAACTGAAGAACCTTAGAGCAGGCAACACCAGGTACCCTGTGCAGACCATCGCACCTTATGTGGCATAAATTCTGAAGCATCTGCAATTGTTTTGTAAAGTCCAGCAGCCTGAGGGGCTGCTGTGTATTCCATGTACCTTGAACTAGTTCTGGTGTGGGCCTGTGAGCTTTAGGTCACTAAAAGTGACCTGTTTCCCTTAATCGTTGGTATTGAGAGTAATAGTCATTATAATAAAGTTCCTACATTTTTATGGGGGAGAAGGGAGAAGAATGATATTCTCTTGTTGGTATAAGAAATGATCTTTCACTGGGTGGTGGCAACACACATTTTTAATTTCAGCACTCTGGAGACAGAAGCAGGTGGATCTCCGATTTTCAGGCTCCTCTGCTCTACAGAGTGAGTTCCTGGAGATTGCAAGCCACATAGAGAAACCATCTTTAAAAATAAAATAAAATAAAATAAAATAAAATAAAATAAAATAAAACACAAAAGAAAGAATCTTTCAAGGGGATATTTCCATTCTGTTTTGTTGTTGATTTTCTTGTTTGTTTGAGACAGGATTTCCCTATATAAATAGGATGCCCTGGAAGGCTTGCTTCTTAAAGGCAGGACATGAGCCAGGCCTGGTGGTATAATCTTTAATCCCAGGGCCTGTAAGACTTGGTCCACATCTCTCAACAGAGGGAGCTCTCACTCCAGATATAACACCCTTCAAGTAGAATTCTTTCATAGTATCTGAAGGCACAGTAACATTGGTTTCAGAAATAGGGACCGGAGAAGTGGGCAACAGCGGGTGAGGGGCAGGATCAGACTGAGCAGAGAGGGAAAAGTGTCCCTCTCAAGATTCCTATTGGTAAGCAGCAGCTTGAGAAGTGTATGTTGTCAGGAGGATAGATGGTGAGCACCACAGGAAACTCCACATGTTCATCAGATAGGTTTAGCAGCAGCTGTCCCTTCCTGGGAAGAGGCATGGCAAAGACATCTTCTGGCTCTGTGGCACATTTGGCTAATGGGGATGTGAAGTCTGGACCAGATGATACCAGAAAAAGGTGGAAAGGGCCCCGCTTCCAGGATAGGTATAATTCCTACAGTTCTTTGATCTAACCTTTATCTTTAACTTGGAGGAGGAACCAAAAAAAAAAGAAACAAAAACCCCAAACCTCATGATTTCGTAATTGTGGCCACTGGACCCAAGCGCTGTGTTGTGATCGCGGTGTGGAATTTAGAGTCAGGAATTCTGAGTGCTGGCACAAAGCAAGAAAAGGTTGTGGAGTGTTATCTGGCTCTTGATCTTCTAACTCTTATATTGTGGAGAGCTCCAGCACTGGCTGGAGTCATATTATCACATTGTTTAATTGTCTTTATTTTCAACCCTCACTCCCTTCCTTGAAACCCTGTTGACTGACTGAGCTGGCTCGGTCATTATATCAAAGAAAAGACAATCAGGTGAACTAGACTAGGTACCCATGAACCCTATACGTTTGCCTGTGAGCTTTCTCAACAGAATTGAGTCAGTTTTAATGGCCTCAAACAAGACAGCTCCATGCCAGTCAGCTGTGGTGGTTGCACACAACTTTAATCCCAGCACTCAGGAGGCAGAGGCAGGCGGATCTGAGGATTTGAGGCCAGCCTGGTCTACAGAGTGACTTCTTTTTAAACCTTGGAAACTCTGAGGGTAAAGCCTGATATCTTTTTAAAAATATTTATTTAGTGCCAGGGTCTGCACTGAAACATGGCAGAGATGGATCCAAGTCAGCGCTATTCCTGTGTCTCGGTAACAGTTGCCAGTCACCCATTGCAGAAGCAGTGTTCAGAAAATTGGTAACTGATGAAAAGGTTTCTGATAATTGGAGGATAGACAGTGCGGCTACATCCACCTATGAAGTGGGGAACCCCCTGATCATCGAGGGCAGAACTGCGTGAGAAAACATGGCATCCACATGCAACATGTTGCACGGCAGATTAAAAAAGAAGACTTTGCCACATTCGATTATATACTGTGTACGGATGAAAGCAATCTGAGAGATTTGAATAGAAAAAGTAATCAAGTTAAAAACTACAAAGCTAGGCTGGGCGGTGGTGGCGCACGCCTTTAATCCCAGCACTTGGGAGGCAGAGGCAGGCAGATTTCTGAGTTTGAGGCTAGCCTGGTCTACAGAGTGAGTTCCAGGACAGCCAGGGCTACACATAGAAACCCGGTCTCAAAACACAACAACAGCAACAACAACACCAAACAAAAACAAAACAAAACAAAACAAAAACTGCGAAGCTAAAATTGAGCTACTTGGAAGCTATGATCCACAGAAACAACTCATTATTGAAGATTCCTCTTATGGCAGTGACTCTGACTTCCAGCTGGTGTACCAGCAATGCCTTAGGTGCTGCAAGGCCTTCCTGGCGAAGACTTACTAGCTGGTCCTAACCACCACCATTGAGCAACTCATCAGTGCTATGCCCAAGGGTGGTGGCAGTCCTTAGCCCCATGTCCCACCTCTCTTTTCAACTGACTTACTGTATGTCTTTAAAATAATTATAAGTGGAAATTAGGCATATATTCAGAAGGATAAAAACATTTGATAAAAACAGTTTGAGGTATGGCTAAACAGTTTTAGATTAACTAAACCTCTGACCTTGCCGAATTACAAAATAGTGGAACAAGCAAATAGTGAAACAAGCAAATATGGAACAAAGGAAAACCCAATAAAGTAGGAATGACCTTCAACGTCCAGGTCAGCCTCTGAACCCAGCAAACCTGGGTAGTCTGGTCTAACTGGCGTGTGTACATGGCTAGCACCCAGTGTGCTGTTTGCTTGTCTTATACCTCTCTATTCTAGACTCTTATTGTGACAATACCTCCATCCACCGCAGCCTTCCATTTAACACTGGAAGAGTTTAACCCAGACACACTGAGGGTATTCAGGTATTTGAGAGAGGAGAAGCTGGGTGTGATGACGGGCCTGGAACTCCAGCAGGCCGTCCTGGGCTGTACAGTGACACCCTGTCTAAAAAGAAACAAAAGTAATAACAGACGGGAGCAACAGATTGGTAACGTTATCTTTAGTCTTACATCTTGGTTTTTGTCTAGTTTCTTGAGCTTTGTTCCTATTTGAACCACTTTGCATCTTTTTAAAAAAAAGTAAGTGTGCTTAAATAGTGGTATGTGTTTGTAAGTGTTCTTTCATCAGCAGCTTATAGTTACAGGCAAGCATGAGTAATTTTAGTGTATTCTCAGACAAGGGACCTCAAATTTATATGGATATATGTCAAAAAAGGATGAGAAGTTATCAAATACAACTGAAATACAAATA
>JANHMN010000004.1:62343528-62368638 GCA_030674055.1 Rhabdomys pumilio
TCTCTCTCTCTCTCTCTCTCTCTCTCTCTCTCTCTCTCTCTCTCTGTGTGTGTGTGTGTGTGTGTGTGTGTGTGTGTGTAGGGGGAGGATATGGGGAAAGATGCAGTATTTTGAAGATAGACTTGGACTATTGAACTAAGATGTCTGTATTTCATGATAGGAAGCTAGCCCGGAGTGACCCAGAGTGAGCGAGAACCTGGAGCGAGTGGGGGCTGGAGCAAGAGGGAGAGAGGAAGAGGGGGAAAAAAGAAATAAAAAATTATGAACAAAATATGGGAAAGCCTCATGACACTGTGTACAGACATAACCCTTGAATTATGGGCATAGAAGAAAAATACATACTGAAAGCATAAAGAATATTTTCAAGTCAAGTGTAGTGGGGCACACCTTTAATCCCACTACTCAGTAGGCAGAGGCAGGCAGATCTCTGTGAGTTCGAGGCCAGCCTGGTTTAAAATGTGAGTTCAGGATAGTTAGGGCTACACAGAAAAACTCTGTCTTGAAAAACCAAAGGAAAAAATATTTTCAATAAAATTATAGAAGAACAATTTTCTAAACTCATGCAAGTAGAAGAGGTATACTAATACCAAATAAAGAAGATGATAAAAGGAACTCACCACAACATACTGTAGTTGCGACACTGAAAACAAGGCATTGAAAACTGAAAGAAAGGTCAAGTCACTTATAAATGCAGATGCACCAGAATAACCAGACTGCTCGACAGAAACTTGAAACTTTAAAATATTATTTTAAATAATATTTAAATTTTTATTGGATATATGAAATGCTTAACTTAGGTATAAATGTAATGAAATAATGTGAGAAGTATACACTGTAACTATAAAGTATCACTGACAGAAATTACAGATATATGTAGGATATATGTATAATGGGCTGTTTTCCTCCTAGCCCCAAGCTCTCAGAATAACGACTCAGACTCAAAATATATTTACAAATACCTAGGTCATATAGCTAGGCTCATTTCCTGACTAGCTAATAATTTAAAATAACCCATTTATACTAATCTACATTCTATCACGTGGCTGTCGGGCTACCTCTGATCAGGTACCATGTTTCTGTCTATCTTCCTCAGGTCTTCACAATGACTCTTCCCATAGCTGGCTCTATCCAAACATTCTTTCTGCTTCAGGATGTCCCACCCTCTATTCTACCCTTTCCTATAGGCCATAGGTTCTTAAATTGACAGGTGATGCAGCCATACAACACACCAGATACTCTCTCAACAGATATGTATATGTTCAGACCGGATAGTCTTTTTGTTCTGTTTGTGTATATATGTGTTTACATGTGTGGGGCATGTATGTTCACATGTGGAAGCTTGAGGCTGATATTGGCAGTCTTCACCTTACTTATTGAGTCTCTCAGTTGAACCTGGAACTGGCTGAGATAGCTAACAGTCTAGCTGGCCAGTTTGCTCCAGGGATTTCTGTCTTTGCCTCCTGAGTGTTAGAATTATGGTGGGCCACCGTGTGGTGGATCTGAATTCTGGTCCATGATGACAGGAGACAGGCTTGGTCTGGGGCTTGTGGGAAGGAATGAGCATAGGGCACTGTAAAGGAAGGTTTTTGAGGTGATGAGATATTCTATGATTGTTTGTTTGTTTTCAAGATAGGGTCTCCCCCTGTAGTCCCGGCTGTCCTGGAACTCACTATATAGACCATGGTGGCCTAGAACTCACAGAGATCTGCCTGCCTCTCTGCCTCTCTGCCTCTCTGCCTCTCTGCCCCTCTCTTTGCCTCTTGCCCCTGCCTCTTGTTTCTGCCTCCTGACAGCTGGGGTTAAAAGCATACGCCACCATACATTCCATATCTTGATTTTGGTTGTAATTACAAGATTATATACTTAAGATGACATGTCATAGTATATAAATTATATCTTAGTAAAACTACTTTTAGGGAAGAGACAGTTGTACCTTTGCTAGTAGGAACAATTTTATTTCTGTAAAATAAAGTACGTTATAGCTTTTTGGGAAGGAGGAGAAAAGAACAGAAAAAAGGAAGAAAAATTGCCTTATCTTTGTTTATTAGTATGCAGAGTAAAATTCTATAGGATGCACTGGAAAGAACGAGCTGTATTAGATAGCACAAGAGACTGAGCATGGCAATACTAACCTGGAATCCAAGCACTGGGGAGGTGGAGGAAGGGACCAGCAGTTTGAGGCTAGTTAGGAATACATAAGTCTCTGTCTGAGAAACCAAACCAAACCTGAACAAAATCAAAGAAATAGAACAGCACAAAACCCACAAAGAGACATTTAACAGGAGTTTCTAGGCACACCCCTCCACACTTGGAAGAGCCCCAGGAGAGAGCATCCATGTAAATGGGAATAACTGCATTCGGGCCTGGGTTGTCCTGGGAGGGTTCCTGAGAGGCTGAACACACAGACCCAGATTCATATCCTTTAAAAATATGACCAAGAAAAGAAAATTTGGGAGGGAAGCCATTTTCCTGACAAGACTGAAATTCTCCCGAACTAAGTAGCTCTGCCCGTGACATGTATCTTACTGGTTGTCTTGATGCCTGAGAGAACTCTTAACTCAGGGAAACACAGGATGGTCAGTTCTTCTTTCACAGACTCCAAATAAAACAACCAGTGAGCTAAAAGCATGAGCTAGCAATTAAGGAGGACACACAGAATCTGGTTTCTTCTTCTCACTTGACAGACATAATGCAGGTCCCAGGGGGAGATCTTGCATCTCTCAGCTAAGATCAGTTGTTTGTGGTGTCCAATCTCAGCTCATGTTGGTGCCAGGCAAGGATGAGGTGTGCGCAGGGTAAAACAGATAATTATCAAAGAAATACTGTTTTCTCCGTTCCGAGGGACTATTTAGTACAGGATGTGGTTTGCGGCCTGAATAAGGCACTGAGTTATTACGGGTTGGAGCTCTCTCCTCCTCTCTCCTCTAAGCGTTCTCTTTAATTACAGAAGATAGTAGCCGCCTTGGTGAGCTACTGTGAGATTTGAGGAGCAGGTATGCAGGCTCCTAGCACAAGCCTTGTACTGAGCGAGTACCTAGGGAAGTACAGTACCAGTGAAGTTATCTGCAACAGCATCTGGAATACCATACGTTGAATATTAAGTAGTAAACATCACATGTAAACAGCGAAATATATGAACAGTGACCTGTGACCTCTATAGAGGGAAGCTATTGCCATTACAGGACTAACCCCGAAAGGGTTGAGAAAGAGTCTCTTGCCTTCACTGGGAAAGCAAAGCGAGATTTCCAGTGAAGAGCTACAATGGCTATTCTCTGTCCTCAAATCCATTTCTGTTCTGGGTTCTTTTACTCAAGCTCCCTTGCTGGCTGGCTCCCAGCTGAATCGGCCAGTGTGGGCTCTGGCAGTTTCTCATTTAGCAAGAGGAACGAGTTTCGGTATTTCTTTCCTGATGCTTCTTTTGTATTTGTCTTTGTATTGACTTTGGCAATGCCAGTATCCTTCCAGGATTATACATCTAGGCTGATTCTTGATACTCTTTATTGCTTTATTAGACACGCCAGGTCTGTGCTATTTAGTATAAAGCTCACGATTTCAGTGGTGGGAAAAATCTTGGCCACCACTGGTTAGTAGCTCCTTCCTTTATGATTTCCTGCCTAGGGTGATAATGGCTTTCTTTTGTTGCAGATCTGCAGACAACACAGTCTTTCCTGTGTTCTATTCAGTCTGTTTCTGTGATCCATATGGTGGACGCCTTCCTTAGAGTCTATGATGGAACCATCTGAGACATGCACAATTTTCTGTCAAGATTGTGACTCAGGGGTCTCTGAAGAGGTCACAAATTGTGATTATATGGCACTCTCACTGGGTAGCAAGGATCTAAAAAGGTATTACAATCTCTCCAGGGAAGCATTCTAGGGCCAGGACTTTGGGGGATAGAATTGTGGTACGATGCTCTGCCTCTCCTCTTGCTGTGTAGACACCACCGATATACCGCCTCGGGGAGGAGAAGGCAAAGTCTGGAACAGGAATCCATAGTCCAAATTCCCTTTGAGACATCAGACTCGGCTGTATGCCAGGCCTGAAGGAGAAAGCAGATCCTGGTCCAGTTTGGACTGAGTGCCAGGTGTGTGTGGGGATGGTGGGGGGGCGTGGTGGTGGGTGGGCTTCTTCAAGAATCTTAATGTTACAGTTCCTTTAGGAGATGGCCTTCCCTGTGGGCATCTTTAATGAAGCAACCCTCTGAGACAGCTGCTTGTTCGTATTTCTTTATTGGTAGTGGGTTTTTTGAATGCATATGTTTTATTAACATGGAGAGGCGCTCTAAGTGCTGTGCTTAGATCCCCTAAGTATTACATGTGATCCCCTAGTTGAGGGGCATGGTTATGTGATCCAAAGCAGTCTTGGAGGCAGGGAGCTCTACTTGTGCCTTCTCAAATCTCTGAGATTCCCAGAGTCTGAGCATGCTCCATCAAACCATGGCTGTCTGGTGGTACTGTCCACACGCCCACAAATAGCTCAAAGTCCTGGTCCCAGGAGAGGAACTGTCTCCCCAGAAAAGTTTAAGTAATATGCAGTTGTTCTTGGTTTTGTTTCACATTTTCTAGACACTGTAACAGGGCTATAGGCAACACACAAGGGAGCAGGGAATCTTTCCCTCCCCAGTTCTGGCCAAAAGTGTTAGCATTCTGTCTAAACTCCACCCCACCGTTACCTGGCAACAGTCAGGTATGCTCCTCCCCACAGTTAATAAAAGGGGCTCACTATACAAGGGGCTGCTTGCACCATCCTCCCTCTCTCTTGATCTCCTGCTCTCTTGCCTGCTTGCTCCCCCTCTGTCCCTTCGACCCTCCCCCTTTCCTTCCCCCTCTCTCCACATGCTCATGGCGGCCTCTACTTCTCTACTCTCTCTCTGCCTCTCTCTCTCTGCCTCTACTACTCTCTTAACTCTCCTCCTCATGCCCTGAGTAAATTCTATTCTATACTATACCGTGTGGCTGGTCCCTCACAGGGGGAAGAGATGCCTCGGCATGGGCCTGCTGAGACATCCCCTTCCCCCATACCTCACCGAACACCCATAGAACGAATCTCATCTCTCTTTATCTTTTTATAGATACATCAAAAAGTCTAAATAAACACACTTCCTTTTTATCAATTTCTGTCTCTAGGTTTTAGTCAAACACTGAGCAGAGAACAGACCGGAGATTAAACAGAGCAACTGCATAACCACGATTGTGCCAGTAAAACTTTTCATGCTCACTAATAATTTTCCTGGAAATAATAGTAACATGAAGAAGAAAGAGCAAAAGCCCAAGAGGCAGGGAGAATCTGATAGCGCGTGATAATAAATCAGTGTGGGAGAGTGGGAAGAGAGGCCCTCCCAGCATTACAAGAAATCCAAATAAGACACACCCATGCCGTTAAAGCTTGACCACACAGGTTTGTAAGGTAATCAGGAAGGTCTTTGTGGTGGTTTGAACGAGAATGGTCTTGTGTTTGACTGCTTAGGCTGCAGTTGGCGGCTGTTTGGAGAAGATTGGGAAGTGTGTGGCAATACTGGAAGAAGTATGTCACCGCAGGCAGACTCTGAAGTTTCAGTATACCCAAGGTATTCTGATCTGGCCCTCTCTCCTACTTGCACATCAAGATGTGAACTCACAGCTGTTCCTGCCTCTTGCTTTCATTCCACCGCTGTGGATTTAACCTCTGAAACCAGAAGTACTTTTCTTTGAAGTTTCCTTGGTACCTCATAGGCGTTTTCTCTCCATCAGTCATGCAGATATAGGCCAGATAAAAAGCAGATAAAGGCAGGGTTATTAGGAGACAGCACTTGGGAGTGTTCGCAGATCTCACAGGAGGAGGCCCGTGAGGTCACCCATCTAGGCTAAAGCAAGAGGTTTTTATAGAGCTTAGGCAGGAGTGATGAAGTGCCAGCTAGGAGCTGGGATGGTGCCCATACATTGTCAAAACCTGAGCCCCTGGGTGGGCACTCTTGGGTGGGTTGCTGGAAGGGTGGAGACAAGTAGTGATGACGTGTTAGCCCAGAGTTTTCTCCAAGTGGGCTGGGAGTTTTCTGTTTGGGCAGGGTTGGGGAAAGAAGGGCAGAAAGGGGTTTCCCAGCTTGTACAGGGGATAAACAGGGGTTCCAGCCTAACAATACCTGCTGTGTGTGTGTGTGTGTGTGTGTGTGTGTGTGTGTGTTGTTTTTCTTTCTTTCAGGTGGAAGAAGAGGAACAAATTTTGATGCAAAAGCAAGAGGAGTTTATTGTTCCAGCATGCTGGGGTCATCCTGCATCCAAAGGAGAGCCGATGACCCCTTGTGGGCGGCCAGTCTTTATATAATTTTCAGGGGCGGAATAGAGCAACAGCCACTAGGCACAATGTGACTGGCAGAACAGTGGAACTTTTAAACTGATTGGGAATGAGGTGGCAAGAGCTTTCCTTGTCTGGAGGGTTAGGGGGAGGCAACGGTCAGTCTTCCCTGAGTGTGTCTACTGCTCTGGGCTTCTCTTATCTGCAGGTAGTCCCCCCTGTGGTCTTCCTGAGGAATATTGATCAACCTCTCCCTTCTGGAGGGGAGGGATGCCTACGTGCTCTAAGGACCTCTCCCTTCTAGGAAGGGAGGGGACCTGGTGGAATTTTCCAAAGACTCTGGCTGACCTCTTCAGTAGTTCACTAGTAGAGCTCAGGATTAACATGTGTGAGGTTCTGGGTTCAAATTTCAACAGCCCCAAAACAAAACTCAAAGCAAAAAAAAAAATTCATTACTATTTATACTAGGACCATACTGTTTAGTAGGGAGATTCTGCAGTTTCCATGATGTAACAGCAACAGCGCTGGAGAGAGTAATCTGTGTTGAGGAGGTAAGTAGCACCTGTTGACATTACAGAGAGTCTCCAGAGATGTCCACTTAGACAGAGATGGCCATTTAGACACAGACTGGAACCACACCCAAGTGTTCAGGAACCTGGGTCTAACCTCAAATGTTCAGAACTTGTGTTTTTTGGGCTGGAAAGATGGCTTACTGATTAAAAGCAGTGACTGCTCTTCCTGAGTTCAATTCCCAGCAACCACATGGTGGCTCACAACCATCTGTAATGGGATCTAATGCCCTCTTCTGGTGTGTCTGAAGATAGCAACAGAGTATTCACATTTAAAAAGAAAAGAAAAGAAAAGAAAAAACAACAACAACAACAACAACAACAAACCCCAGAACTTGTGGTTTTTAAAGGCAGAAAACATATCCTGGTGTTTTGCTGTTTAAACCTGAAGTGGCCTCAGCAAGAATACAAGCTAGAGGAACCTCCACACTGTCCTGCCCTGTCATATACAAACCACACTGAAAGGCAGGCTAAGGCCCAGCAGTCAGTGGCCAAGGATTTTGGATGGTTTTGTCTTTGTTTTTAACCTTACAGGTCTTTGCTTATATATATGGTTTCTGGTTTTGTGTTTTATGGGATTTTTCTCTGTGTGTATCTCTGTGTCTATACATGTTTCTTATGCTCATGCTTTGGCTCTTTTTTCTGTTTTGTTCTCTCCTGTTTTGTTTTTATTTCATCATTATTATTAAATGTGAATTATTATTATTAGACATGAAAATAATAATATAAGAATTCTATAATAGAAGTGCTTTATTAAATATAGTTAGCCCAACAGGGTAGATTTCACAAATATGAAGAACATAAAACTGAAGGAAAAAACAACAATGGGCTCAAGTTTTCAGGGTGTGCGGCAAACACACGGTAAACAGCCTTTTAATGACAGCTGCCCTTAGACAGGACTAACAAAAATATTATTCTGAAGTCAATTGCCACAGATAACAAGCCAGAAAAGCATCTCCTTTCACAGAGCATCCAAAGAGAAATGGGGCCAATGAGAAGGCTCCGTGTGCTGGCTAATCTCAGGATACCAGCTAGGGTTCTCTGAAAGGAAACCTCAGTTGAGGGAATGCATCCATAAGATCTGGCTTTGGGGCATTTTCTTAATTAGTGATTGATGGTGCAGGGCCCAGCCCATTGTGGGTTCTATAAGAAAGCAGGCTGAGCAAGCCACGTGGAGCAAGCCAGTAAGCAGCATTCCTCTATGGCCTCTGTATCAACTCCTGCCTCCAGGTTCCTGCCCTGCTTGAGTTCCTGTCCTAAGTTCCTTGGATGATGAACAGTAATACAGAAGTATAAGTCGATTAAACACTTTCCTCCCCAACTTGCTTTTTGGTCATAATGCTTTATTGCAGTGTTAGAAACCTCAACTAAGACAGTGGTGAAGGTACTTGCTGCCAACCTGTGGGCTTAAGTTTGATTCTTAGGACCCAATGGTGGATAGAGAATGGATACCTGCAAGCTGACCTCTGACTTCCACACATGCACTATGGCAGGAATGAACGCGCGCGCGCACGCACACACACACACACACACACACACACACACACACACTTCTTTGGTTGTTACTCTCCTAACCACTCACTGATTTAAGCATAATAATCCTTTATTTAATTGCTTGTTACCAGCATAGACATTTTGCACACCATCTTGTCAAAAGGAAATTACCTATTTTCTTATAATCATAATCATTTTTGTCCCTTGTAAATCTCTCTGTTTCTCTCTTTCTTTCTCTGTCTCTGTCTTTGTGTGTCTCTCCATTTCTGTCTCTGTCTGTCTCTTTCTTTCACTCTCTCTATGATGCAGTTAGCAGAGTTGTTAGAGTCAAAGCATTGACCTTGAAATCCTTAAGAGTCTGTGTTTGACCACTTTCCTCAAATAGAGCATTCAAGGAGACAGGCAGAGAAAGATTTATTCAGTCTTGCCACGGTTAATCCCACAGATGCAAGGAGAAAGAACATGGACCCGAATCATGGCCAAATTAATTAATGCTAGCAATTGACTAAACAAGCCTTTTCTTTATTTGTGTTCATAAGATTGTCTCTCCTTAAATGTGGGGTTCAAGAGATCAACATTGAACATAGGTAAGATAAGGGTTTTTATAGCTCAGCCACATTGGGAAGAAGAATAAACAAGGAAGTAGACTGGCTCTCAAAACATGAATTTTAGGTTAAATAGTGGGCAAAAGGTATGTAAAATCAAGCAGTTGGTTCAGGATGGAGTCTAGCTCTGGTTCCTCTTCCAGGATTGTCTGACAAGTTCTCAGAGCTGTGTGGATTGTCTGCTTGGGAGACAAGCTCTGCCTCTGACTGGCACAAGGGCCACAATCTCTTTTTTCTCCCTGGGTGATAGTAGTGTATGTGTGTGGGGTGTCCATGTCTCAAGGAGTCTGATAGCCAAACAAGGAAGGAGCACAAAGTGTCTCCTTAGAACATCTCTCCTTCCAGACAGTAATTGTTCTGCATGGGACCCAACACCGGGTCTTGGGCATGTGAAGCGAGTTCTATAGCACTGCACTGACTCCTAGGCTTACTAGTCATCTGAATTCTCTTCTCTCAAGTGCTAAGTTGTTACACTTGCAGCAATGTAATGTGTGTGTAGAATCTGCTTTTGTTAACAAGTATTAAGTCCTCATTTGGACACTTGAAATAACTAAAAGAAAGAGGCAAACTGAGGCTGGAGAGATAGCTTGGCAGTGTCTGCTCTTCCAGAGGACGGGGTTTGATTCCTAGCAACCACAAGGCTGCTCATAACCTTCTATAACTCCAGTTCCAAGGGGGATCCCATCTTCTGGACTCTACAGGCACTCTGTAGACATGTGGTACACAGATATACATGCAGGCAAAACCTATACACTTAAAATAAAAATAAAATAATCTTAAAAATGAAAAAGAGGAAGAGAAAGAAGAGGAAGATGAAGAAGGGGGAGATGAAGAAGAGGAGGAAGAGGAAGAAAAAGAAGGAGATGGAGGAAGAGGAGAAGACAAGCCTGGAATCTCTGCCTATATATCTGCCTACATTGTGTGCCAGTTCTCTGGATGAAAGCACACAGATTAGTCATTGTCCTTTCCTTTCCTCTTGAGTCACCCTGAAGCCTAGAAAGAAAAAACCTGCAAGGATAAACAATCTTCGCTCTAGATAGGGTCAACGTCCATGAGGGTAAGCCTACCTGCTGGAATAAAAGCAATCGTCTCATAGGAACTGGGTTGATAGTCATAAACAGATTAACAAATTACCAGACCTTGTACTATAAGATGGACAGGACTGAAGGACAGACAATGCTGTGGGTTGCCTTGGTGCTGTTCGTATTCTGATGTTAATTCTGCTTCCTCATGAGGGGCTGCCCCAATGAGGAGTGGATCCCATATTCAGGTGATCTCATGTGAACCTTCTCCTGTTTTAACTGGTCAAATAAAGGCTAGAGCCTGTGATTAGGCAGTGGAAGGGAAAGGTGGGGCTGGAGGTTTTAGAGAGTAGAGGAAGAGAAGGAAACGACAGAGGAAAACGGAAGGAGGAGGAATAGGTAGAAGGAAGATGGAGCAGGACCACATGGCCTGGAGAAGCCGCAAGTAGCAAGGGGTTTGTTTCATAGCTGGGAAAAGATCAGAGTAGTGGTTGATCTGCCCAATCTAGGCGTGTAGCTTATAAATATTATAACTGAGTTGTGTGTTTTTGCACAGGCTTACTGTGATTGGAGATTTACTGCAACAAGATAAAGTAAAGAGAAACTTGAAGATAGTTTGGGCTTTTTGGTTTTTTTTTTCAGAGAAAAACCTCTGGAGTGGGAACTGGAACCCACCATCTGCTTACAGCCTGGAGTCACACAAGGCGGAAGGTGGAAGGGATGAGAAGCAGACTGAAAAGTGCATGTTTTGGCTCATGATTGGCCATTGCTAGGGGTCCCCAGGGAGCAGTGAGATCAAGAATGTCAGGTGATGGGTAAGCCTTTCACTTGGCTAGCCATCCCTGCGTGTCCATAGAGTGGGAGAGCAGAATCTAGAGAAAGAAGTTGCTTCCGTTTTAGAAACCAAATTACTATCATTTCAGAACTGTCACAATTTCCCCCAAAATGGAGGGGCTTTGAAAAGTGATGTGGCTTTGGTTAACATCCAGGACCATGTTGTAGAGCCAGATTTGAGCTAAAGATGGGGTAATAATGGGCAGGACCACACCTTGACCAGAACTAGATTATGCATACCCCTTGCTTATAAAGCGCATGTCAGTACTCCTATGATTTGGGGTCACTAGACCCCACTATTTATTCTTCTTCTTTTTTGATATCCTGAGGTCTGATGGCTGAGCCTAGCTTCTTGGGGTTGCTGGGGCCCTGACTTTTACTGTAAAAACTCTGGTAACTGTAAGATTACACAGAATTGTGTATCCTGTTGGAGCTGGAACAAACTTAAAGATGTATTTCAAAACCAGAATGTGTTGCATACCAGCTGTGGCCATACCTGGTTGGTTTCCCATAAACCATACCAGGAGTATATTTCCTTAGAGATATATCTGAGTTGGGTATTTCCAAACTATGTCAGCAATTCCTAGTTGCTGTCTGTCTGTCTGGTTGTATGTATGTATGTATGTATGATGCATATATGTGTGTATGTATATATTTAGTAGCATTGAGAATTGAATCCTAGGCTTAGTGCATGCCAGGCAAGCACTTCATCCCTGAACTGTTTTCCCAACTCAAGTTTTACTTTTTATTAGAGACAAGATCTTAGACGCGGGATGGCCTTAAACCTAGACTGTAGCCCAGGCAGTCCCTTACAATCCTCTCAGATCACACTGCTCAGTAGCTGGGATTATACACCTGCACCAGTGGCCTGACTTTGATAGCTCTGCCTTCAAAATGATTCTTAGTTTCATCCTGTTTGTTTGTTTGTTTGTTTGAGACACGGGCTCACTATGTAGCCCTGGCAAGCCTGGAATTCATAGAGGCCCACATGCCTCTGCCTCCTGAGTTCTGCGGTTAAAGGCATGTACACCCGGCCTCTAATTTCATTCTTAATGCATAATAGATAAAGGAAAACTATTCAGTCTACATTTATGAACATTTTAGTGAAGAGAAATTCTCAAATTCAGCAGTTCCCAGAAGCAGGAAAGATTCAGAGCCTCCCTCTTCCCAACCCACAGAGTGTGGACAGTGCGCATGCATGCAGACAAAAAACAGACACATCATCATGGAGTTAGCCTGCTGGGTGAGGCCTGCACCTTGAATTTGTTCTGATCAGTTGTCTGCCTGTGACTGACTGACACTCAGTGCTGTGATTGGCTGAGACTCCACTATTTGTGACAAAAATAGACTTAAGTTAGGTCTTCAGTTTCCCTATTAAACTAGGTTCCAGTTTGCTATGGTAGAGCTAAAAGTATGGAGGCAGCCTCAAGCCAAATTTAGTTAACACAATTTCATGTTATAAAACCACCCATGGATGTTGGATGACAAGTACAGCCTGAGGTGAGCTGGCCAATAGCAAATTAGCATATACAAAATCTCAGTAGGGTCACCAGCCAGCTACAATGATCATCTGTGCATGGATGAGGTTTCAGGGTAAGTAACTAAGGCCAAGCTAATGTGCTTCATTAATAGGTGAGCTCGAAGGGTTTCAAAGCAGAGAAAGGCAACTTGTAAGTCTCACTGGTAAGTCGAAAGCATCTTTAAATATCTCCAAGCTAAAATAAATGAGGATGGCGGGCACCTTTATAAAATGGAACAGCTATATGCCAAGCCCTGAAAGCATTATTAAATTGCATTCCTTATTGACTTTAGTGTAGGGAAAGGGGGGAAGAAGGGAGCAGATTGTTATGGGCATAAAAATGAGATTACGGCGTGTTGATCTGGGTTAGCACCCGACTTGGTGGGTTTCTTTTCTTGCTTCCTCTTATTTTCCATTCTTTTCTTTGCTATTTCTTTCTCTCTCTTTCTCCCTCCCTCCTGCCTTCTTCTCTTCCTTTCCTTGTTTGTAGCCAAGAGTGAACAGATCTCAACTGGCCTACCCACAGGGAGCCCATTAGCAGAGGACTAATGTTCTATTGCTGATCACCTACATTTCAGAATTTCCTGGAACATGCAGTGTTGTTTTTGTAATATGAAAGCTTTTAAAAAGCCAACGAAAAAGAACAGCAGTCAGTTCTCTGGACCCTGACATTCAAAGTCTGAAGTTTGGTCCTAGCAGAGGGCACAGTGGCAGAGACAGTCTTAATTTCAAGAGGAGCACAGTTTGTACCCACAGGTCTATAGGTTCCCACTGAGAACAGGTGGACTTTTATTAGCTTGCAAATTAAGTGAGTTTTCTATTTGGTTGTCTGAGACTAATAACTGGGAAAACTGAACCTAAGTTAGAGAAAAACAACACTATCGTGTAAAAGATTTGTTTAAAAGTTTTTTCCAGGCCTGGTGGCTTAGGCTGGTACCCCAGTACTTGGCTGGTGATGTGGGTGGAGCTTGGGGACCTCATGCTGGATCCGGGCTGTCACCAGACTCTTCAGCATAATTCTAGTTCCCTGAGAAGCAGAGGTCCACGGATGGGAAGTCACCTTCCTCAATGTCTTGAGCATAGTTTGCCAGAAAGATGGGTGGACACTTTTGTGGCTTTCCACCATGTCAGAATTTATTAAATGGCAAATTCACAAAGTACATCAGCTTCTTTGGCTGTGATTTGCCAAGTAGTCCCTTGATTTCTCTCAGAAGCTGGCTGTTGAAAACCAGACTGTTTTACACCAGTCCACGTTACTAATATTAACTTTTAAAGATTAATTTACAAAGACTAACTATCACATTTTACACAGAAATTGTATCTGTATGTGTACACGTGTGTAGGTTATATGGTGGCTCTGGAGTTAAAGAGGCCACAGTAGAGTTCAAGGAGGTTTTTTTTATGTTTTGTTTTGTTTTTTAATGGCCTTCTTGAAGGCAGAGACAGAACACAGATACAGATACAAAGAGAATGATTACAGGAGATTAAATAAGATGCTATGGATCTCAGTTGGAGTGCTGCTGTGGGTGAGCAGAGCTGAGCTGCAGCATCATGGGGTAAGCTAGCCACAGAGCCCCTTTGGGGGCTGGAGGAGATTCTGGGGAAGAGGTGCAAGACCACAGAGATGAGGTGCACAACCAGGGCTGAATGGATGAATGAAAAGACAGACTGATACTAAATATAATTGGACTGAGTTGAGCTGAAGCCCCCAGTACAGCTGGACACTCTCTGCCTGTCTGTCTCTCGAGGTACATGGCTGTGGTCTTAAAGAAGACCCTCTTGTCTTCCCTGGGTAAGCTGAGCTTTACCTCAGACTCTGAAATGTTGATTGCTCTTACCTAAAGTACAAAGAGACTCTGTGCCTCTCTTGTCAACTTTGCTTCCCAAACCTAACACCTGGGAAAGGTAACTTTAAGGAATCGGGTACTGTGGGTCCTCTCCTCCTTTGTTGCGGGGCTCTCTGCCTCTAACCCAGGACCTGTGCTACCTTCTGATGACTCTCCTTGGACACTGAGAGTCCTCTCTGTCTCTTCCAGTAATTTAGGTACTAGGTCAGAGGTTCCTCTGGGTTTCAGTCTGTTCCTTGGCCTGTGGGATTCAGGGACTGGAAGGGAACCCAAGGATGTTATCTCCCCCTCCCTCTCTCCCCTTCCTCGAGGCCTACTTGAGTCACCACACTTTAGAATGGCTACTTCTCAGTTTCACTTGCCTCAATACTCACCCTGCTTAGTTGTCTTCTTTGTAAAGTACTACACCTTGAGTGTGATGATCTATCCAGGAAGCTAATCTTCTATTTCATACTATCTGGCTACAACAATACTAACTGGATAATGGCAGTCAGTGGCTTAAAAGTGGTACCTTGGACTTTAAAATTCTTAGAGACATATAAGTTCATTCAGGGCAATGACATGTCTAAGATTCCTTACATTTGGGCTCTCTTTTTTGTCTAAAATCAACTCTCTCTCTGTATCAATATCAAGTCACATTCAGAATTCTGGTTAGAGGCAAAACACCCACACTTCTGGTGTGACCTTCTCTTCTGGAAGAACAACTCTGACCCCACTGACAATGCTTGTTAGATTTGGGTCGATGGAGACAACACGGAACATCTGAAGGGCTGTGATCTCTCCAGTGAGACTGTGTTTACAAGGTATGGGGTTTGGGGATCTTATAATATGGAAAAGGGTTCCCCTTGTGCAAGTTAGTTCACCTGCAGTCTGGAAGTGGTAGAGACCAGCATGTGGCTCTTCTTATCAGAATATTCCACAGGTGTTATCAGTCATGCCAACTTTCCTGTCCAGAATGACTCAGTCCAACAGAGGCTTTTAGGTAATAAACCCTTTGATGCTCCCTCCCTCCTTATTTCCCTTCAGCGGCCTTCAATTACTTATTCTTACCCCCTCAGGGGCTGGAGCAAGATGGAGAAGGGAAGGGGGAAAATACTATCTATAAATGGTGTTATTGTTGGGGCAGAGGAGTAAGCAAGATGACTCCAATAGAGAATCCTGTCTGGTAGGGAGTTCTAGAGTAGGGTCAGATTTGCAAAGACATGCCTGTTGAACGCTCTCATTGGCTATTTTGAGGGCTTTCTTTAAGCCTCCATCCAAGGTGATCATGATGACATCTTTTGCCTTTTTTAAGGCTCCCTTAAGAGCTGAAAAAGGGGGGCTAATTGCCCAGATGTGATTGGCAAACTAGGTTGGAGCCAGGCCAAATTTCCCAGAAAGGTTTGCATAGGTGCTAAAGTGGTAGGTATGGGAAAGGTGAATTGAAGCTTCTGAGGTTAGTTATATTGTCTGTGTGATCTAGAACTAGATAAGCCTCCCATCTTTGTAACTTTTTTGCTGCTATGTACAACCCAGACTTTTGCGAGGTGGCCGTAACAGCTGTTAGTTTTTATGGAGCTGCTCAGGGTTAACATAGCCCATAAGAATGTCATCTAGTACATGGATGACAAAACAATTATTTATTATAGATCAGAAGGCCTCCCACACATACGCCTGGCAAATAGTAGGGCTATTTTTTTGTTTCCTGAGGTAGCACCTTCCATTGATAACACTGCATGGGTGTTTGATGATTGACTGATGGTACTGAGAGTGTAAATTGCTGCTTATTTTATTCATGTAGGAGTATGGAGAAGAAGCAGTCTTTAATATCTACAGTTATTGTATCACAGGGCTTTGGTATAGCTGACAATGCAGGGAAGCCTAGTTGCATTAATAGCTCTTAAATTATGTAAAAATTTTAAAACTTTAAAACTTTTTGATGCCATAAATTGGTGAATTTTAAGGGGTTGTTGAGGGTTCTATATGCCCTATTTGTAGTTTGGGGTTTTGTTTTGTTTGTTTTCTGGCTTTAATAATTTAGTGTATTTGTCGCCCCCTACAGGCCATTGCTCCACTCACACTGGAGCATCAGAGTTTTGAGTTTGAAGGGAAACCAAATCAATTCGGGGCATGATGGCTTATGCGGTGGTTAACTATTTGCTGTACCCAGAAAGCAAAATCAACAAAGGATTCTGAGGGCTTTTGTTCAGTCTACTAAGAGACACTGTTGCTCCTTTTGTTACCTTTTTCACAGCTCACATGACACACAGCCTCACCTGATCAAAATAATTCAGAGGGCTCCCGCATTTGTACAGCTGGAGAAACTTAGTTCCCTTACCCAGCAAGGAATCTGGTGGCAGCCGGATGCCCAGATCTAAACTGCCATTACCCAGCACTGCCCCCTTGTCACAGAACACAGCCTTCCATTGAAGGAACTGGGCCCCAGATAGGATTGCTCTCATACTGGTTTTCTAATCCTGCGGGGTGCTCAAAGGGATGGCCATGGACTCAAACATTTGTTTTACAAAGGGAGCATGTGGCCTATTCCCTGCCTTAGATTTCCTAAACGTTTGTAATGTCTCTAGAGAGTAGGGCTCCTACTTACGTATATACGCACGCTGCGGATGGTTTCCCCCTTTTGTTGGGTGGAGGACTACGGGAAATGCAGATTTCTGTGGAGACAGAGGAAGCAGCCACTGCCCTGGTCTTGGCTCACGGGTATTCAGGAGCCATGTCAGACCATACACTGTGCACAGTGGATCAGGACTCTCCGAGGAGTCGCAGGAGCCTCTGGTGCTTTGCGCTCCGTTCTTTTTCCTCCACCGGGTTTATCTGCACACCCCCTACATCTGGATAAGGATTCTTCTCACCCTGATGCCTCTTTTTCACTCTCACAGCCTGTCAATCCCATGATCTGGGACACTGAGAATTTCTCAAGGACCACACATCACTCTCCTGTAAAAACTCCTCTAAAGATCATTGTCCTGGTTAGGGTTGTTATTGATGTGATGAAACACCGTGACCAAAAGCAAACTGAGGAGGAAAGGAATTATGCGGCTTACACTTCCATATCACTGTCCATCATCAAAGGGAGTCAGGACAGGAACTCAAACAGGGCAGGATCTTGGAGGCAGGAGCTGAGGTGGAGGCCAAGGAGGGGTGCTGCTTACTGGCTTGTTTCCTCTAGCTTGCTCAGTCTACTTTTAAAAAGAACCCAGGATTACCAGCCCAGGGGTTGTCAAATGCATTATATAGGCTTGCCTATAGCTGGGGGCATTTTCTTATGTTAAGTTTCCTCCTTATGGATGACGTTAGCTTGTGTCAGGTTGACACAAAACATCCAACATAACCATCAACTTTCTCAACTGGTACAATATCCCTCTCCATGTCAGAGCATTGCAGAGCCTCCAACTAACCATGAACAAACTTCTCAATTCCAGTCTCCTCTACAATATGCTCATTCTGGCTTTCAACCATGCTCTGCAATTCCTGGGCATATTTACTTGAAGTGGGGAAAGATCTGAATTCTTCCTTAGAAGACACACCTGCCAAACCAATGTGATTATTGACCAGATGTTCTGAGGGAATTCTTTTTCTGGATCACAATGATTTTTTTTAGAAATATTCCTTAAATTTTTTTTTTTTTTTGGTTATTGTTTGTTGTTGTTGTTGTTGTGGTGGTGGTGGTGTGTGTGAGTGTGTGTTGGGGGAGTGGCTTTGTATCTGTGCATGTGTATAGGTACACTTGTGCCATGGAACATGTGTGGATGTCAGAGAACTTTCTGGAGCCGGTTGTTTTCTTCCACTGTGGGCTTCAGGAATTGAATTCAGGTTTGTGGAGCAAGCACTTTTACCCCTGAGCCATTTCACTGGCCTGGAATATTTCTTACACTGGACCAGAGTTCGACGGATTGCTGACTTCCTTCTGGTGGGATAATTCTGTATGCCAGGGCTCCTAGGCATCCCTGTGCCTTTGATGCCATGAGTACTTCAAAAACCCACCCTTTGACTAGTCTACTCTCTCCCACGGTGCAAGTGTTTTAAGAACCCATTGCTTATGACACAGCCAATCAAACTCCTTCTCTTTATCGTCTACTTTTGCTGAATATGTGTCTTCACTGTTTTGTAGCTTTGATTCTTCTCTTGTCTTCTTGACACAGGTCTTGCCATATAGCCCAGACTTCCTTTGAACTCTCTGTCCTTCTGCCTCAGTTTCTCAAGTAGTTGGATGACAGGTATATTTGCTTCTCTTTTCTGTTGCTCTGATAGAACACCCTAAGAAATCAACTTAAGAAATAAAGGGTTTATTTTGGCTTATAGTCCTGGAGGAATACAGTCATTCATTATGGGGAGGCATATCTGTAGAAAGGTGACAGAGAACAGGGAGCAGGACCAGGTTATAAAAATATTAACCCCATCTTCCTATGATATACTTTCTCCAGCAAGGTCCTTCCCCATCCTCAACCCCATGCCAGACAGGGTTTCTTTGTATAGCCCTAGCTATCTGGGAACTCACAGTGTAGATCAGACTACCCTTGAATTCACAGAGATCTGCTTACCTCTGCCTCCCTAGTGCTGGAATCAAAGGCATGTGCCACCACCACCCAGCAAGGCTTTATCTTCTAATACTTCTGTATCCTATTGAACAGAACCACTAGCTGGAGACCAAATGTTCAAACACATAAGTCTATGGGAGACATTTCGTGTTTAAACCACGACATGTATGTGCTACTATCTTTAGCTTCTTAATGGTTTTTCCAATCTTACTTTTATTGGGTAATCATGGTTACCACTGGCTACCATCATACTAGTTATACCACTTAGAGACATGAAAACAAAAGCCGTTTCCTACGTCAGTGAAATCATTGGATTTCCCAATCATGTACGAAGGCAAATCAGATATTTGTAGCTTGGGTACAAGTTAGTCTCTGTAGAGTTTATGCATTGTTAATGCCTTGGCCCCATTTACAAATGAAT
Organism: Rhabdomys pumilio; assembly: GCA_030674055.1. Taxonomy (NCBI): domain Eukaryota; kingdom Metazoa; phylum Chordata; class Mammalia; order Rodentia; family Muridae; genus Rhabdomys; species Rhabdomys pumilio. The sequence continues at coordinate 62,362,645 of JANHMN010000004.1, forward strand.
CACACTGAAGTCAGGCACCAGTATTTTGAAAGAGCTTCCCAGACAATTCTTTCTGTGGCTAAGGTGGCAAAGTGGTGACTTACATCCTGTTAGCATCTTGCTACTACTTGGCTCAGGGATGAGCTTTTCTTAGTCATTTGGATACAGAACATAATGGTGGGACATATCTGGGAGCTTGCTCTCACCAGTGAAGTTCCAGGATCTGTGTTTGTTGCGTGGCTGCACATGGGATACACGTATTTTCATGTTGCTTGCCCATTTAGAGAAAGCTATTCATGTACCTCTTCCACAGATGCCCTTTTCACTAATTTCATAATCATGCTCCTTCCAAGTCCCTGATCATCTAGCCAAACCAGTGGCTACAGCCATGAATAAGTATGTAACCATACATCTGGCCATTTTACCTCTTACTAAGCAAAATGTATGTCTATGTGAGTTGCCTGAAGTTCTGTTCACTGTGTTGGTTTCCCTTTGCCAGAGCCTTTGAGGGTAATTCCAGGAAGGCGCTATAATACAACTGTCCACATCTGGATCATTCTTGCCTAAAGTGGAGACCAACAGTGAACCAGGCCTTTGCATTCTCTTCTACGAATCATAGAGCATCCTCCGTGAAGTCAGAGATGCATGCCTGTGTACAGAAAGCCTTGTGACGTAAGTAAGGAGCGTAGACATTTAGACAGGTTTATGTAAGTTGTTTGTACCCTCAGGACCTGCTCAGGCCTGAACACATAATATACTGCTTCCATTTTATAATGGATTGTTACTGTGCACATCTGACTTTATGGCTTTCTGGGTCTTATGATTCAAACGCATGGCAATGCATTCCATGGAAAACACTGTGGCACCTGGGGTACACTAGTGTGTCATTGGTAACCGTGATGGCTATTCTTGTTGTCAACTTGACTACATTTGGAATTAACTAAAATTCACACGGCTGGGTACACACACCTGTGAGGGATTTCTTTTCCTCGAATCATTTGAAGCGGGAACGATCCACTTTTAATCTGTATCTTTTGAGGTGGGAAAATTGACCTTTAATCTGGGCCACACATTCTGCTGGAAGCCTATATAAAGAAATGGAAAACGGAGGATTGCTTTTTCTTGGCTTGACTTTCCTCTCCCTTGCTGAAAAGTCAATTCCTCCACCAGCATCAGAGATTACTTCTTTTAGATTTTAGCATACACTGAAGACCGGCTGAGCTACTCAGCCTTGTGGACTGAACAGCTACTAGATTCCTGGAATTTCCATTGGCAGACAGCCATTGTTGGGATTAGCTGGACCACAGCCTGCAAGCTACTCTAATAAATCCCCTTTCTATATCTCTCTATAGATGCATTTTATCAGAGCTGCTCCTTTGGAGCGTGGTTCTCAACCTGTGGGTCCCAACCCCCTTGGGAGTCACATGACCCTTTCACAGTGGTTGTATATTTGATATCTTGCTTATCAGATATTTATATTAAAGATCATAACAGCAGCAAAATCACAGCTACGAAGTAGCAAGAGAGGCCAGAGAAACATGTAGGTACCCAAGTACAGCGTGTAGTAGGCCAGAACACAGAGAAATGAGGGCAGATGGTTAGAAAGCAGGTACAGAGAAGAGACAGCTGAAGAATGGGGTCCTAGAATTTGTAATTAAATTCTGTGGATGCAGAAGCCCGCAGAAACAAATGCTCTGTGTGTGACTTAGGAGAGGACACTGCATGGAGGAGCAGAGAGATGCACCAGCCAGTGAGGGATGTGTGCCCTGGGGTTGGCCTGCTCCTTTGCTTTCTGCCTTTCCTGTTAGGTCCAGCTCGCAGCTCCCATTTCCCAAAAAACTTACAGATCCTTCAACTGTAACTTAAAGATAAGAAATTTACAAAGTGTAGAGGGAGACCAAAAAAACGAAACAGCTTGGAGCAGAGAAAAGAGAAATAGGAACCCTCTCCCCACTCCACATCACTTGCAGAATTTGTAAAGGTCCAGAATAAAGTTAGGATCTAGGGTGCCACATTTGAATTGATTATCTAAGGGATATTGGGGTCAGATTTGATTGCAAAAGTGAATTAAGTTTTCGGCCCTTCAGGTGGGACGCCAGTAGAAAAGCTGGAGGTTTTCTAAAATGCACCCCAAGGTGGAGCCAGAGGGTGTGGATGAGTTCCCATGGATGAGGAAGAGAGGAGGAGTCTAAGCCTGTAGCTTAGAGCATCCCCTCCTTTCAGGAGGCCTGGAGGAGAAAGACACAAGCTCAGTGGATCATCATGAGGAGACTCAGTGCCTGGTATGTCGGCTGTTGAGCGAGGGAGCTGAAAGGTTAAAAATGAACTCAAAATGGAAGCCTCACTCAATGAAAAGGGTTGGAAATGAGGTGGGTACCTCTGCCTCCAAGAGTATCAGAGACTCAGGGAAGCTTTTACACTGACTGAGAAGGATCACTCACCAATTACTGGTGATGGATGGAGGGTCAAGCAATCAGTGGACTGGAAGATGGGTCTATTGTGGGTAAAGCTCCTGGGTTTGTTCAGACCCCAAGAGGGGAGCACCGACCCAGGAGGGTCTATCCATGCCATGGACCAATGTAATGATCTTGCAGTGAAAGAGTATCCTGGTGATCAGGGGGCCAAGGAATGCCTCAAAAAACACACCAAACAACAGACATCTTGCAAGAGAATTATTGGGAATTTTTGGGGAAATGGGGAATCAAAAGGCTGCCTTTGAATGGGGATGAGGATGAGAGAGAGAGAGAGAGAAAGAGAGAGAGAACATGGACTTTATGAGCATGGTGACATGGAAGACATGTCACATTGCTCTTTAGTAAAGATGTATCGTACTGGCCTTTGGTAATGATGACTGAAGGTGAGGTGGGGGATGGGGAGCACCTGGTTGTGGAATGTGTGTGGGGGGGCTTCTAACACTGAGTAGGGAGCAGGATCCACTGATGTGGACTTTAGTGATTGTTGACCGACATTGCATTACAGGAACATTGTAAAAGGGAAAGACTGTATTAGTTACTTTTCTGCTGCTGTGACAAAATACTGTGACCAAAAGAGACTTGAGGAGAAAGGGCTTATTTTAGCTTAGGATTCTGGAGGGATAGAGTCATAATGGGTAGGAAGACATGGCCTGGGGTCAGGACAGGAACCAGCTGATCACATGCATCACACACCGGAAGCAGAGAGAATGTGAAGTGGATGAGGCTGTAAACCCACAAAGCCTGGCCTCAGTGATTCACTTCCTCCTTTAAGACTGTCTTCTAAAGATTCCATAACCCCTCTAATCAGTGCCATCCACTGAGAACTGAGTGTTCAAATACACCAGGAACATTTCTCATCCAAACCACCACAGTATCACGGTGTGTTTTCTTATTTATTTATGTGAAACAAGGTCCTACTATATAGTCCTAGCCTCCCTGGAACTCATTATGTACAATATTGTGGCTTCAAACTCATAAAGATCCACCTGCCTCTGCCACACCAGTGCTAGAATTAAAGGCATGTACCACCATGCCTGGCCTGACAGGATTGTTTTAAACTGTATGTTTATTCTCCTTTGTTTAGAGATTATTTGAGGCAGTTTCTAGTATGACTACAATAAAGGTGAAAATGTAGAAGGGTCAGAGAACCTTAAAATGCCACTGTGAGCACGGACCATGGAATTGCAGTAGAGCATGTGTTAATCCCAAAGATGGGAGGAGAAAGACCACTGACTCAAGCAATCCTGTCCATATTAATTAAAGCAAGTGTTTTTTTATTCATGTCCACAGGCTGCCTCCCCCTAAGGCAAGGTTCCAGAGATCAGCCTTGGGTGTGTAGAAGGCAAGGCTTTCGTAGTGTAGGGGTTTCCAAATGGAGGAATTGGTGAGCAAAATAGTCAATGTCACTGGAACAGAGCAAATAAGTGAGTCCTAGTGACCCCTTGAAACAAAGCCATGGTTGTAAGGTGGGCACAGGCATAACCAGGTAGTCACAGGTGGTCATACAGAGGTACAGCTGCAAGGTAGTTATAAACAACTTTCTGAAGTTATTTATAACTATTAACATTTATATGCTATTCCTGGAACAGACAGTACAGAGCCATTTGTAGTTAAGGTTACAGATGGGGAACAGCCCAATCCTTGAGAAATAAACAGAAGTCTGATTATAAACAGGAATAAACCCACCGTATATTTACTCTAAGGTGGCTTTTAAGCCTAAGAGGGAGGCGGGCTTGTTGTTCACATGTAGCTAGTATCCAGGCAACACAAGCTATTGCTAGCTGGACAACTCTGTCTACCACAACATTCCTCTAAACAACAACATAAGAAATTACTTTTTAGGTCCCTGTCACTAAGTCTGACAACTTGAGTTTGAGCCCCATGGGTCCATGTGGTCTAAGGAGAGAACCAGTGTTGGTGGATTGCTTTCTGACCTCTGCATGGAGACACATGCACTCACATGTACACTCACTCACTCACTCACTCACTCACTCACTCACTCACTCACTCACTGCCTTAAAATATCTTATGAAAATTGTTAAAAGCTGACTCCCCCATTTCTGTGTTCACTGTTGATTTAATAGGGTTTAAATAATAGCAGAGCCTCCATTCTCCTTGTTCAGCTTCCAGACTCGTTTCCAAAGTCTTGGTAGTTTTACTTGTATTTCTGAGGTGAAATAAGATTTATGTTTCTATTTATGTTGAGTTTTCCAAACCAACAGACCACAAATACCTACTGAGAACCAGCTGGACTTGACTTGAAAAATGAGGCTTTCCGAAACTGGCTGGCCAGAAAGTTAAAGAGTCGTAACAATGTATTTATATTAAACACTAACCGCAAAAGTTCCGCTTTTGTTAGGCTCTCCATGCTTGCAAAGGTCAGCACAGAGGGTAAGATTCTCGTATCTGGGGACTGCTTGCTCACTCCTCACCCTGAGGAGTGCAGGTTGCTTGGGTGTTAATTAAAATTCTTTTGTGGTCTCTGTGAATGTTTGGATCTCAACGCTGATACTATAACGCAAACGGCTTTGGAGAGATACTGGGCAGCTGATTGTCCTGGCCTCTGGAACACTATATTATTGATGAGGAGGGCTGAAGGAACTCAGGACTCCATAGGGAAGAAACTTCCTAAGAGAAAGGGACAGGGAAGTATCTTATGTCATTTCCTAGCATTGCAGAAAGGTGAACATTCATGTTGTTAACAGGTCTTAGACTTTACTCCAGGGTCCTCCCAGCATCACAGCCCTGTAGAGGATGCTAAACCCTGCCTCTGCTGTCAAACCAATTGTTCAAACAACTCTGAGCAAGGAGAACCTAGGTCCTTTGTTATTTCAGGATGGCCTCTCACTACATTGCCCAAACTGCTTCTGAACGCCTGATTCAGGTGATCAATCCTTCTCCACTGCCTGATTGTTCACCCAGATCACAGCATAGTTTAAGATACCAACTGGAAAGGATTTTACTGCTTCATCTGGGACGCCTTTGCTTTTTTTGTGGCAAACTTTTGTGGTTGTTCTTGTCATTATAATGAAATCCTTGGGCTGAGAATGTAGCTGTGGCAGGGCGCTTGTACAGTATACCCAAAGGCTTGAGTTCAATCTCCTGTACCACATAATCAGGGGTTGCAGCTGCATCCCTGTAATTCCAAATTTGAGAGGTAGAGACAGAAGGAGCAGAAGTTCAAAGTCATTCTCAGCTATGTACTGAGTTCAAATTTGGTCCGGGATTTTTGTCTCAACAAACAGACAACCGACAAACAAAAAGTCTTGTTTTGGAGTTTGCATTTTTCTCTAGTGACCTATAATCTAGTCATACACTGGGGACAGAGCATGAAGGTCTGCTGGGCTTTCTTCTTTGTTTTGTTCCCGGCTTATTTCTGTTAAGGTACAAGGTCAGGGATGCAGCTTCACTGTCATCTGCCACCACAGCTGGTTTATGGTGTGGGATCAGGAACTGAATTTACTCAGGGCAAACACATTGTCTCGAAATGAAGTGAGCAGAGCTGTCATTGTTCACAGATGGTGACTAAGTCTGAGTCAAC
>JANHMN010000004.1:62386538-62405729 GCA_030674055.1 Rhabdomys pumilio
GACAGTCTGATATGAGTCTTAGCTGTTGCATCTCACTATGCACAATGGCAGCGTTTGTCCAACTCTGAATTCCTGATTAACTGCTCTGGAAAGCTTGGCTTAACTAAATCAAAGCTATGACTTTCAAGCACTCTTGAAAGTGCTTTCCATTAGTCTGCCAATACGTGTGACAGACTGGACTTGAAATTCCCTGAATGTAACAACAGTCAGACGTGGCTTTGGGAAGTGGACTGAAGACTCCAGTCTCATTGATGTGTTCATTCATCTGTGGCAATAGATATATATGTGTATATATTATTGTTTTTTTTTTTTAAAGACAGGGTTTCTCTATATAGCCCTGACTGTTCTAGAACTCACTCTGTAGACCAGGCTGGCCTCAAACTCAGGGATCTGCCTGCCTCTGCCTCCTGAGTGCTGGGATTAAAGGCATGTCTCTTAGAGTCACAGGAATTATGGAATGTCTGTTTATATTAAGGGAATTTATTGTGATGACTTATAGTCTGTAGTCCAACTAACCCAACAATGAGCAGCTGTGAATGGGAAGTCCAAGAATCCATTAGCTCCTCAGTCCCAAAAGGCTAGTTGTTTCAGCTGGTCTTCTGTATAAGCTGGAATCCTGAAGAAATAGGCTCCAACAGATGTGCTGGCAAGTAAGTGCAAGCAGGCGAAGAAGAATGAGTTGTCCTTCCTCCAACGTCCTTATGCAGGCCTCCAACAGAGGGTATGGCTCAGATTAAAGGCATGTACCACCACTCCTGGATCTGGAACTTGCTTTGTCCCAGGCTGATCTTGAACTCAGAGATCTGCTTACCTTGTTCTCCTAAGATCAAAGGTGTGTACTACCTTGCCTGTGCCTAAGCTTTTCATGGCCACTATGCCTCAAGATGTCCATGCCAAGATCCTGGACAGAAGCCTGTGTCTCCCAGCCTCAAGATCTGGATCTCAGGTGTGCCCTCCATTTCTGGATTGTAGTTCATTCCAGATGTAGTCAAGTTGACAACCAGGAATAGCCATCACAGACCAAAACCAACATATTCTACAGTTAAGTTCATGACAATAGGCTGACAGTAAATCTCTCTTCCCTAAATTACTTATTTCAGGTATTTGACTCGGCAACAGAAAGCTAAGAGTGACATTGAAATAGCCTGGCGCTTCAGTGGGTCAGGCCTCTGTGGGTGCTGACAATCACAGGGATATAACCTAAGGGGAGGGAAGTCAGCCAGTAACCAGTTTACAGTTATGAAAATGTCTCTCTTCCACTGGTCCTGTGTACCATCTTTATTACTTGTCACTACTGAGTGAAATTTTCAGACTCGACCCCAGTATCTTATCCATTCTTCTATCAGCAGGTCCACCCTGGAGCTGTGATTACAGAAGATTCAATAGAGTGCTGAATGGCTGGGTAAAATGAGGAAGAGAGACCCAAGAGTAACAGAGGTCTCAGGGTAACGGAGGTCAAACTTAGTAGACACAGCAGTTTTCAATGATCTAATATAGCAGAAGCTGAAAAAAAAAATAGTATGGGCTGGAGAGCTGGTTCCTTGGGTGGTTAGGTGTGTTTGATGCTCTTCCAGAGGACAAGCTGGGCTCCCAGGACTCATGTTGGGTAGCTCACAACTGCCTTTTACTCTAGATCTAGGGAGCCCAACACCCTTTTCTGGCCTACTTGGGTACCTATAATGATACAGCATACCCACATCTGCACATAAGTAAAACTAAATCTTAAAAATATTTTAGTATGGACCTTACTGCTATAAGCTACAAAAGCATAAACTAAATTTTAATAGGAAAGGAGATGGAGCTAGTTTACTATTAAATTTATAATTTTCATGCTCTCTTCTGGCCTCTGAGAGTGCATGCATGCATATACAATATAACAACCCGCTCTGTTCTGCAGGTCAGGGTCTAGCAAGAAGGGGGGTTGAGGGGGGGAAGAAGGGGAAGAGACACAAAGAATAGAGACAATCCAGAGGGCCTATAAGTCTCGTTTTCTGTCTCCCATAGACTATAGTCACACCTCCTATTGACTCCTATTGACTGTATTACAAGGAAATCTTGGGTATTTATAAGCACAAGCAGGAGAAAACAACTGAAGATGTTTTACCACGTGCACCATGCAGCTGGAGTCACTAAACAGCAAAACAAGCTATGTGGGATAAACAAGATATTTATCAGAGTGTGCTTCAACTGTTGTAGGCTATTGAAAAACAATCTCTTATCAGGGTATATGGCTCCAGATGGCTGCAAAGATGATAGCTGCTTTCTAGCCGATTTCTACTAAAAGTTGGCTCCCAACAGGTCTCCCTTTTTAATTTTTTTCAAAAGAGAAGGCTGGGAAAACTTACGGAAACCGTGCCTGTCTTAGGTTGGAACAAAGGACCCCCCAGCCTCCCTTTCCTGTCCTTGGATACTCAACAGCCATTGGTTGAGCTTCTGTTTTAGGATGGTGAGGCTTCCCTTTTAGGAGAAAGGGTCTTGAAGTGTTCTCTTACCCATCATTGACTATCCGGCTTAGCGTGTAAGTTAGGAGTTAATCCTTGTCAGTCTTGATGACAGAGGTTTCAGAGTCCCCTACACTTCCAGCCTGTAATAATAGACCTGTATGGGTTTCATTTGAATAGTATCTATCTTACGTCATACAAAAGCCATCAGTTTGTTGAACAGCATCAACCCGAGAGACAAGAGTCTTAATGCCTAAATAGTTGGTATAAAAGCAACACTCTTTAAGGCAACACACAGCATCCCCTGTTGGAGAAGTAAAAGGTCTAAGACTTGTACCCACAAATTTTCAATAGAAGAAATTATACCAATGAAATCTTTGAATTTGCATCAATTTAGTAACAATTATACAGATTTCTACCAATGGATTATGGCTGTGTAATCAATTTTAGCTCTTCCTTCCTGTTCCAATAAAACCATTACTTTTCCCTAGAAAGACAGCCTAATATTAACCACCTCAGTCCCCAAGTCCAGGGAATTGGGGCACCGATTCTTCATTAACTTCTTCAAGCTGAATATGGGCGTTGAGATATTAGAAGAGGGATGAGGGGAAGGGTAAGTTGATAAGCCTTTGATGTCTGTGTTAACTGCATCCAGCTGGAAGTCCAGGGCATCAGTGAACATGTAGGTGACAAGAAGATTCATTCACCAAAGCTGTGTGTTCTGTAATACACAAATCTCAAAACAAACTTTTGTATCAAGATAATTATTTTGTTTGATTCTCTGGAATCTAGTGTTCTGGAGGCCCACCTCTGTCATGTCTGATCCATATAATTCTGGAAGATACAAATACTACCTTAATGACCTCATCAGAAAACTCATAGAAAAATCTTTTTTCCCAAATCTGTCTATCCTTTGGCCAGTAACCAGAAAAGCCTTTATATTGAGTTTTTATCCAGAGGAAAAATATAACTACACAACTCAGAATCACACCCATTTTGAAAGTTAAATCAATTAACATTATCATTCTGCTCAGCTCTCTGCCTAGAGCAACCTTCTATTTATCTATTTATCTGTTTGCCTCTCTTGACTCAGAGCAGCCTGCAATTTACTTCTCGAATCTTTAAAACCTTTTCATCTATTTATCTGTTTCTATTCACTTATTTTTTGCCCCATTTTCATTACTATGACCTACTGGTCTCCTGCAATCACCTTTGTTTCACTTTTGAATTCTCGGCAGACCCTTCTTCCAGTAATGTCTCTCACTGGGTCTCTCGTTCTTGCTGTCTCGAGTTGAGCACCACTGCCAAGGCAGCTCCATCAGTAGACTGGTTCTCTAGTGCAGTGAGGAAGGCCGTTTTCAATTCCTGCGGTGTCCTTTGCTGTATCCTGCTTACTGGAGCCCCACTTTGGGCGCCAAACTGTAACAGCCCGCTCTGTTCCGAAAGTCAGGGTCTAGCAATACAAGAGCAAGCCCCTCCCCGCTTATGATAATAGTGCTGGGGATATAGTTCAGTGGTACGGTGCTAGTTGTGTGAGTGCAAAGCCCCATTTTGGTTCCCCAGCACCTGGGGAGTAGAGTAGAATTTTATGTAGTGCTTAACTCTGGGTGTCTATTTCAAGACAGGTATTTTACTATAGGTATCTGAAAAGTTTGTCTATCTGTTTTCATGAGGTAGAAATGCAAAATAAGGGCTAGAGAGATGGCTCAGCAGTTAAGAGCACTGACTGCTCTTCCAGAGGTCCTGAGTTCAATTCTCAGCAATGACATGGTAGCTCGCAACCATCCGTAATGAGATCTGGCACCTTCTTCTGGTGTATCTGAAGACAGCAACAGTTTATTCATATAAATAAAGTGAATAAATAATTCCAAAAAAAGAGAAAGAAAAGCAAAATAACAATAATACATTTAAAAATTTACTAAACTGGGGCTGGTGAGATGGCTCAGCAACTGAGAGCACTGACTGCTCTTCCAAAGGTCCTGAGTTCAAATCCCAGCAACCACATGGTAGCTCACAACCATCCATAATGAGATCTGATGCCCTCTTATAAGGTGTCTGAAGACAGCTACAGTGTACTTACATATAATAAATAAATAAAAACCTTTGGGCCAGAGGGAGCGGGGCTGGAGTGAGAAGGAGAAGGGAAGGGGAAAAAACAAATTTACTAAACTAGATTATTTTCCTTAAAATGGCTTCCAGTTTTAGTCTCTGCAATTGAACATCACATCTCTAATTTAGAATTCTTTTAATTTTAGTTTAAAATAACATAAACAAATGCAGTGATTTCTTACAGTCATGAGTCTGGCTCAGAGATGGTTCTCTCATGAGGTTATAGTTAAGACTTTGGCTTCAGTTCTTGACATCTTTAGGCTTGCCTAGTACTTCTGGGCTCTCTGGTGTGGCTATTGGCAGGCAACCTCAGTTTCCACTGGTGTTGGCTGGGAGCCATTTATCCCTGTGTTAGTTAGCATCTCCGTAGGCTGTCTGAGTGATCTAGCAACATGGCAGCTGGCTTCCTCCAGTGTAACGAGAGAGGGCTGAAGCAAGTGAATCAAAGTGCATGAACTATGTGTGAGCGTATTTCCTTCCTCTCTTCTGTAGACAGTATTAGAAATAACGTAGCACCACTTCTGCCTTTTCCTTGTGAGCATGTGTGGCCAGCTTTCAGGCATGTGTACAAGTGCTGCACCACTGAGCTACCTACTTAGAACTTTTCTTTATTTAAACAGGTGGAAGTGTCACTGCAGTTTGAAGTATATAAATAACCAAATGTAGCAAACTGACCTAGGCATTGCTTCACATGGTGGTTTGTGTGGCCAGAGTGAGAACACTTGAAATACTCTCAGCAGTTTTAAAGAGTAGGTGTGCTGTAACTGCAACTGCCACGCTGACACAAAGTCTGCTTGTCCCTAACTGGAATTTTACATCCTCTGATCAACACCTCCCCATCTCTCTCCTCTACAGCCACACCAGAGTCTGCTGTTCACCACACCACTTCCTACTCCCTCATAACTATGCTTATGTGCCGGGGGCTTATCCAGGCACCCAGGTACTGAGGCAGGCAACAAGGAGAGGTATAGTGTTGGTGACTGTAGCCAAAGTTGCTTTACCTTTGGCAATTTCTATCAGTGATTGCATGGCCCAAAACTGCTTACTTTTGACAATTTCTGCCTTCTTTCACTCTTTGCTATTCTGTGGTAAAAAGCTGCTGGCTTCTGGCAATTTAACTCCTGTCTTAACTTTTAGTTTTTCAAGGACTCTCTATACTTCGTACTGGTAGACATTTTAAGGAAGAAAATTATAGACAAACATATACATATATATATTTGATAAATGGGGCACAGCCCCAAAAGCCACACTTTATTTCTTCTCTCAGCCTTTTTATACCTTCTTAGAAAAAGTTCTTTATAAAATTACCTCATAGATAAAATGTTACACAAAAGGGGAGTTTCAGAAGGATGTCCATAGTGAGTCCAAAGCAGTGTTTCATTCTGTCAGCTCATTATAAGTTCAAAGCAACAGTTTTGAATGGCCTTGATTTATCACAGTGCACACCTGTGGCTTCATCCTTGGACCTGGATTAGAATGATTACTTTTCCTTGATCACAAATCTGTTCCAAGCCTATTTCTCTTGAAATTTATGAAAGCTCATTGTATTCCTTATTATGCAGCCTTTACTTACTATTCTACGAGGAGAGGGCACATTCTATTCCTAATTCTAACTTTATTACATCTTTCTGGCAAAAACAAATAAAACCATCTCTTTAAACTTTCTTCCTAAAATTATTTGAATTCTATAAAGTCACTACTTAATCTAATCAGCATTAATTCATAAAAGTTCATCTTCAGGTTGGTGAGAGGGCTCAGTGGTTAAGAGCACTGACTGCTCTTCTGGAGGACCTGAGCTCAAATCCCAGCAACCACATGGTGGCTCACAACCATCTGTAATGAAATCTGATGCCTTCTTATGGTGTGTCTGAAGACAGCTACAGTATATTTACATATAATAAATAAATAAAAACCTTTGGGTTGGAGCAAGAGGGAGAAGGGAAGGGGGAAAGTAGTTCATCTTCTTGTTAATCTGCATGAAATTTGCCCAATAGGGTGGGCTGATGCCCAGGAATTGCTAGGCTATGTAATAGTGGCAGAAAAAGTATATTAGTGAGAAGCAATTTTGGGACGAAGTCTGTGGAGCTGTGCCTCTCCAGAGTGCACCCATTGCAGCCACGTAAAACAATGGGCCATCTCCAGGACACTCACTTACCTGCCATAGCCTTTCCTAGATGGCTTCTGTCACTTATGGGATTCATCTTTCTAACATTAAGTTATGCTATTCATCTTTCTGTGTCTGGCTCATTAGGATAATGTCCTCTAGAGCAAGGCATGTATTATGTACAATGGGATTTCCCTTTTTCTGCACAGAGGACGAAGAAGCAAAATGCAAGGATGATGTACCTCAGGTAAAAGGTCAGGTACCTTTTTGGGAAGTTTCAACTACATATATTTATGCTTGCATATTATTGACTAGATATTAGTCATTATAACTCTTAGGAAAACAAATCTGAAAAATATAAATCTCTATCTTGAGTAGCCCATATCCTGGCAATAGATAAACTTTCTATTGTTTATGAAGAAGAGGAGAATGATATAGGCATAAAAACTCCATTCTTTCTCACCCATCTCTAAGTTTCATTTTCCAAAGAGTTGAACTCAAAATAGTATCTACCACATAGGGTAAGTCACTTATAAATGAAATGTTCAAAACTTTAGTAATTATAGTTATGATGGTTAGTGCTAACTGTTAACAGAAGTTAGGATCATTCAGAAGATGAACCTTTAGGCATGTCAGTAGATTGTCAGTTGATTGTCTCAACTGAGATGGGACATTCTGCCCATTGTGGGAGGCATCATTCCCTAGGAAGGAGATTCTGAACTGCATAAAAGTAGAGGAAGTGAACTGAGCAAGATGCATGTATTCTTTGCCCTTGCCTTCTGACTGTGTATATAATGTGACCAGCTATTTCAAGCTCCCAATGCCTTGACTTCTTCTCTAGGATGGACTTAAACTGTGAACTAAAATAAACCCTTTCTGTCTTAAGTTGCTTTTTTCAGGATAGTTTATTGTAGTAACAGAAAATAAATTAATCCAATAGTTAATGAGGCAATGTCTGGAGAAATACAGTGTTAGGTAATTTCATCATTGCAAAAACATCACAGAGTGCACTCAGGCAAACCAAAATGGCTTAGGCTGATGACTCAAAGAGGCTTTTTGTTTGGTTTTGAGACAAAGTCTTGCTTTGTAACCAGGGTTGTTCTCAAACTTGCAATCTTTCTGCCTCAGCCTCTTGGTTGCTGTGATTACAGGCATAAATCATGATGCTTGGCCTCAATATGGCTTTAATGCAGTGAAGAGACACAATAAACATATGTATGAAGCTGTTCAGGCATAACCGAATACTATTTACAGTAAAATAAAAAAATAGATGTAATTTACTCTAAGGTAATGTTTTTAAAAGTGTGTAATTATACATTCATAAGTTAGTAAAATACTTAAATATCAAGTATTATGTGCTGAATATAATTATATGAGCTATGCTTTGTGGTTGGCAGTGTGGTGGGTTTGTTTACACCAGTGTGACTAAAAACACACATCGGGCAATGTGCATTGGGCTATTACGTAACTATGATTACAGTATCTTTAGGCAGTAAGTGTTTTTCATTTTGGAGTTATTATGCATGGGCGAATAATGCCAATCCCAGAATCCATGGGTTATTAAATGAAAATCCAGTGCCAGGTATGGATCACCTCCCTATGAACACTGTTGGCCAAAAAAGCCTCATGGACCATCAAAACTAGATAGACACGTATTATATACAAGTATGAAATGGACAAGGAACATATTTTTTTAAAAAAAAGTTATCTCCTTTATGTTCCTAGGAGACCACTATTGTATATATGGCTCATCACTAAGCAGCATGCCATTATGCAAGGCACGCATGCAGGCATGGGCTATAACTCTGTAACTGAGACTGCAAATCTCCTCCTGTGACCACTGCAACTTCCTTTCAGTTACATGCTCCTTTGAGTTTGCTTCGAATACAGTTGCCTAGTTAGAAACAAGATTTTTCACTTTGCTTTGCATGTGACTAACTTATGTTTGATGAGATTTGAAATCCAATGTGAACAGCCTCTAGGTCATGTGCTTAAAGGAATAGTGTTTTTTTTTCTCTCCACATACTTACCCTGTTTTACAGGCTGACGTATAGATATAACAGTGATAATCTGGTTTTGACTGTGGACAACAAGGCCCCGGAGGACACAAAGCAACGAACTCAATATCAAAGCAATGAACTCAGTATCAACTCCATTCAAACCTGAAGACCACAAGCCTTGACCTTGAATCAGAAAATAGGAAATTCTGCTAGGGGTGTAGCTCCCTAGTTCAGCATTTCAGTGTCCCCTAAGTGCCCACAAGACCTGGATTCAGCTCCCAGTACCCCTACTGTCATCACATACACATACGTGTATCAATCTTATCACTTGATCTTAGATCTCAAGAGGTTGAGAAGCAATGCTAATATACTTAGAATTTATACTTTTGAAACTTGTAAAATTACATTCTGTCAAACCAGTGTCTAAGGTAATATATTGGAGGATACTATACTGGTTTTAAAGTCACCACTAATTAGAATCGCCTGCTTAGGGATCCTCACATGAAGAATTGGCCTGACTGCCCTAATTGATGCCAATTATGCGCAGCACCTTGTGGTAACAATACAGGCATCAGGCATGCACATAACATGTATAAACTCATGTGAGGGGGTTGGGGATTTAGCTCAGTGGTAGAGCACTTGCCTAGCAAGTGCAAGGCCCTGGGTTCGGTCCTCAGCTCTGAAAAAAAAAAAGATAAACTCATGTAAGCACACACACATACATATAAAAATAAAGAATAAATAAAACTAATACAGGAACCAGCAAAACAGTAATGCTGGTTCAAAGAAGCATAGGAGAGACCCAAGTGTCTACGTCCAATGTCATTTACTGTCACTGTTCTGAATTGTGAGGGTTGATCAGAGAGAGACACTGCAGGATGAGTTAAGGCCTGGCTGGCAGCAGGGAGATGCAGCCTCTGTGGACTGAAGATGGAACAGCTGTACAAAGGTTTATTTATTGGTGGTTACACAGAAGTTCTTGTTGAGTAAAACAAGTTCCTCATACCAAAGCCTCTGATCTAATCTATGTTTCGTAAAGGAAAACATCACACCCAGCAACTTAAGTCCTTATTGTTTGTGGTATTCAGCAATGCATGATGTTCCAGGTGTGCCAGGATCGTCATGTGACCAAAGTCATGCAAAGGCAGCAAAAGCTCCTCCTGAAAAACTCTGTAAATCACAGAAAACAATCTCTGTTTTCCACAAAGGAAACAGAAACTTGAAGATTTTCTTCAAGGTCGGAGTACTTCTAGAAAACAACTATTCCTTCTGATGTTTACCCTAGATACAATGAAAAATAGCTATCTCATTCTAGTGTTTACCCTGGATACAGTCATTCTACTAAAACTCCACCATGAGTTTATCTACATGTCTGAACACTTGGAGGCTGAATTCCCTGCTGTAATCTTCTGAGAGTTTGTGATTTGAGTAAATTACTGCCCTCAATAGAGCTATACCAATGAAGACCTCAATAACAGCTAAATAACTCTTTCAACGGAGCATTTTTAAACAATTAACTTTGTTTGGAATTATGTCTATTTGTGTATCTCTGATGTGGGCATGCCTGTGGAGGCCAGAAGAGGGTGCTAGACTCCCCTGCAGCTGGAGTTATACATGGTTGGGCGTCATCCAACATGGGTGGCAGGATCTGAACTCAGGTCTTGTGTATAAACAGCAAGCTCTCTTAACCACTGAGCCATCTCTCTAGCCCCTCAACAGGACATTCTCTCAAGATTTGTAATCTTTGCTTATCTGATAATTATGAAATATTAAAAACCAAAACAGTACTGTAAGTCGATCCGTTTGAGGAGCACTCCAAGCACTCCATTTTGAAAGAGCAGTATTTGAAGCTGAAGATAATCTGACAGAAGCAGAAATAAGAAATAATTTTGGCACTTGCTCACTTGCCTAAAGTCAAGACATAGATATATGAAGACTCCACTCTGCCTGCATCAAGGAAAGATAAAGATTAAATGCTGGAGACAAAACAAACCCTTCACCTGGCACAAAGTGTATTTATTACCCAGCCATTGCTTTCCAGTGGTTTCTCTATATTTACCTTTCCTTAGCAGTGTAGTCTTTATTTATTTGTCTTGACACCTTTTTGATTATCTACCGCAGGTCAGGTGCCATGGTACATGCCATTAAGCCTAGCACTTGGGAGGCAGATGTGAACAGGTAGGTCGCTGTGAAGAGACCAGCCTGGTCTACACAATGAGACACTGCTTCAAAATAAAACAATATGAATCTCATTCTGGAGCTGGTGATGCAGCCCGGTGGTGAAGTGTCAGCTTAGCCTGTGTAAGGCCCTGGATTTGATCTTCATTACTGCGATATCAATAAACTATCATTCTTTCCTTACCATGGTGACATATAAATTCGGATCGTCCACAACTCAGCCCTTAAGTGTTGTCCTGTCTCTATACTGCACAGTGCCACAAACTTCCTGTTTGTTTCTCTCTTCTGCACTTTGTCATCTAATTTTATAGGGTCTGCGCCACAGAAAACTAGGATGAACAGATAAAGCAGGAAAATTTCCCTGCAACATGCTTCCTAGTGGAGGGGCTTGGGAAATGAGGTGCCATGGAGGAGAGGTCAGGGCCTTAATATGCAACCTTGGCTGACCTGGAACTTGGAAAGATCTATCCCCCTGCCCTTGACTCCTGAGCTGGGATTGCAGGCATTCGAGGACATGGCGACCCCCACCCTACATTTCTTACTTGTGTGTTTGCATGTGTGTTTGCTTATCTTTGTGAGGTGAGATCTCAAAGACAAAGTACTGTGTCAAAGGCATGAGCACGGTGCTGCTTTTGATCCTTGATACCAAGCTGTTTTTCCCTTTCCCTTTCCCACAGGACAAAGAGGAAAGAGAGAATAACATTCGAGGAGCCCACGTGTAGTGAGCAGGAAGATAGCCTTTAAGGGGATTTTTTTCAGGGCTTTGATTTGGACTTCCACATTGTTAGAAGAGCATGCAATTAAAACAAAAACACAAGTGAGCCGGTTGACTTGGCCAAACATGCGCAGTAAATGCTCTTTGCCCTGCGATAGAAGGTTGGTTCTTTTAGCCTTGGCTAAGCAGCTGGGAGTTGGCCCTGTATGGCTGGGAAGAGCCAGAGGTTGGGCCAGCTCCACCCCGGATTCTACTCCCCAACCCCCCAGTCCCCACCCTCTTACCTTTATCCTGGTCCTGGATTTCTTCTCTCGGTTTCCACCTGCTATGGTCACCTGCTTTCTTTGAACTAATGAAGCTCCTATGTTGGAGCTGCTTTCAAGCTAAAATCCCTTCACTGTTAGACTGATTTTGGGGAGGGGGGTGTCATTTACAGTAACTTTGGGTGCTTCTTTTCCCCTTTCATTTCCAAGTTTGTAATTGTTAGCTGCAGGAGGGCTGGTCTAGGAGTGTCTTAGATGTGACTGGCAATGTAGTGTCCAGTATCTTTAGCCTACTTTCTATTCTATTATAGCGTGCCTGTCTCTGTGTATCATATTATCAATATTGGTGGTTGTTTTACTTTCTGACAGGGTCTCCCTATGCAGCCCATAGTGGCCTTGAACTCCTGATCCTGTCTTGGCTTCCTAAACGCTCCATTACAGGAATGCTACCTTACCTGGCATTTTTCTCTTCCATACCAGCATGCAAAGTTCATGAGGACTGAGCATTTTCTCTGATTTGGGGCCTATCAGCGTCTGTCATAGACATTCTTGGCCAGTCTTCTCTGAGCTAAGTTTTAATCATCCTTGTCACTCTGTTCTGAGAACTGGCTGAGAATGCCTATAATCCCAGGACTAGGGAGACCAACGTATTAACCAGGGCTCAGAAAGCCAAATCAAGCCAAGGTATTTTTTTTAATTATCTGGAACTGGGCAATGTGTATAGCTTTTAATTCCAGTCCTGAGGTGGAGATGGGGAGAGGGGCATGCACAGAGGCAGGTGGATCTCTTGAGTTCAAGGCCAGCCCAGTCCACACAGTAAGTTCCAGGAATGCCAAGACTACACAGAGAAAACCTGTCTTGCATAAAGAGGTAAATAATGAAAGAAAGAAAAAAAGAAAGAAAGAAAGAAAGGAAGGAAGGAAGGAAGAAAGAAAGGAAGGAAGGAAGGAAGAACCAGCATGAAGCCTTGGCAACTGGAAACACCTATGGGTATCAACACCAATATATCCATAACAGTGATTTGAACTGTCAACTTCTAACAATGTCAATCAACTGAGCTCTCTCTTTTTTTTTTTTTTCAGCTGTTAGCAAGTGCACTTTGAAAAGGTGGAGAACCCATGAAGCCCAATATAACTATGACTAAATCTGGAGAAATCAGTTGCCTTTCTGAAAATATAGGATTGTATTTGTCTCTAAAATTCCTTCCCAGGGAGAGACATAAGCAACATTTACCCCTTCTCTTAAGGTCCCAATGACAAATCAAGGCATGATTCCACTACCATTCTTTCTGGGGAACCAGTGAGATTATTTGGTTTCCTTGCATAGCACAGGTGAAGGAGGGTGACTTACAAGAGTGTGGGTGCTCCTCCCCAGCAGATCTGGAAAGCCGTTAGCTAAGCAGGACAGGAGCTTTATTGTGGCCACATAGATGGAGTCCACCATTCCCAGATCTATATACTTTAGTCCCTACCCAAGTCATGTGCAATTCAGATAGAGACACATACAACAGATGTTGGGAACAGCTGGATACCCGGGTGAGGACCTGTGACTCTCCGCAATCCTCTATGAGAAGCTATAAACAACAGTCCACAAAATCAGCTGAGATCATCTTCAAGCTGCCACAGCTGAATGTCTCAGGATGGTGACTGTTTGGCTGGGAGAATAGTCCTATACAACAACATCTTTTCTACTTTTAAAAATTGATGTGAGACCTCTGTAATGTAAAATCACTGTAAAAAAATATTCATTTCTAAGTCGAGTGTGGCGGCACACACCCGTCATCCCAACACTTGGGAGTTGAGGCATGAGGATCAGGAGTTTAAAGCTGTATTCTTCACCTCAGAGTGAGCTCTAATCCTGTCTAAAAAGGGTATAGTTCAGCCAGCAGTGGCGGCTCATTCCTTTAGTTCCAGCACTAGGGAGGCAGAGGCAGGCACATCTTTGAGTTTGAGGCCAGTCATGGCTACACAGAGAAACCCTAAAATAGTGTACAATTTAATTCCACTTAGACATTTTCTTCAATTATTACTTTTTTCTAGTTTATCTAGTTGTATCATCTTATACCAAGTAATCATCCCCCATTTTTCTCTTCCCTAGCCCAAGTATTATGTTTTCTGTTTTTATGAGTTTACCACTCCTCAATATTTTATTAAATACCATTTTACCTGTTTCAGAGGTTATTTATGCTGTAGTATGCATTAGTGTTTTAAGGTTAGTGGATAATTGTCCACGGTATGATTAGACCACATTTTTAAAATTTTATTTATGTGAGTACACTGTCACTCTTTAGACACACCAGAAGAGGGCATTAGATCCCATTGCAGATGGTTGTGAGCCATCATGTGATTGCTGGGAATTGAGCTCAGGACTTATGGAAGAGCAGTCAGTGCTCTTAACCGCTGAGCCATCTCTCTAGCCCTAGTATACCACATTTTTAGTCCAGTCAGCCACTGAAGGACCTTGAGTCTGTTCTATCATTCTGCAATTGTGAACAAGCATGCTAGGAACACTCCTATTTGCTTGAACACCTGCTTTCGGTTCTTTGGGTTATGTACCTAGGAACAAGTTACTGTATCATGGAAAGCCTGTGTTTAGCTTACTCAAGGACTGCCCAACTATTTCCCACAGTGCCTACACCATTTTGCATTCCTACCAGCAATTTCTCTATGTCCTTGCTAATGCCTTCTTCCTTTTTTTTTTGTTAAACTTAGTCATTCTGGTGGGTGTGAAATGCTATTTTAGTATAGTTTTAATTTCCCTAATGGCTAATGATGTATGCTATTTTTCATATGCTTTCTAGACATTTGTATAGCATGATTGGTGAATTATCAATTCAGATCTTTTTCCACTTTTCGACTGGAGGTTCTAGCTAGGGAAAGATAATTCTCCTACACACACACACACACACACACACACACACACACACACACGTTTACACTTTTTTAAGAATCTGCTTTTTTGTTTTTTCTTTTTCTTTATTTTTTCTTTTTTGTTTTTGTTTTGTTTTGTTTTCCGAGACAGGGTTTTTCTGTATAGCCCTGTCTGTCCTGGAACTCACTCTGTAGACCAGGCTGGCCTCGAACTCAGAAATCTGCCTGCCTCTGCCTCCCAAGTGCTGGGATTAAAGGCGTGCGCCACCACTGCCCGGCAAGAACCTGCTTTGTTATGTGTTGATCTATATCTTACAATTTACTGAATTTGGATTACTAGCTCTCATTGTTTTTCTGTGGTGTCTTTCATTTTCTCCGTGTCTGATTGTGTCATCTATGTCTATAGATGGCTTTCTTCTTTCCTAATTTGTGGGTCATTATGTTTTCCTTTAATTGCCCTGGCTAGAGTTTCCAGCACAACATTGAAAAGAGATGTTGAAAGAGAACATCCTATTCTCTTGATTTTCTTGATGTCAGTAGAAAGAGTTTCAGTCTTTTGCCATTAAGGTTGGTAATGTACCTGCCCTGAAGGCACTTTAAAGAGAGATACTTAGGATATCAGAGCACTGAAACACTGGATCCCAAAGACTTAAATTTTCTCCAGGAATCTCATCTGGGGAGAGAAAAATGCTGAAGTTGGGTACCAGCCTGAGGAGAAGCTTTCTTCCCTGAAAGAGACGCAACAAGCTAACTAGGACATCTTAGTTGTCCATGCTGCTTGCTTTCAACTTAAATCCAAACCTGGGGCCAGTGTCCTGGAGATGAACCTGGGAGATGACACAGACCCCCTCCTTATTTGTTCTTTTTCTAATGTGAACACACTGAATAAATTTCCTTTTTTATGATTTTCCTTATTATTTGTGTCTTTCCAATTGTCATGTTTAGGAGAGGTTGTCCAGACCAGTTTGTTGAGATGTCCAGACTCATACCCTAAAAATTCCAGTAACAGTTCTAATTATGGAGTTTTCACATATGGCTTTGATCTTGTTGAAATGTTTTCTCCTACTGCTAGTTTCTTGGATGTTTTATTTTTATATTATAAAAAGAGATTGGATTTTGTCAAACACTTTCCATGTGTTAAATGAGATAATCATGTGCGTGTGTTTCACTCAGTTCTTACCAGTGTGCTCATATCATGTAGATTTATTTTTCAAGTAGTGAACCATCCTTGTATTCATGAAATCAATTTCAACTTATTGCTTTAGTTTGCTAGTATTTTATTGAGAGGCTTTTACATTTGTAATCACTAAAAATAAAAATATTTATCTTCTATGTATAAAGGAATATTGAGCTGAAGATAATAAATAAGCAGAACTCTTCTCCCTGTTTGCCTAAAAACAAGACAAGGCTTCACAAAGTCCAAGACCATAGTTAAAGTCATCTGTAACGTTGTGTTCCGCCCCCACCCCACCCCCCACTGTCCACTTTGTTCACTTTGTTTCCCAAAATAATGACTCTGAGACTTCTTATATATGAATAAATGCCTAGGCCAGCGACCTTAGCTTGTTCCCTGACTAGCTCATAATTTAATCATTCCATTATTCCATCCCAAGTGTGACACATGGCTGGTTAGCTTCTTCTCAGTTTTATGCACCCACAGAGTTCAGGGTGAACCTCTTGACTCAATTCCTAGAAATCCTCTCTCTGTACCTAAATTTCCACCTCTCTGTTTCCTGCCTAAGATACAGGCCAACAGCATTTTATTGACAGGCGATGCTTCCATAGGAGAGATTCTCTCTTCACATGAGCCTTTCCCTCTTCCTCTTTTTCCTGTTTGATGCCTGGATATAAATCCTGCTTACAGTGTTTGCTTATCAGAATGACACCAGAGGGTCTGCCAACAGCTTTAAAATTTACCTTCTGACAGTGTCCCATCTCTAAAGTCTGGGACTACTCTTTCTGGATCCTGTCACTTCTCCAGCATGTACTATTTGTTAGAATACACACCATGTAAGGCAGTCTCCCAGGCCACTGAGTGACTTTTCTCCCAGGCATGTGAGTAATTTTTCTCATTAATTGCATTGCTTTTGAGGACTCTATCTCAGCTAGAAGTTTATGAAGGTTGAGGATGAATTATAGCCCTCCTTGGCAATCTATAAGAGGAAGTGTTTAATGGGTTTACAGTTTCAGAGGTTTGAGTGTGTGATGACAGAGCTAAAGGCAGGGCTGAGAGAACAGCTGAGAGCTCAGGTCCCCAAAAGGCAAGCAGGAGGCAGAGAGTGCACCAGGAACATGAAACCTCAGCCTTCCCAGCTCCAGCCTCAGTGACACTCCCCCCCCCCAACAAGGCCACGCCTCCTAATCCTTCCTAAACAGTTCACCAATTGTGATTAAGCATTCAAAGGCCAGAGTTTGTGTGGGTCATTCTCATGCAAACCATAACACCCGACTTGAGCTATGGTATCAGGACAGTGCTTCTATGTTTTTTTTTCCTTTTCACTGTGATTTTGTTTGTTTGAAATCTTTGTTTTTGAAAGTTTTGTTTCAAATTGTATTTGAAAATTCAGCCAAACTATCTTTTTGTTGTTTTCATTTTGAGTGATACACTTCCTTTGCAGCCCAAGTTTGCCTTGTATTTACTAGACAGCTCAGGCTGATTCTTCCTTTTCTTGCCTGGAATTACAAGTATATACCACCTTACCTGACTTCAAACATGATCTTAAAGGTGTTTCTTATAACATTAGTAAAAGTTTTGTTTTATAAATTGGTAGTTTTAACTTGCAAAAACACAAAGAACAAAACAAGCTTTATCTGTCACATACAGGCCAGATAAAATAAAGTGGAATAAAATAAAGTGATAAACAAAAAATTAAAATCAGAAAATAAGTCTTTGAAAACCATTGCTAAGGTGTTCTCTGGCTGTACTGACCCATATTAATAGTGAAAACCCGTTCCTGGCTTCTGAGCTTGCTGGAAACTTGTTTTTCTTGGCACTTCAGCTAAGATGGTGAAAGAAAGACTTTCCAAAACAGCCCAGTGTGGTTGCTCACACCTACCATGCGAGCACTGGGGAGGCAGATGCAGGCAGACATCTGTGACTTGGAGGTGAGTGAAGGCTACGTAGTGAAGCCTATGAGAACTTATTGCAAAACGAAGCAAATCTACAGGAAAATAATAGTTCAAAGACTTAGGGCAAATGGCCTAGGATGGCCTGGAGATGCCAGT
The DNA here is from genome assembly GCA_030674055.1 of Rhabdomys pumilio. Lineage (NCBI taxonomy): Eukaryota > Metazoa > Chordata > Mammalia > Rodentia > Muridae > Rhabdomys > Rhabdomys pumilio. Next base: position 62,404,444 of record JANHMN010000004.1, read on the forward strand.
GTAATAATGACACATAAATCAAGTCATTCATTGGTTTAAGAGAACTGTATTTGCTTACTATCTTGTAATGTTTTTCAAGCATAATAGCTAGGAATAAGCTATTATGAGGGCCAGAGACATGGTTCAGTGGATAAGAGCACTTGCTGTGCAAACAAAGGTTTGAGTGTGAATCCCCAGCACGTGTGAACAACTAGGCATGGCTACATATACTTGAAACTCCAGAGCTGAGGTAAGCAGGCAGATCCCAGGAGTTCCTAGTCAGGCACACACACAAACACACACACATAAACACAAACACACACAAACACAAACTCATACATACATATACACAAACAAACATATACAAACATATAAACACAAGCACACACATATACAAACACACACACACACCAGTGCATGCCTGGTTTAGAGGGTATGACATGACTAATCTCTAACTCTTGCTTCCCTGTGAGCACATCGACACACAGATATAAAACACACACACATACCACACACACATAATACAAACACACACACACACACACACTAGTGCATGCCTGGCTTAGGGGGTACGGCATGACTAATCTCTTTCTCTTGCTTCCGCACATTGACACACAGATATAACACACACACATTCACAAATAATAACTTCTTGTATTTTGTTTTTCTTAAGTCTTTGATTAGTTAACAACATTTAATGATAAAGTAATTTATAGACTGATTTTTTTCTACAATTTTGTGATGCCGTACATTTGCTTTTAAAGTCTTTTAATCATTATTTTGGTTAAATAAATGCTATTCTACAGTAATTTTCAAAATTGTTTTTTATCACATTTTAATTTGTGTTTGAGTGTGTACAACTTATGAGAATTGGTTTTCTTCTTCCACCATGTGATCCCAGAGATTAAACTCAGGTTGTCAAGTTTGGCCTCAAAGGCATTTGTTCACTGACCCATTTCATAGACTCCCACAGTAACCCTTTTAGCAAGTGTTTTAACTTTTTGCTTTATTTGACAATTTTTTTCAAATCAAATTTTAAGTTAAGTCTTTTTTTCCCTTCCCCTCTCCCTCTTGCTCCAGCTCTGCTTGCTCTGGGCCCTCACTCACTCATATGAGGGCATCAGATCTCATTACGGATGGTTGTGAGATACCATGTGGTTGCTGGGATTTTAACTCATGACCTCTGGCAGAGCAATCAGTGCTCTTAACCACTGAGTCATCTCACCAGCCAGCCTGTCGTCGTCATTGTCTTCGTCTTCGTCTTCTTCTTCTTCTTCTTCTTCTTCTTCTTCTTCTTCTTCTTCTTC
>JANHMN010000004.1:62427341-62459312 GCA_030674055.1 Rhabdomys pumilio
AGCTCCACACTCCCCTGCAGCAGCTCCACACTCCCCTGCAGCAGCTCTGGGGGTCCTTTAATCTTTCAGGGACCTAAACTCAGGCAAACTCAGGAATCTTGGCTTTGACATAGAAAAGAGTTTCAAGGTGAGCCCGTGTGAAACAGAGATGGGTTTATCTAAAGTAGAAGAATGCTCGGGAAGGAGACGGTGGAACTGCCTCTCAGAGAGGAGTCACATCGGAGTAAAAGGTTTTAACGTAGACTTTAAGTGTGGGGATTAAGAGAAAGCTGCTCGAGCTACTTTTCAAGGAGTTGCAAAGAAACCCCTCCTGGCTTCATAGATGACTCTGGTCTATCTCTGGAGATGCCTTGGATGGAGCTGTAATCTGATAAGGTAAACCTAGGAGTTACTGGGGTCTCATGGGGGGTGACACTTTTTTCTTCTTTTTCTCTCTTCTCTCCTCTCCTCTACTTTCTTCTCCCCTCCCCATCTGTTTCCCTTCCCTTCTATCCTCCCCTCCCCTCTTCCCTCCTCTCTTTCATATTCCTTTTTTTTTTTTTTTGGTATGAGCCATGGTCTCACTATATAGCGTTGGCTAGCTTGGAACTTGTTATGTAGACCAGGTTGGTCCCCAACTCATAGAAATCCACCTGTCTGGCTGGAGAGATGGCTTAGCAGTTAAGAGCATTGAGGTCCTGAGTTCAATTCCCAGCAACCACATGGTGGCTCACAACCATCTGTAATGAGATTTGATGCCCTCTTCTGGTGTGACTGAAGACAGCTGCAGTGAACTCATGTCAGTCAGTCAGTCAAGTCAGTCAGTCAGTCAACCAACCAACCAACCAATCAGTCTTTTGAAAAAAAAGAAAAAGGAAGAAAGAAGGAAAGAAAGAAATCCACCTGTCTGCCTTCTGAGTTCTGGAATTAAAGGAATGTACTGCTATGCCTGGCTACACACCTCTTTTTAATTTTTTAATTAAATTGGACTTAATTACTTATTTAATTTTGTTTTGTTGAGACATGGTTTCTCTGTGTGCCCGGCTGTCCTGGAACACCTGTGACTGTCTCCTGAGTGCTGGGATTAAAGGCATGTGCCGCCACCACCCTACCCACACCCCTTTTTATTATAGTTATTGGTTAGATTTCTAGAAAATGGCAAGTGTACAGTTGTGGAAGGAGAAAGGCCTGAAGCAATTGCTAATCATCTGGAGTTTTTGGTTCTCAAGCAGTGACAGGCTTTGATTCAACCACACTCCAAAAGGTCTTCCTACTTTTCTGTCCTTTTCAGATTGTGGGATTGGAGGCAGGAGGGTCAGGAGGCTGCTTCAACAGCCCCTGTGGGTTGGGATGAGGCCTGAAGTAGAAGGGGGGGCGTGTTTGAGGGACGAGGCTGAATTGCAGGGCCTATGGGGAGAGCAAGGAGGAGGAGGGCTTGACTTGGGGCAGACTTGTGGGAGAAGGAGTATTCATGCAGTGGTAATTCAGGTTCCTGTTTAAGCTCAGGTTGGGTGGCGATGAGGGCATGCATCTGAGCAAAGAAGAAAGGCTCTTTCCCATTCCTATTATGGGTGCTTATGCAGGGAAGGAAGCAAGCTGGGTAAACCCTGTGGCTTGGGAAGAGTTTCTGTATTGGGGGATCCTGGACTTAGGATAGGCAGGTCTTCTGTAAACTGTAATGCAGTGGAAGGAAACGATATCAGTCCAGCTCAAGTTACCAAGCCACCCACCTCCTGTTGCTGAGATGCTGGGTGTAGGATGTCTTTTGGAATCGTAGCTAGCCTTGGAGTGCATCTTTCTCAGCAGAACTCCTTGTTGTTCCCCACCCCTCCACAGACTTGGGTACCTCCCTTCCCTCTTCCACTGCTTACTCGGGTAGGTGTCATCTCTCCAGGTGGTTTCTACCTTCTTGGCTTTTTGCCTTGGCCTGTTGCTAATTGTCTACAGCAAGAATCTGATACTGTGAATCCCGTGAGACTATTGGTTTCTGTGTTGCCGTCTATGGACAGTTAGTTCCCCCAACCTGCTCCTCTCCGGCCCAGTAGTGTGTCTTGAGTGGAGTCTCCTGAAGTCTCTTCACATTCATGGCCACACTTGTGAGGTTCAGGCAGGGAGGAAGACAGGAGGAGAAAGCCCCCTGTTGTTAGCAGCTCTGTCAGAACTTCTTTTCCATCCCTGGGCCCAGTGAGTCTGGGCTCCCTCATACTGCCAGATCTCTGTACCATTGTGGCCAGACAGCCATGTTGGTGAAGTCATCATCACAGTTCTCTGAAGGGACTCTTGAGGTGTGGGATACTTGGGAGTTCATAGTGCTATCATGACTCCTTAAACTCTATGTAAATACCTAAAGACCCCATGTATGCATTTGTGGTGTGTGTATGTGTAGCCGATGCTTTTTTTGCAGTGGACAAGTACCTTGGTCTTGATCCTATTATACTGGCACTTGCAAAGGGCCTACATATTTAAATTATCTTGGTAAATGATATACTGTCTATGTTAGGTGGATCTTACGGTAACTAATAAGTGGTGCAGTCTGTCTTGAGTGGGAAGTGCTAGGGATGGGAAACTCCTCTCTGGGTGGGGCTCTGGAGGGTGGGACTGGGTGTGACCAGATGCCAGCTGGTCTGGGGACACAGAAGAGGGTATCTCACTGGGAGAAGGGTGAAGTTTTCATTTAGAGGCTGAATAAAGGTTAACCAGGTTTGGTCTAAGGGGAGTTCAGTGTGGATAGTCAGCAGGGTGTGGTTTTGAAGGTGTGTCCTGCCCCAGAGGAAAGCGAGGTCAAGACTTGGATTCCAGTCTGAGACCTTGGGAAGGGCAGTGACTTAGAGCTTGCTCTTTAATCCTTTGGGCCTTGGTTATTGTAGGGGTGGGTCTAGGGGTTGGTTCTTAATGGGTAGCAAGCAGTTTGAAATGCATGCTGTGTCTGTAAATTCTTTCCAGTTTTGACATCTGTCATCTAGAAGGTGACATTTGAACAGGGCTTCTTCAGAGGTTCAGAGGTGGAATTTTAGTAGCCATTGTGGGAGCTGAGAGCCCGAGGAAAGGCATGGTGGAAATGAGGCCGTAGTTGGTGTGTGTGTCTGTCTGTGGCAGAGAGCGCTGGAGAACTAGCTGAGACTGGCCAGGTTTTGCCTTGAACCAGCTTAGCTGAGGTTTTTTGTTTTTGTTTTGTTTGTTTTCCCCTTCCTCAAATGGGGAGATGTGTGAATCTTTCTGTATCTGAGGATTTTACCTTTTTTTAGGGGTAGAGTATATGGGGCTTTTTAGTTTTTTTGAGACAGGGTTTTTTTCTGTATAGCTCTGGCTGTCCCAGAACTCTGGAACTCACCCCAAAGACCAGGCTGGCCTTGAACTGAGAGATCCACCTGCCTGTGCCAAGGCTGGGGTTGAAGGCATTCGCTGCCACCACCTATATGGGGCCTTTACATTTGTTCTCAGTCAGTACTGAGATACTGTTAGCCTTCTACAGGGTTACTACAGAATGGGTTTCCTTGTACCAAGACATTAACTGAAGATTCTTTATAAAATCCAGGGACAGTGAGCAGTGCTGACGGCACCTAAGAGAGGAAGTGAAAGGAAAGAGTGCTCTGAGCAGTTGGGTGCTTTATCCCAGTGAATGCAATGTTGGAATGTACTTAGTACTCAGTACTTCAGTAATGTACCCAAGGTCTGACATAAGGGAGCCCAGGCCCAGAGCCCAGCTGCTGCTCCCTGCCCTGGGAAGCCAGCATTACTCACCCAGAAACCAGCAGGGCTCAGTCAGTGAGCACCTGGTGGACTGGTCTGCATTGAGTGGTCAGTGGGATTCTGGGCTGGGCTTTGAAATCAGGCCTCACTGTCTTTCTCCAAGACTCCTTCCTTCCTAGTCAGCCTCATATTGTGTATCATGTGAGAACCTGAGGGTAGTTTCCTGGGTGTTCAGTGGCCCGAGTCAGTGGAAGGAAAGGAGAAACTTTGGCTGTCCCTGCTGCATTGCAGCAGGGACTCATTCTGGCTCTGTCCCAGAGACTAAGAATCAGGTGACTAAATAGCCTGTGCACTTCCTCAGCAGTGTGTGACCCTGCCTGGGTCCCTGTTCGCTAACCCCAGGTTGTAGTCCCAGGCTCTGGACCATTCCTAGGAAATGGGATTGGGGACTGAGAAAATGAAAGTAAAGGACTGAGCAGTCGATGTTGCTTCCTGTTCTCAAAACAAAACAAAAGCCCGAAGGACAGCACAGGAGGGTGGAGAAAGGTCGCCAGTGTCCGAAAGAGCTTTTGCTCACACTGTAGAATATAACCGTAGTGCCAGCTACTTTGAAGGCTGAGGTAGGAGAATCCCTTGTGCCCAGGAAACCCAGGCTAGCTTAGCCTGGGCAGCAGAGTGAGTCCCTGTGCCCCTCAAAAGCTAGAGGAAGTGGTTGGTGAAAGATCAGAGTTGTTGGAGGCCAAGAAGGTTCACTCTACATTCAGTGCCTTTTGAAATAGGTCAGGAACCCGTGAACTCCCACAGGAGGCCCAACGCAGGTGTTATCCACCCCTGTCTTGTCTGTTTTGTAAGTAAAGTTTTATGAAAATAAACCATGGCTGTTTGTCTGTGGGTACTTTTGCAACCACACTTGAGTAGTAGGGACACAGGTCACATGGTAGTACTTAAGGACTCGTCGTAGGTCCTTTGCTGGCCCTTGTACTGGGTGATTTCTAGGGATATAGTTTATTCAATATGTTGTGGAGCTTATGAATTACTTGCTTACTTCCTTCCCTATTAGTTAGATATCAGAACCTAGTTAAAACTAGTCTGTTTGCCACATCCTCTGAAGTGGCGTGTGCAAAACTGGAGACGGGTGGAAGTGGGTTTGAATTCCTGCTTCTTGTAAGTTACTTAATCTCTTAATGTCTTGTAAATTACTTAATCTCTCTGTGTCTTCATCTTAAGGAAAAACAGTTCATGTAAGATTGTTCGGAGGGTATACAGTCTAAGCAGAGCTCTAGCACAGGGTGTCAGTGCTAACTCAAATGCTGGCTTCTGGCTCTGCCATCAAGAGCGGTTCCTAGGCCGCTCTTGTTCTCTCAGACTCTCATGGCAGTCCTCCACTGGGAGAAGTCCCTTAGGACAATGCAGTTTCCTATTAGGTTAAATCCCAGGACTCCAGCTGGGTAAATGGTGTGGATTTATAGTCCCTAAGCTTTTCTAAGGGAGAAAAATGAACTCAAAGGGCCATCTGTTCTAGCTTTTCTGCCATGGAACAGTGTTAGCATTTGTCCGCAGGGGAAGTGGCATCCGTCTTCCACTGACGCCGACAGATTGATGGTGGTGTAACCTCTGCTTGTTCTGGACCTTGTGCTGTGTTGCCCCACTTTCCATTGGTGGATGTCTCTGTTCTTACAGGGTTTTTGTGCACAAGCTTGTGAGGGACTAGGATGTAGGATGTTTACTGTTACTGGTTACTGTTTCCCACTGTTACTGAGATGATAACCTCTGGAAAGCAGAGATTCACTTCTTACAGTTCTAGAGTCTGAGATTGAAGATGGTGAGGCCCTTCCTGCTGTGTCTTAACATGGCCCATGGCATCATGTAGGGAAAGCGCTAACTCACTTGAATCAGTAACCCAATGTTTTCATTTTTTAAACAATGCAGGGTATTGAACTTGGGACCTCATGTGTGCAAGGCAAGCACTCTACCAACTAAGTTACATCCTCAGACTAATAACCCACTCTTACAATTACTAACCCACTACTGCCAGCAAGTAACCCTCTCCCACAATAGTAATTGACATTAACCCATTCATGAGGATTTTCTTGTCTTAAGTGTTCCATTGCTGTGAAGAGACACCATGACCAGAGCAACCTATAAAAGGAAGCATTTAACTGGGAGCTTGCTTAATGGTTTAGAGAGTTAATCTGTAGGCTGTAGGTGGAGGGAGAGTTACTGGGCCTGGCATGGGCCTTTGAAACCTCAAAGCTCACCACCACCGCTCAAAGACACACCTCCTCCAATTAGACTGTCTCCTAATCCTTTCCAAATGTTTCCACTAACTGGGGACCAAGCACTCAAATATGAGTCTGTGGGGGCCATTCTCATTCAAACCACCACAGTCTCCAGTTTGTAATCACTTTCTAGAGATCTGTCTTTTAAGATAATTTGAGTAGAGACTAAGTTTCCAGTGGTTGGACTCTGGAGAACCATCTTAATCAGTGGCAGTTACTGTAATAAGAGGTCTCATGGCCCAAGGGTGGTCCTTCCTCAAGTCCACCTGTCTCCTTTGCAGTTCCCACACAGGTTAACAAGTCTTTGATCATGCAGGTGCTAGTCCTCCCACAGCTTCCCCTGCTGCCCACAGCTACTTAGCAGTCTTGGCTGCCACAAAGGAACAAGATTCTCCCTTTGACCCATTTCATGTGAGATCCAGCCAGGATGAGGTGGAGGTGTCCTGGGGTTCAGCCGGAACTGAGACCTTTCTTCCCAGAAGATTTTAGCAATTCCTAACAGCATGGTGTATCCTCTCAGCCAGGAGAGAGAAATTCCCTTCCTAGAGTCAGTCAGACTTTTCTGTTGCTGTGTTAAAAATGCCCAAACAGACAGACAGACCGGTAGGCAGACAAACAGCTTAAGGAAGGAAGAGTTTGCTTGGTTAACCGTCTGAGAGGGTCATTCTCTTGTCATTTGGCTTTGGATCTCTGTAGTGAGGTACATGTTATGGCCATGGGCAAGTGTTGCAGTCTCTAGAGAGGGTCTAGGATGGTGGGTTGCTCCCCACAGCATCCCCAGTCATGTACTTCTGTTTTCTTCTTTTCATCGCCTCCCAATAGTGTCTTCTTTGACTCTATCAAGGATCAATCCATTGATTAGGTCAGACCCATAGGATCTGAACACTTCCTAAATGCTCAGCAGCCAGAAGCCAAGCCCTAAAATGAGGCTGTGGGGACATTTTGCATTCAAACCCTAATACCTGCATGACCGGCAGCGTTAGCTCAGTACACGCATTCTTACTTACCCACCTTTACCAGATACGTCTGCAGTGTCAGCACTCAGGAGGGGAGACAGGAGGATCAGGAGTTGAGGTCATCCTCAGCTACTACACAGTTTAAGGACAGCCTGGGTTACATGCGAACAAACTAACACCATCCACCTCATCTTTTCAAGCTGTGATTTACATATCATAAACTTGGCTTCTTCCCTCCTTCATCACAGTGTAGAAATCTGATATGATTTCCCCCGCGGTAGCTCACTCCTTTTTATGTAGCTCTGTTTGCTGTGTGCCATTCTGGTGCTTCAGTCAATGTTGTAGAGTGGACTAGGCTGCAGTTAGAGCAATACTGTTTCCAGTACTGCAGCTAGCCAGGTTGACCAGGCTGGCCTCACATGTTCATTTGCTGGTGGTAATTTTAAGATGTACTTTGAGGAGGAAAGGTTCTTGTTTTTAAACTTAAACCGTAGTAAAGGTCCTTTTGGAGAACTGGCTCATGCTGGTTAATTTTATACCAGTTAGGTCATCTGGGAGAGGAAAGGAAATGCCAGTTAAGAAACTGCCTCCATTAGACTGGCCCTATGAAAGTCTGTGGTGCATTTTCCTGATTAATGATTGCAATGGGAGTGCCCAGCCCACTGTGGACCATGCCACCCCTGGGCAGCTGGTTCTGGGTTGTATATGAAAGCAGGCTGAGCAAGTCACAAGTAGTAGCCTTTCCTCCATGGTCTCTGCTTCAGTTCCTGCCTTGACTTCTCTCAGTGATGGGCCATAACCTCTAATCTAACATAAACCCTTTCCCTCTCGAGTTGGATTAGTCAGTGTTTTATCACAGGACACAAGCTTAAGCCAGGGAAGCAAGGGAAAGGCCCACTAAGTCAGTTTCCTAACTCACAGCTTGACTCCTGTGGTAGGTATGGAACAGTCACAAGATGAACCCGATTGTGCTTTGGTCCAGCGAAGCTGTTAGAGACTCCATGTGTTTCCAGCCACTCGGTTGTTTCATGTCAGTTGGGGTGCTTCTCGTGACTTTTCAGGAATGATGGAAAATAGGCTTTCCTATTTCCTCCTCGTTCTTCAGTCTGAGTATGAAGTTAGTTTGCATTGGAGTTACACTGCACCAAGATGCTCGTATTTAAGAATTGCTCTTACTGTTGCTGACTTTAGTTTCATTTAAAAAAATGTTAAGTGAATTTTGGTTTGGAATTAGGACAGAATTTTCAAATATTTCTGAAATGGCCTAAACACATAAAAAAAAATATATGCTGTGTTTTTATGTGGTGTTCCTTGCATTGACTGTTATAAAATCAAAATATTTAACTCTGAAAAATGCTGAAGGTGTGGGCTGTTGAGATGGCTCAGCGGTTAAGAGCACTGACTGCTCATGAGTTCAAATCCCAGCAACCATGTAGTGGCTCACAACCATCCACAATGAGATCTGATGCTCTCTCATGGGGTGTTTGAAGAAAGCTACAGTGTGCTTACATGTAATAAATAAATAAATAAACCTTAAAGAAATGCTGAAGGTGTTTAGTATCCTACAGTATCAAATCTTCAGCCAACATTTAATTCTCTATAGAAAAATAAAGATACTCCTTATTAGTATGCAAGTTCGCTTTCACCTTTATTCATGTTTTAAGTGTATGAGTTCTGTTTGAATGTATGTCTGTGCATCATGTAATGCCTGATGCCCTTAGAGTTCAGAAGAACTGGAGTTTCAGATGGTTGTGAGCCACCATGTGGGTGCTAGGTATTGAACCGGGGTCCTCTGCAAGAGCAACAACTGTTCTTAATGCTGAGTCACTCTCCAGCCCCCTCATCCTTAATACATAGTAAGCTAAAGAGTTGTCTATAAACAGGTTTTTAAAAATTATTTATTATCAATGTTTAATTTATATTTCTATTTTGTATACCTGTGTATTTGGTGTTGCATAAACATTTCTTGGGTAAAAAGAAGTCAGAGAAAATTTAAGAAGTCTCTCATTTGAAAGTACACAAGCCCAGTTGTCTGTATATCACACTACAGTAGGTTAGATGTGAGTATTTTAAGGTTGTTTAAAGAACTCTTGTCCACATGCTGAAGACTACGAAGCCCTGGCTTTCAAGGGAGGTCACTGGAGACTGTCATCCTTTTGTAATCTTCTGAAGCAAGCAGAGGGCTTTGCACATGGGTTTAAAATAGCACCGTGTCTCCAGAGGCCTAGCCTCAGCCTTCATCCCCCCTTCCCACCTCTCAGTTGCCCTTTCTCTGCCGTCAGCCATGGCTCTGGAATCTGCAGCTCCATTTTGGTCTTCTTTGTTATCACTGTGGCCCCCAAGTAAGAGCCTATACACTGGTCTTCTCTGGCCCCACCGCCTGGGATCACCATATCGATGTCCTTGCCTCCTCTGCGCCCTCTCCGTTCTGCTGAGCTTTTTCAGACACTGATTTCCTGTTTCTTCCCAGAGTACAGACTTGCAGTGGCTGTCCATAGTAATTAGAAGAAAACCACTCTCCTTGTGACCAGAGGAACTGAGCTTTTTGCCTCCCTCCAGCTGTCTCTTGCTTTCTGCCACTTTTCCCTCTCAGTGCCCTACCACAGGGCTCTTGTGTGAGTGCTTCCTAGTCTGGCCGACTCATCCGGGCACCAATTCCTCAACTTCCCATCCTCACCACAGAGGTCAAAGAGACTGTGCTGGCCTGTTTTCTGTAAACGTGGGCACAAAGCTAGAGTCATCGGAGTGGAGGAGTCTCAGTTGAGGAAATAGCTCCATGAGATCCAGTTATAGACAAGGTTGTAGGGCAGTTTCGTAATTAGTGATTGAAGGCTCACTTCTAGCTGAGTAAACCATGAGGAGCAAACTGGTAAGCAGCCCTCCAGGGCCTCTGTGTCAGCTCCTACCTCTAGGTTCCTGCCCTGTGTGAGTTCCTGCCCTGACTTCCTTCAGTGATTGACTATAATGTAGAAGTATAAACCAAATAAACCATTTCCTCCCCAACTTTCCTTTTGGTTTTGGTGTTTCATCACAGCAGTGGTAACCGTATAAGGCAGAAGCTTAGCTGGGCTCCTGTCTTCAGATCAGCTGGGCCCTTACTGCAGAGCCCTTTGTTTTCCCCTAGCTGTGGGTATCGGCATAATCTTGTTTGTTTATATCCTTTTTTTGTTATCTGTCTCCTATCTAATTTTCATTGCAGGAAATAGCAGTTGCTGTAGGCAGTTTAAGGAGGAAGTCAGGTACTTGGAAGGGCTGTGGAGTGGTTGATTCAGGCTCCTGGTCATGCAGGACCCCCCAGGTCCACTTAGGGAAGACCCTGGTGCTCTGGGCTCTGTCGCTTAACTCTCCACCGCTGTCTCTTAAGGGAGGAAATGTTTGTTTTGGTTTCCATCTGTGGTCAGCTGGCCCCAGGCCAGACAGAAGATGCTAGTGGGAAGATGTGTTGGAGCAGTGCTGCTGCTCTGGTGGTGACCAGGGAGAGGACAGACAAGTTCCAGTATCTCCTCCAAGGGCACGTTCCCTCCACAAACTCTTGCAGGCTCCACCACAGCCCAGGAGTCAGTACTTCAGTACTAGCAGCACTGCCAGTGGGGACCAAGCCTTCAACATGGGAGCCTTCCTCTGGGGCTGTTTAAGACACAAACCATGACTGGGGCTAAGCCTTCATGGAACTCTGCTGTGAGCTAGAGTAAATGCCCAGATACTGCTGGTGACATAGCCTGTTGTCACCTCCGCTGGACAGCAGGAAAAGCCAGAAAGGGGGTGGGGGAGGATGGCCCCCATCCCTCCAGACTGCCCGAGTATCCTGACAGAAGGGACCTGTGTTCTGTTTTGCTTTATTTTGTGTTTTCACTGTTTAGCCCTGGCTAGCCTAGACACTTAGGGTCCTCCTTCCCCCAGTCCCCACCTTCAGAGTCTGGGACTACAGATGTGTGCCATCATGTCCAGTATGCACTGGTGAATCTTAGCAGGTGGAACTAATTACTAACCTAATCCACACCCAGGCACCTGGAGGAGTTGAGAGATTAGCTAATGTCGAAGTGGGGAAGTCAGATTCAGGCAGCAGCAAACCAAGCACACTGTTAAAGTCCACTTGAGAGTGTACATTGGTGTGTCAGCTATGAGAGCCAGGATTGGGAAAATAAAGTAAAGATATACCTCAGAGTCACAGGGTAAGAATTTAGACTCAGGAATTCTTATGGTGAACAAGCACCAAGCAGTAGAGTTTTCTCAAGAGGGAAGGTTGTGAGAAGTTATCTGGACCATATTTGGGACAGTTTGAGTACCACAATGGTTAAGGACACTGAGTCTATTATAGAACATGGAAAACAGTCAGGGTCTTTGAGTCGCCGCTGATGGGAAGATAAACAGCTTGTTGTGGTAGAACATCCTAGGCAGGCTGAAACAGGCTTGATGCTGTCTGTGCTCAGAGGCTGTTGTTAGATTGCTTCAGGAGCCTGCTGTGGCTGATGATTGCTTGTGATCCCAGAGGGGACAAGTCAGGATGGCACTGTCCTAGGTGCTGAGTCTAGGGGCACATTCGTCTGAGGAGTGTGGTAGTCATATGAGCTCACATGTTCTTCAAACACACTTGTACGTTAATTAACTAATCAGTTAGCTAAATCATTGTGCGCAGAAGTCAGAGGACAGCCCATGGGAGTCAGTTCTGGTTTTTTCACCATCTGGATTCGACTGGCTGAACTCAGATCTGCAGGTTTGGTGCGGAGCTTTCTAATCTGTTGAGCCATCTTGCTGGCCCTCACCTTAAACATTTTAGTAATTGCGAAACAAAAATAGTCACGATGTAGTGGAGAAACGGGTTGCTGTGTTAGGTGATTGCAGTCAACACCACTTGAGGGGCAGGTGGACTGAAGGACAGTGAACCCCTGCTGTAGTGGGGTAGTACCTACTCATCTATACCTCAGAGTCACAGGGTAAGAATTCTGACCCTGGAATTCTTATGGTGAGCAAGCACCAAGCAGTAGAGTTTTCTCAAGAGGGAAAGTTGTGAGAATTTACAAGTTATCTGAGCCATATTTGGGACAGTTTGAGTACCACAATGGTTAGGGACACTGAGTCTATTTTAGAACATGGGAACCAGTCGGGGTCTTTCAGTCCATGCCGATGAAAGACTCATTGTTGGAGTCTTTAGTGTTGAATACTGTAAAGAGGGGAGAAGAAAAGGAAGTCGACAGGAAGATAGTGATATAAAACTTCCAGATTACTGAAGGCAGGAGAGGCATGACAGCCGAGTGCAGTAGCTGGCTCTGGCCCAGACCCTGTACTGCAGGATTTAAAAGTGCCGCAGAGGTGGGTCAGCTGACACATAGGGACTGGCATGAAGTGTAGTCTGACTTAGAGAACCAGGCTGCCTAAGAGGTAGACACAGGCTACGGTATGTAGACCACACTGGCCTGTAAGTATGTCACACCTTACTGTCAGGTGCTCCAGAAAAATAAACTGTGCATAGCTAGACAGGGAACAAGTGGAGGAGGTGTTGGGAGAGAAGGCAGATCAGGTTGTGAAACCAGTGTGGCCAAGTGTCAAAGACAGGAGAATGTGAATAAATAGCACACAGGCGTGCCTTGTGCTAGTAACCTGGTGACTAGTGTGTAAGTTTGCAGTTCTTTCCAAATAATGTTTTTGTTTGTTTGTTTTGTTTTTTAAGTTGCCAGAATGAAAAGGAACAGAGTGAGTGGCAGTGTCCTCTGGCCTTACTGTGCCTGTGCTTTCTCCTTGTGTGCTGGATCTGCTTCTTAAAGGAACAGTGTCCCTTTTTATAGAATTCAGATTGTTCATGCTCTGTGTGAGAGACATAGATGTGCTTGTTGTGAACTTTCAATCACTCAGAAGTTAACATGGTCTTTCCCTTTACCATTCTTTCCCACCTACGTCAGAAGGGGCCCACTGTACCTATTATCGCTTATTACCCTACTTACAGGGTCCGCCTTACGAATCTAGGTGGAGTGCCATGCTGTGTCTTCCAGAACTGGGACTTTCATTTAATATGTCTTAGAAGTAGGTTAAAATACTAAGTCTTTTGGTTTGGCTTGTTGTTCTCTGGGTGAAATTATTCCCCTGCCCTCCACTCCCACACAAATAGTAGGCCCTAGCCTACTATGAATTATGGGTAGGTATGGCACTGGAAGACAGGGGTGTTGATATAAGTGATTTGCATGGTTTATTTTACAGTCATAAAAACATTAGCTAAGGTGGTGGTGGCACACGCCTTTCATCAGGAGGCAGAGGCAGTCAGATCTATGAGAGAGGCAGTCAGATCTATGAGAGTTTGAGGCTCTCTGGTCTACAAGAATGAGTTTCAGGAGAGCCAAAGCTATACACAGAGAAACCCTGTCTCTGTGTATAAAACAAAGATTTAACCAAATGATGTCAATGAAAGTGAAATAATTTGCTCATCTATGGTAAATAAATTCAGTATATACAATTGTACCTTTTGCAAATGCACTTTATTATAGTCTATGCACTGCAGTCCACATCTTTTAGAATATCTTTTCTGTATCCTTTGACAATTTCATACGTGGCCATAATGGCTCTCGATCATCTCCCCTCCCAAATGTAGAGCACATTTTATGTCCATTCATACTCACTGCTCTGTGGAGTCACACTGTGTGCGCCTTTTTGGCAATTTACTGTATTTGTTTTATAGTAATTTTGATTCTGGGTGATTTTGTTGTTGTTTTTAAGTCCTTAGAACTTCTCCCTTAAGCTACAGCGGCTCCTCCTACTTAACTTTCACTTTTAAAAACACACTAATCTGTGCGTAATGGGAGCTAATGGCTTGCTGTCCTACTCTTGAGAGCGACATCTGGTGGTTGGTTTATAATCTCCTCACTTCTCTGTGGTTGTTGGAAATTCTGAGGAATCTTTCTGTGAGCGACTCCCTTTCTTGGTAGTCATGGCAGCCACTATTCAGGGTCAGGTTGGTGGCACTGAAATCCACACACTCCCAGAAGCCTAAGGTTTGATTGCATGTTTGAGGAAGTTCTTTTTATTTTTTCAATTTTTTTCAAATTTACTGTAATTCCAAGAGTTTATGACTTTGAATGAGTGCCAGCCTCTGCTGTAGTCTTGGGACTGGGTCCTAAAAAGATTGCGTGTGTCAGCCAAGGTCACACTGCTCACTGGTGTGCAGAGGTCCTGTGAGTCTGTGCCCAGGAGTTAGGCTTTCCATGCCGCAAGTCAACTGTGTAAGAAGGGGATGCACGGGAAAGATTCTGAGGTGAAGGCATCTAAGAAGGGAAAAGAGATGGCAGTTAACATTTGGGAGTATCTGTTTGCTACACACTCTCATCTGATTTTTTTTTTCCTCCTTTCCAGGAGAGGCTCAGAATCTTGGCTATGATAATTCTAGCTCTGTCTTCAAGAGTCAGCTGACTCATCTCATTTCTGAGAATGAATATCCCATGAACTGTATTGGTGGAGCCTGTTCTGAGTCAGTCCTGTTCTCTATGCGCTGTGTCACCAAAACCCTCTGAGAACTCCTGGGAGTGGAGTGAGATTCCCAGCCTAGCACCAGGAAATGAAAGCTTAAAGGACTAGACTTGCTTCAGGTCAGGGTTCACACCCAGACAGGTCTATCTCCCAAGCTAACTTGTGTTTTCACCATCCTCTACTGGCAGTATAAGTAAGCCATCAATGCATATTTACTTACAGTGTTAGTGCTCAGAGACAAACTTGCCCCATAGATGTTAGAGCATGTGATCGAGCATGTGACCCATAGACTTTTCACAGAGCCCTGTACAGACAGACCTGTAGGAGGCTGGGAGGGAGGGTAGGTGGGGCACATGCCATCCTGTTGTGTTTACCTCATTGGGCACACAGTGCCCCCGACTCTCTGTAGGTATTATGAGTGTCCACCTGTGCCCCCAGATTACCAATGCTAACACTGGGATGGGTGGAAGGGGTTTGCTACAGTGAGGGAAAAGGGAAAGGGAGAGAGGCTAAGACATTGTGCCTGACTTGTGTCTGACCTTTCTGTCCCGAAGTGATGGACCTCAGCACATAGGCACCGCACTTGACACACACCTTTCTCCAGGGTCATTAGGACCTCCAAGCCACAGTCTCATCAAGTCCTACTAAATGACCTCTGTGCACGTCCCTGACAGTAACAGTTAAGATCAAGGTGGGAGGTGCCTCTGCTCGTCAGCAGCTTTCTCTTTGATTGGTGGCGTACCAGCTCTATGCTGTGGTCGGGACAGCCGTGGACGGTTTCTGACATGTGCGATGGGAAAAGCATTTTTGGGTTTTGACTTCTTTTTAAAAAATGAAGATCTTCACGATATTGTGTGTGATTCATGTCTAGGCGGCTTTAGTAACTGAATCATCTGAATAAAATACAACTCATCAGAGTGAAGCAGCTATTAGTCAAAATGAACTCATTTATTCGTTTATTTGATTTTTTATAGTTCTTTTTTTAAAGCTTTTTGAGACAGGGTCTTTCTGCAGAGCTTTGGCTGTCCCTTGCTGTGTAGACCAGGTTGGCCTGGAACTCACAGAGATCCAACTGCTTCTGCCTCCTGAGTGCTGGGATTAAATGCATGTGCCACCATGACTGTTTGTAGTTTCTCCATTTAATACAGAAGTGCTTGATTGAATCATTCCCACGGGGATGACTTAACCTACAACCCCAGACTTTCATATCTGTGGGTTCTAAAAGCTATATGTTATTTGTAAAAATGAAGCTTTAAGCATCAAAAGGCTTTCTCGCCCAATGCTTGTAGTCCCAGCACTTAGGAGGCTGAAGGGACGGGCCTGGTGGGCAGGAACCTTGAGCTCCAGAGTTCCAGCTCTGCCTAGACAATGCAGTGAAAGGTTGTATGATGGACACAAACAAGCCAGATATAGTGGCTTTTAATTTCTGAGTTTGAGGTCAGCCTGGTTCACACAGTAAATTTTAGGTCAGCCAGGGTGAAATCTTGTCTCAAAATCAAACCAAACCAAACCACAGAACTTGCATAGGTAATAAGAGAGCACTTTCTGGAGGGTAACTAGAGAACATCACCTTTGAAGAATGTGTGAAACCATATTCAGAAAAATATCCAAGGCTCCCAGCACTTGGGAGGCAGAGGCAGGCGGATTTCTGAGTTTGAGGCTAGCCTGGTCTACAGAGTGAGTTCCAGGACAGCCAGGGCTACACAGAGAAACCCTGTCTCAAAAAACCAAAAAAAAAGAATTCTGTTTTAAAGAGCATTTGGTGTATTGAGGTAGGCATTTCCTGCTCATTTAGGTCCTGAATCTTCAGTCTTCCTACCTCAGCCACCACACGTGAATTTAAAATTTTCTGAAGCCTGTTTTAATTAACTGGAAGAGTACCCCCCTCCCCACACACACGCAAATGAAAGTTGGATTTAAAGATCTTAGTCAGAGGGTCAGCTGTGCTGTGTACTTTTTTCTTCTCTTCCTGTTAGTCTGCTCTAATTGAGAGTGAAGTTTGTAGCTTTTGAAACCTGGGGAAGATTGTATTTTGTTAACTGCCAGGCCTAGGAGCAATTACATATGGGGATTTGGAGGTTGTCTGTGGAGGATTAGCTTTTATAGCTATTGAGTAAGAGCTCTGTGGTTCAGTTCAGGTTCACATAGGACTTGGTTTGATTTGTTTTTCCTTTTATTTATTTTTTTGAGGCAGAATTTTGCTACGTAGCCCTAGCTGATCTAAAACTCACTTATATTGTAATGTTCTTACATTAGATAATAGAATTTAAGATGACTCAGAAGAAAACCAGAGGACAGTTTTGTTGGAGTTTGAGAGGGAAAACAAACAAACAAAAACAAACAGCAATACACAGGGCAGGCTGCCAGTCAGAAGAAAGTCAAGCCGATTGAGTTAAGGCCAGAGAAGCTGGCAGGCGCATTAATGGAAGAATAAAGTTTGGTGTGTTTGTTCAGGGAGTGGGATGCCCAGAGCATCAGTCAAGCTGATTTAGGATTTTTGGCTGGTATCTGGAAAGGAGACTGAAGGAGGTCGTGAGATAGAACTTGGAACCTCAGGCAGTCTTAGTGAGTAGTGGACGTCTGTTGTAGCTGTACCAAGACGTGCTCCTGTCTGGGAAAGTACATAGCTCACTGAGGGGAAGTTGTTACTCCCTTGGAGCTGGGGTTACAGGTGGTTGTGAGCTCCTTGATGCTGAGAACCAAACCCAGGTCCTCGGCAGGAGTGGCACCCGAGGATGCTCTTGAGAGCTGTATCTCTCTGGCTCCACACTCATCTTTTAATACCTTTCAGGAGTATTGGACAGATTTCCTGAGGGTCTTTCCTTGTCCAAGTGATGGTCTTTCCTTGTCCAAGTGATGGGCAGGCCCACTTGGGTTAGCCCCTAAGGGAAGGGAAAACTGTTTGATCTTATAATATTACCTGGGTGGCATATTACCACCCAGGGCTAGAGGTGCAACTCTGGTCCCATTCTTTTCACCCAAAGTCACAGAACAGAGCTAGTTAAAGCACATGAAAACAAAGCAGAAGAAAACATAGGCATGCTTTACCCAGAGGACGTGGTCTGTTAGTAGGCTTCCACATGCCCCATACCTGCACTGCTGTTGTTACTGTGTTGCCTGTGTATGAGCTGAGCCAATGCAAGGGGGTGTGTGTCAGAGAACAACTTTAGGGTTTTTTCTCTCCTGTCTTTTGTGGGTTCTGGGGATTGAAACCAGGTTGTGAGGCCTGCATGGTAAGCTCAGTCGGGGTCCCACCCTGCCAATCGCCAGCTGGCAGTCCCTGATGTTTCCGACCTTAATGCAGGGCAGTGTGGTGCTTCCTGCTTTCACTTGGTGTTTTAAATCCCAAGGAGTGCAACTGTGCTGTTTTCTCCTTACAATTAGTTACTTGCTAGGTAAACAAGGAAGATGATTGTAGACTGTAAGTACTGTGGACGAAATAAATCAGATGATGAGAAATTATAAGTTACTATTCTTGGTGACTTTAATTAGTGTGATCAAAGTCCTAACCTTGAGGAAATGACATTCTGTGGTAAAACCCAGTGATGGGAATCAGCCTGTGTCGGGGATGGAGGGCCACATTGGTGGGAGACATAAATGAGCCTGGTATGTTAGAGGACCAGAAAACAAAGATCTGTGTGGCTGAAGAGGAATGGGAGAGGGGCGGGCTGGAGGCCTGCTTAGAGGCAGGTGGACAGGGCTCTGATGGCTGCAGCAAGGAGCTGGGCTCAGTCCAGTGAGAGATTGTAAATGGATCTAGAGCAGAGCAGGGCAATGTGTGTGCCTACTGAGGGAAAGGAGGGTGAAATGCTCTCCTGTTAAGGCCAAATGGAAGGTAGGAAGAGAGAGAGCTCATGTGTGCACATGTGTGTGTTCTGTATGTGTCTGAGTGCGGATATGAGATGGGGGAGGGGAGGGAAAGGAGGGAGGGAGAAAAGGAGAGAGAATATGAATATTCTGGCTAGTTTTTTTTTTTAAGATTTATTTATTATTTTATGTGTGTAAGTACATTGTCACTGTCTTCAGACACATCAGCAGGAGGCATTGAATCCCATTACAGATGACTGTGAGCCATCATGTGGTTGCTGGGAATTGAATTCAGGACCTCTGTAAGAGCAGTTAGTGTTCCTAACTGCTGAGCCATCTATTTAACCTCTATTTTTGCAAGTTTTATGTCAGTTTGACACAAGCTAGTCATGAGAGAGGAGGGATCCTTGGTTGAAAAAAAATGCCTCTATAATATTGGGCTGTAGGAAATATTAGAAAATGCTTGTAGAGCATTTTCTTAGTTAATGACTGATGGAGTAGGGCCCAGCCCATTGTCGGTGGTGGTGCCCATGGGCTGGTGGTCCTGGATTCAATAAGAAAGCAGGCTGAACAAGCTATAGGGAGCAGGCCGGTAGGCAGCAGCCCTCCAGGGCCATTGTGTCAGCTCCTACTTTCCGGTTCCTGGCCTGTGTGAGTTCCTGTCCTGACTTCTTCCTTCAGTGATAAACAGTGGTGTGGAAGTGTCAGCTGAATAAAGCCTTTCTTCTCCAGGTTGCTGTGGTCATGGTGTTTCATCACAGCAGTAGTGACTGTTACTAGGACAGAATAGATGATGCTTTTGAACAGTCTACTGGCATGCAGCACAGCATGGTGATGGTTTAAGCCTAGCGTAGGAGCATAGCATTGGTGGGTAGATTTGAGATAAAGGCCAGAGAAAGGGAAGACTGATGTGGGCATGACCTGTTACTCATGGGATGTTCTTTGTTGGGGTGAATGAAACTGAGGAGAGAACGATGCTGAATGGAAGAAGCCACAATGGGTGACTCTCAGTCACAGTGAAAGCAGGAAGAAATCTCACTTAAGCTCACAGAGCTCTTCTGTGAGTGGTATTCCACTAGGGTTGTTACTGTGCCCCCACTCCCCCAGCTGATCCTTTCCCCACCCCCCTCTCCCCT
Organism: Rhabdomys pumilio; assembly: GCA_030674055.1. Classification (NCBI taxonomy): domain Eukaryota; kingdom Metazoa; phylum Chordata; class Mammalia; order Rodentia; family Muridae; genus Rhabdomys; species Rhabdomys pumilio. The sequence continues at coordinate 62,446,641 of JANHMN010000004.1, forward strand.
TCGTAAACTCTTTTTCACAGGTGAAAGTCTCCATTCTTGAGAAACTCACTGTATTTTTATTCCTTTCCAGGACATCTTTGAAGATGCCTTGGAGACCATCTCTAGGTAAGTAATAACATAATAAGAAAAAGTGAAGCTGGGCACTGGTTAACCATGTCTTTAATCCCAGCACTCAGGAGGCAGAGGCAGGTGGATCTCTGTGAGTTCAAGGTCAGCCTGGTCTACATATAGTGAGTTCCAGGACGGACAGGGCTACATAGGGAAAAAGCCTCTCTAGAAAAACAAAAACAAAACAAACAAACAAAAAAGTGTGTCATAGTGAGAAATTAATGGTTCTTGTGTATGAAATGTCAATATTTCATTCTCAGTTTTTTTAAAATAGTGGCCACTATCTTCAAAAAAAAAAATGCCACCAGTCAATAACAGAAAAGTTAGGATGTGATTACACTTAGGATCAACCATATTTAATTCTTGCATTGTTAGATAAGAGAACACTTTCCAGCAAATGACTTTGTTTATAGCTAATGTTCTAAACACTTGTCTATATTATTTACATGATTAGCTTTATTATACATTGTTGCTTTTGCTTAGTATTTAATTTTAACTACATGTTTAAGCCTGAGTGCTTTTGTAATAATTTAAGATGATTAAATAGTATTAGATCAAGTCGGATACTGTAGCTGGCCACCTCTCCACTGTTAGACATTTAAGCTATTATCGGTTTAAAAATAATTTTTTAAAATTTTTTATCTTTTAGCTAGGAGGTGGTAGCACAGGATATACAGGCCTAGCACTTGGGAGGCAGAGGCACATGAATCTCTGAGTTTGAGGTCAGCCTGGTCTACAGAGTGAGTTCCAGGATGGCCAGGGTTACACAGAGAAACCCTGTCTTGAAAAGCCAAACAAACATGAAAACCCCTACAGTTTTAAAAAGAGGACATGGAATTCTCTGGAACTGGATTTAGGGATGGTTTTGAGTGGCAATGTAAGTGTTGTGAATTGAACCTGGGTCTTCTGCAAGAGCAGTAAGTGCTCTTCACCCCTGACCCATCTTTGCAGCACTAAAAAAGGTTTAAGTGATGTATGTTTTCACATATATAACTTTGTCACATGTTTGAATCATTTGTGTTTGAATTATTTGGAAATAATTAAGAACTCGGATATAGGATTGCTGGTTTAAAATGGATGAATAGGCATGCTTATTGCTGTTTACATATCTTGAAATACCAGTCTGTGGTAATTTCCTTGAGCTTTGTAACAGAATGTAACACAGCTCCCTGCGTGGCTTAAGCAACAGACAGTGTTTTGAATTTGGAGCCTGAGATAAGGGTGTCAGTGTGACTGGGTTCTAGTGAGGCCGTGCTGTCTCCCACTTGTACAGGTTTGTCTTGCTCTGTCTTCACATGGAGGAGCACTGTTCCTGGGAGTCACCGATCTCATTGTGAGTGCCTCACTCCTGAACTTGAACCATCTCCCATAGTCTACATCTTAACTCTACCACACTGAGGGTGAGACCGTCACTGGGAGAGGACATACACTTCAATCCCTAGCACTCTCAAAAGTTTCTTCTGTTTATGTGGGTGCCAGTCCTATGTGAGTGATGTAGGCCTCAGTATTAGCACCACAGAGTGTGACCTGAAGATTAATCACACTCTGTCCTAGTTAGGGTTACTACTACTGTCATGAAACACCATGAGCAAAGCAACTTGTAGAGGAAAGGGTTTATTTCAGCTAAGGCCCATCACTGAGAGATGTCAGGACAGGAACTCAAGCGCAGCAGGAACTTTGAGGCAGGAACTGACTCAGGCTGTGGGGTTGCTTGCTTACCGACTTGCTCCCCATAGCTTGCTCTGCCTGCTTTCTTATAGAACACAGGATACCTGCCCAGGGATGGCACCACCCACGGTGGGCTGGGCCCTGCCCTATCAATCACTAATTAAGAAAATGCCTTACAGGCTTGCCTATAGCCCAGGACTATGGAGGCATTTTCTCAGTTGAGGTTCCTCCTTTTAGATGACTCTAGCTTCTGCCAGGTGGACCTAAAATTTCCATCATCCACTCCTTAAATGATACCTGTTTTAGTGCTTAACTGCAAGACATTTATACACCTTTGAATCTGTTTACTTTTGTCATTACTGTTTAGAGACAGAGGCTTGTCTGGCCCTGGCTGGCTCTAAATCTTGATCTTTCTGTCTCAGCCTCTTGAGTGCTAGGATTACAGATATTACCACCAGCTTGGGCATCTCTTATGTTCTTATGGATCTTAAATTATATACATCCTAATCTTCTATTTGCTATAGTGTACTTAATACTTTATGTTAGAACTGTAAATGTTTATTTTGTCCACAGGTTTTGATTTTTTTTGTTGTTGGTGTTGATTGCCAGCAGAATGAACAGAAAAATGAACAGAAAAAGCCACTTTAATCCTAGTGAGGATTGGGAAAGCCCCTTTCATTTAGGAATGGGTTCAGAGTTGAGGATTTCCTGTGAAAGGAGCACAGAGAGTTCCCTCGCGCCCTGCACTGGCTTTCCTTATTAGCCATTTATTAACCAGCACATTATAGTTCCCACATTGAGTAACATGGACTGCGCTAGAATTCAGATTGGGAGTGATCCCTACACGGCTTACAGTGTGGGTGTTGTCCTCAGCCTGGTGCTCTTGCCAAGTATTGAGAAATTTTAAGAGCTGGGGCACAGTAGGCTTCAGGTCACTGGCAGTATGCTAGCGAAGGAAATTAGGGGACTGCAGCCTCCATCTTCCCTTTGTGCCTCCTGGCTCCCACAAGGTGAATGGCTTTCCTTTGTACTGCATTACTACAGACCTCAAGGTGATAAGGCGGACAGACCAGCTGTGAAGTCAGCCTGCAGAGGATGATCCCAGATTCCCTCTTCTCTCTGAAGTCACCTGAGTTTCGGCATTTGTTACAGTACCGGGAAGCCAGCACTGATCACTTACACTAACTGCAGTCTGCCCATTGTTCTTATTTACTTAGATTTCATGTAGTGTCTCTTCTTTCTCTTGTCACCCCAACTATCATATCATACTATATTTAGACAGCATTTCTCCTCTGGCTTTTCTAACACTGTCTGTCTGCCTAATCTATTTCTTGAGAAAAGATCACACTATGTAGTCTTGGCTGGCACATGGACTGTATTGTTTGAGTAAATTTAAAGTGTTTATGAGTGTTGTGATTTGTGTGGCATGAGGAGGCAAGCTTATAGGGAGGTGTGGTCAGTCAGACCCATCTCATAACTTGTAGAGATCTGCCACGAATGTTACACGCAGCTCCCCACGAGCTCTCTTGTGAGATTCTGTTTCTTGGTTGAACCATTTGGTGTGGCGTGTGTTCTGTGGTTCACTCATGTCAAGCTATTCTTTCCCAGTCTGTGCACATGCTCTTACGGTGGTACATGAAATAGTTTGTTCATAAATAACCTTGACACGGCATAGGAAGAGTACATAAAATGCTTTGGGCTGGGAGTGTGGCCAAGTTGGGCAGAGTGTGCTTAGGACATGTAAAGCCTTGAGGTTTATCCCCACAGTCAGTAAACGAGTAGTGGTGGTGCAAATTTGTATTTCCAGTACTTAAGAGGACTAAGTTCAAGATAAATCCTTGGCCATGTAGCAAGCTCGAGACTAGCCTGGGCTCCATGAAAAGCTATCTTGGAAAAAAAAAAAAGTCTTTGGGGCAAGAGAGATAGTTGTGAATAAGGAGATTTGCCACGAAGCCTGATAACCTGAGTTCATTCTCCAGGAACCACACTCCTGAAAGTTGTCCTGAACACGCTTGTCTACAAGCATATAACAGTGGCTGTAGAAAGGACATGGGGCTGTTGACGTAAGTGCTGTTGAGTGGCTGCAGACTCCTGGCTTTGAGTAGTAGGGAATGGAGTAGGCATTTGGGGGCTTCTCCCTCTTGGATTCACTTTCCCTCATAACCACAGTGGATAATGGGACAGAGATCTGACCAGCTCAGTCAGTCAGTAGGTTCTCCAGGTCAGGAGCAAGGATTAAAAAGAAAAAAAGACAATTAGACAACATTTAGCATGACCCCAGCCAGTTCTGAGGCTGAGGCCAGTTTATTTTTCCCAATTTGCTTTTATACCATTTTAATTACATGCAAGTAATAAGGTCAGTTCTAGATTAAGGAACAAGCAATATAGTAAACACAAATAGTCAAGGGACAAGCAAAACAATAAGCAGAGTAACTGTTTCTAAGGGTTTATCAGGATGATCAAGGTATCTGAGCCTACAGCCCTGTCCTAGCCCAGAATCAGATTCTTGCCTGAAGCCTACTTCTTTGTTCTTGCCTAAAATTAGATTTCCGCCTGAACTTCCCTGTAGCCCTATGTCAAATTCCTGTCTGAAGACCCCTTCCTTGTCCTGGCCCAGTGTCAGATTCCTGCCAGGTGGCCCCAAAAGCTCTCCATAGATATCTATCAGGAAAGTCAGTTGTTAATGAAAATTTTCTTCTCATGGTAGTTAGAAAGAGTCTAGGGGGAAGTGGCATATTTATCTTCAGACTGTTAGGACGGTTGTGGGTTTAATGTGTTCTCAGCAATGGTTTCTTATGCCATAGTACCCTGTCAAGAGTTGAATTAATCCTGATGCAGGAGTTTATAGGTATTTCATGGGGTCCCAAGGATGCAGGAATGGTGATAGATGTGTTGATGGACAAGAACTTCTGAGAACTAGCCGTGCTTGGAGAAGGTGAATTAGGTAGGTAGTTTTAGCCAGGTGATTAGAGACTTACAATGGAAATAAATATTTTGTGGACATCTTTCCAGTCTTACACCTGATCTTTTCAACCATAAGTTGTAGATGAGTATGAGATAACGTAGGACCATTTCCCCCCTCATTTGGTGATTAATTGGTGGTAATGTGTTATTTTATCTATTTTAAGGTTTTAAGGGTAAATATTGGCAAATAATTGTTTGCAAGTATTTAACATTTTTTTCATGCTGGCTTGGTTCAGCAGACACTCCTTCAGTGATGATGATCATGGTGGCTGCAAAGGTGAGCAGTGACTGGAAGTAAAGGAGTGCGTGAAGTTCAGGCACAGGGGTTGGCTCCGTGGTGCCTTTAGTGACCCTGTGGGTCCAAGCCAGGAGCAAAAGCCTGTGTCTCTTTGTCTTTACATGGGGAAGAGACAACTGATCAAATGCACATTAATTTGTAAGGGCAGGGTGGTGGTTTGAATATGCTTGGCCCGTGGGAAGTATCACTATTTGGAGGTGTGGCCTTGTTGGAGGAAGTGTGTCATTGTTTAGGTGAGCTTTGAGGATTCATCTTGTGCTTAAGCTCGGCCTATTTCAGAAGAGACCCTCCTCCTGGATGCCTGCGGAAGAGAGTCACTTTCTGGCTGCCTATGGATCAAGATGTAGAACTCTTACCTTCTTCTCCAGTACCATGTCTGCCTGGACACTGCCATGCTCCCTGCCACGATGATAATGGATTGAACCTCTGAAACTGTAAACCAACCCCAGTTAAATGCTGTCCTTTATAAACGCTACATTGGTCGTGGTGTCTCTTCACAGCAATGAAACCCTAACTGAGACAGGAAGTAGGCCCTCCATGAGCTTGGAGCCCTTGTGACCTACTTGCCCTCTAGAAGCCCAGCCTTCTACCCTGGTGCCTGAGGACTAGGCTCCAACAGAGGAATTTTGGAGGCCCACCGATACTGAGACTGAAGCATACACTGTTGAGAAAATTTACTCAAGAGACAACATAAGGATTTGCAGCATATTGAAAAAAATTCCAGTCAAGAGATGATTAAGTTGTTAAAAGAGTAAACTGCTCTTCCAGAAGACCCGGGTTCACTTCCCAACATCCACACAGCAGCTCAGCGTCATCTGTAACTTGAATCAAGTGCTCTAATGCCCACTTCCGGCTTCTGTGGGCACCAGATACACATGCAGCAAAACCCTAATGCACATAAAAATAAAGAAATTCCTGCCAGCACGGAGCACTTACCAAGCACAGGATAACTGCTGTGATTGTTCAAAGACTAACTAAAGGGATCTTTAAAATGTATGCTTTTTCACAAAATGACTTGTGGCTGGCTATGTTTGTCAGCTCACATAGATAATTCACCAGCGCTCAATCTGATGATGCAAACACTATCGGGTGCTAAAGGAACCATTTCTGCCATTTCTCAGTCATTGGCTGACTCAACTCTTATTTGAGCTTTAAGTAAATGGCCTGCCAATTAAGTGTTAGATAGTTCATTGCCTTTTAACGTCCACTGTCTTCCAGCTGCCTTCCCCTGACATGCTATCCATTTTCTTTTCTACCTTTGATAAATCAGTCACTTAAAATGACTAATACAACATTTAAAAGCAGATACTTGGGAAGTTCATCCTTTGAAATGTGTCCCCATCACTATTTTGGGAGTTAATCAGTGTCTCTCTAACCCTTCCTCTCCCACCTCCTTCTCTCATTGTGCTCATGGAATAGCATGTATAGACTTCCTCAAAGACTCAGATACTGGGCTGAGCAACATTTTACTGTGTGTAATTTAGTATTGTGTGTCATACGCATTTAATAAGTCACTAGCAAATTAGGAAGTCGCAGAGCTGAGAGCAGCTGAAGAGGTGTCAGGGAACTTATGTAACTTTCAGTATTGTGCAGTCACTTCCATGGACGTGGAAGACAGCAGCTCTTACCTGTAATCAGAATGGTCTGACTTTGCCTGCAGTGCCGATAGATTGTGTCCCACGCATGTCAGGTAGAAGCTTTTGGTTTCTATCTTCTCTGGTGGACTCACCTGTGCTTTTGAGTACTTAATGAAAAGTCCTGCAGGTCAGAACCTCCCATTGATTAAGGGATTCTTTGGCATTTAAAAACTGTGGGCCAATCTAAAAGAAAATATGTCCAGAAGAATGTATGATTTGGTGTAATTTCTGTAATAAAGTTAACCCCTTGCTTAGCTGTTTGAAGTGACACCTGTGCTTTCAATATGGCCTCTTGTGGCACCAGTACAGTGGTGTCGTTTACAGACAGGTTGATCCTGTATTTTCAACAGAACTTAGTCACTAAAATAGTATATGGATGTTTTTCCACATAATTCCATGTAAGTAAATTATTTTCTAACACACCTTTACCCTATGAAGTAACTGATTTGTAAGTATTTTGTTAACTTAGATATAGAACAAGCTTCACAGATAAATGCCAGTCAATGTTCAATAGATATTGAGAACGTACTACTGTTTTTATAGAACCATTATGCCACCCAAGATGTGAGATATTTTGATTATTTTTATGCAGCCCCATAATGGCTCTAACATTAAAAAATATTTTTATAAAAGAAAAAAAAATTCTACATTTAACAGACAAGAGAAAAGAACTTAATTTTGCATGTTTCCCCATTTCTGAGATCCCCCATCAGACCATGGATTAGAGATTACCTGCTTTGCATAGTGGGGGTGTTGGTGCCACCTTCCTGCTCCTGGTCCAACTCCTCCTACTCCTGCTCCTCCTCTGCTCCTCCTCCTGTTCCTGCTCCTCCTCCTGCTCCTCCTCCTGCTCCTCCTCCTCCTTCACCAACTCTTCTCCCATATTAATTTTATGAATTTACAGGCTTAACAAACATCTGTTGAGCACACTCTCTACATCATAAAGCCTTAAGCTAGTTTGGGACCAAAGCTGGTGGCATATGGATAAAAGAAGTTCTAGGAAGTCTCTAGGCTTCCCTTAGTTTTTTTGTTGTGTGATAAAATACATACTAAGGGAACTTACAGAAGAGTTTATTTTGGTACCCTTCCAAAGGGGAAGTCCATAATAGTGTAAAAGGCATGGCAACTGTAGCAGATAGCTGTCAGGTCATATATTCAAACACAAGCAGAAAAAAAAGAGAGTAAACTATTAAAGCCCACCTCTACCCTAATCTCTTCAAACAGTACCACCAGCTGGCTACTTTCTCCCTCAAACCACAACACTCTTCCTGACATCTTCTTCCAACCTAGTCTCGGCATCAGCACTGCTGGGGTGAAGGGTGCAAACACACATGCTTGTAATACCAGAGGAAAAATCCTAGGAAGTCTACTGTATAAATGTTATGAGTAAACAGAGGCAAACGATTTTGTACTCATTTGATAAAGAAGTATGTTTTATGTATGCCACCAATGGGGGAAAAAAAGAAGCATGCCACTTGCCACCATCCTGAGGAAACACTTATATAAGGCCATTTAAAGGAAAACTGAAGGCTGGGGCTGTATCTCAGTGATGGAGCGCTTACCTAGCACTTGTGCAGGGCTCTGGGTTTAATTTCTGGTGTTCTCTCTCTCCCTCCCCCCTCCCTTTCTGCCCCCACACCCCCTACACAGAGTCATCTAAACTCCATTCTTTAAGTTATCACACCTTTCAATGTTCTTAATCTTTAACCTTCCTCAGCTTCTGAGCATATCAGTTGGAGATGCTTAGAAACCTGTGTTCTCTGACTGCTTAAAAGATTCCTGGAGTTATGTACATAGCCTACCTCTTATAATTTTATAATTGTTATATTCTAATTGATTAAATAAAAGAATTTATGCACATTAATTATTCTCACATACATTATATTTACAAAATGTAGTTGAAATCAACATTTAAGTTTTGGTGTAGGAAAAAGAACTATTAGTTGAAAGATTTTAATAATGATGACAGGTGAAGGTGTGAATTACACGGTACTGAGAATTTTGCAGTTGGATTGTTACCCCCCCCCCCCCCCCATGTTAACCTTCACAAGAGCAGGTTTCTAAAGTGTTCTTTGGTGTCTGTAGTTCTTTTTGATAACATAGTATTGATTACATCTGATGAGTATATAGCTTCTCTGTATAGAACTCCAGGAGAGTAGCAGTTGTGTTTGCTCTGCTCATCACACCATATAGCCCATAGTAGGTGCACAAATATATCAACTGTCATGTCATTATGTGTTCCAACTCTAGTGAGCATTTTTAGAAATCTGGGTGGTCGGGCCAACAAGCTGGCTCAGTGGATAAAGGTGCTTGCTACAAATCCTGACTACCTGAACTCAGTCTTGGACCCACATGGTAGGAGAAAACTAACTCTTAAAGGCTGTTCTCAAATCTTCATGTGCCCTGTGGTACTTGTGTGTTCTTCTTCCCCAACGAATAGTAAATAGATGTAGAATAAAAAGAAGTACAGATGGTCAGCCATAGGTCACATATATGGGCAAATAGTTATATTTCTTATGAAGAGATGGTATGTATCTAGGGAGAAAGGAAGCTGACCAGATATAGAAAGCTGATTCTGAGAATAGGTCATGATTGCTGGAAGAAGAGATGGAGGTTGCTTATAGGTTGGTCAGGACGCTGTAGACAATCACTCCTGAGTTTTTACCCACACTGGGTAGAGCTGTTAGGGGTGACTTCCTCGGAGTCTTCCGTAAGTGACCCCAGTGAACTGATTTGGTCATCAAGCAAGACAAGACTGGAATGGTGTCTTTGTTTTGTCCTCAGTTTCTTCCCTGGGATGACTAGACATTTGTTCACGTCACGAACATGATGGTAACACAGACATTGCATGGAGAGCAGTAGTATAAAAGAAGAAAACACAAGATTGTCGAGTTGTGTCCATATGACAGGAAGGAGAGAATGTTCTAAGTTACAAATATTGGCAGTGATTATCTCTGGGTTATGGGCTTGTATCTGGTCTTAATCTTCTTTTTCTAGTTATTATTTATAGTCTGGAAACACCAGCTTATTTTACTTGATAGTAACACTTTTCTTTTCTGAGACAGTGTCTTGTATAGCCTATGTTGTTCTGGAATTCACCATACAGTGGAGACTGACCTTACAATCCTGATTTTCCTGCCTCCAAATCCCCAGTCAGGGATTACAGGCGTGTGACACCACATCCAGATACTACTTTTATAATCCGAAAAAGTAATGGGTCCCATAAGAAGACAGTTTCAATTCCGATGTGAACTGAGCTCTTGTTAGGTGAAACCAAGTTACAGAAGGCCTTACTTCCCAGAGCCTTAGGTCTTCAAACCGAGACAGCTTAGGCCAGCTTCAGAATCTTGCTTATTTAGGCTCTCTGGGGTAGAGTTCTTTAAGGATGATGTTTTTGGTTTTGGATTAGCCAAATTCACTTCAAGAGCTGGGCTTGGTAACGCATGCCTATAAAAGCCAGCATTTGGGAAGAGGAGGGAGGCAGAAGGATCCTGAGTTCAGGCTAGCCTGGGCTACAGAGTAAGACTCCATGTCAATAATCAAAACACAAAGACAAAGCAACAGCAACCAAATAGCCACAACTCTAAACTCAAACACACTTGAAATAATATTTATCAGATGCCAATTTGAAATTGGCCTTTCTAGCAACCTTGATCTGACTGCCATGTGATAGGTGTTGGTCACTGAAATATTCTGCTAGACTGAAAACTCTAGAGAAACCGATTTTTCCTTATTCCATGCCCCTCAATTGTCTTTTAAGAAAGTCCATGGGTAAAAAAATGTAAGTCATATCTGGGAATAACAACCTGTTCTCACATTTTTCTTAAAATAAAGTAATTCCTGCTACTTCTTGATAGATGGATAAATTTCTAGGTTAGGTGAGAAATCACTGAAGGTCCTACGGTTTTTATTAGCCCGTCCCATCTGTACCTGCCTCGCCTGCTCTTCTAGGATAATTAAACAGTGATGGATTAGGACTAGGCTGTAGCAGGGATTGGGAAAAAAAATCTCCCAGCATCCCTTCCTGCGGAAGCAGCCGCCACAGTAGTGAGTGTAGCTGCCACTGTCACTGACAGGTCTTAAATTCACCCCTGCAGTGCTCCAGGAGGCTCCTGATGCCGCGGTAACTTCACTGCCAGGTTTGGCTATTGAAAGTCTCTTTGGAGACCCGGGAGCGAAGCCCACGTTGACGATTTCTGTTGGTTTTATATTAAGGAAGGACTCCTCTTTTAGTTTTTTTTTTTTTTTTTTATTTAAAAAAAGATCTGGTAGAAGAGAGAGAAAGGCATCCTCACAGTGGAACCGTGTTCCTTCCTCTGAAGTTACAGCTGCCATAAGCTCGTAAGTATGTTGTGTTTATTTAGCAGTTCCAGGGGGACATAAGTACAAGGTCTTCTTTAAGTCTGTGAGGATTTATTTAAGGAAAGCTTTGGGGGGGAAATCATAGAGTTCGATTTCGTTAGAGACCTGCAGGTTTTGTTAGATGACATTGTCCTCTCAGCAGCTTTCTGTCAGGCTTGCCGGGTCTCCCCACGCCCCCTCCCTTTTTTTTAATCTTCCTGAGGGTGAGTGCTGTAATTGCAGAAAGCCACATGTCTGTGTCTGTGCGCCTGCCTGTGCTGCAGAGGCTGTGGTCTTCCCCGGTGCTAGGCTGGCTGGCCATGGCTGGCAGACCGCTGCCTTGGCTAGCTGACCAATGCTGCAAGGTGTGCCCTGGGGCTCCCTGAGACTCCCATAGCAGAACAATGGCAGTGGGGGTGGTGGTGGTGGTGGGGTAGACTCACTTATGTTTGCTGTGTTTGTCTTAGGTCCTCTGCTGCCTTCTTCCTAGCATTTTATCTTGCTATGGTAATTAAGGCTTTAAAGATGAATAAAGAGATGCTTGCTCATTCAGAAACAGCCTGTGCCCTTTATCCTCGACCTTCACCTCCTGCTGGGTGGTACTGGCTTCAGCTAGCCTCCTGAGCAGATCAGAGCGATTGTGAGCCCCCGAAAGTGAGCCCTGTTTCATGACCTTTTTAAGTTGTGCACTGGAATCACTGCTGACTTGTGTCTGACACAGACCCTGAACTCAGAACTTCTGTCCTGAGTCATGGTGCCCCACTTTCCCTCTCTGGAATTCACCAGAAAGTGCCACTGTTTCTTTGCTGGATTGGTGAATGCAACCTGAGCATCCTGTTAGCACAGAGGTTGATTTCGGATTCCTCTTATGACTCCACACGTTCTTGATTGGGCCTTGTGAACATATCAGTTGGCCATTGATACTCCTCCCTGTATCCTAAAACCATGGTAAAGTGGTTTTTAGAAGTGATATATTCAGAGGTTGGTAGTCAAAATACTTTTAAACACCACCTGGTAGCAGTCATCTTTGTACATGTAATATGCCTGACTTAGGCTGACATAATATAGGAACTTTCCGAGTGCCAGTATTTGGTTGATTTCCTGCAGACTAAAAATAAATGAAGGATTTTTTTTTAAAAAAAGAAAAAAAAATCTCTGCCACCTAGAGAACAAACATCTGTTATTTTTATTTTTAAACATTTTGTCATACCTAAATGCAGCACTTGAATTTAATTAGGAAGGGTTGCTAAATTTAGGATACTCTGCCTTTGAACTAGCAAAGAACATTCATTCATTCATTCATTCATTCATTCATTTGCAAATGTTTACATTTGTTGCAAAGCTTTTTTAAAGCCCTGGGGAGGTGATGCTGAAGAAAATACTGTATTTGGACTCCTGGAACAGATATTTTAAGCAGATAAAGGAGGCAGTTAAAAACTAATTACCAAGTTATTTCATTAGAGCTGTGGTGAGCTTTTCAGCTATATAAACTACAGGCTACTTTTATGAGTAGCCTTATAGGAGACACATAAGTGAATGAAACTTGTGCTGCCCCAGATCTTCAGTCACAGAGCCTTTGAGTTCTTAGCTGGAGAGGGTGTTAGAAATCTGTTCATTAGTTCCATGGGCATGCAATAGACATGGTCAGTCTAGAGT
>JANHMN010000004.1:62459322-62504969 GCA_030674055.1 Rhabdomys pumilio
CCATCAAAACTGCTGACACACCTAGGAGAACAATTCAGTTTTGCCCTGTTTCCCTCTACACCACTCCCCTGTCTCTGGGATATTCTGGTGAGAAAGGATGAGCCAGAGATGAAGTAAATTTATTGCTGGGAGTGGGGAGGATATTTTTCTCCTATTTATTTGCCTTTCAGTTGAGAGATGAGCAGTGGGACCGGGAAGATGAAGCAGGAACTGCGCACATCTCCGGCAGACCTGCCGCCCTATTGTAGTTTATTTCAAATAACACAGGAAATTTGATTTGCTCTGCCTAAGGGCAGAAGTTGGAAAGGTCTAGATTTCTGCTCTTGGCAGTTTGCAGTGTCTTCCGGCAAGGAAAACAGCACTCCTTGGGGAATAGTGTCTTTTCAGGTCTGAACTGGTTTATACGCTATGTGAAAATGAACCTTTTATTCTTTCCAAATGGTTTCATTTTTCTGTAAAGCCCCCATTCCCATCAGGAACAAAAACCAAACTGACAAGGAGCCTGCATTGCTAAGTTGACTTTGCGATTGCCAGTGCTCTCTTTTGGAAGGGTGCTGGCATGAGGAGTGGTGAGGGAGAGTCATGGCAAGTGAGATGAAGCTCTGCTGCTCGATCTAGCTCTTCTCTCCTTCCTGGGAGAAGCTGGAAGTGCTTGGGAGGAGCCCCTGTCCTGGGTAGGAGCTGCCATCTTGTCTTCTAGCCCAGCTATCCTTTCGAGTGGCTGGGGTAGTTGTTGGTACCTGTGGGGGCTTGTGAGTGGACATGGCCTTAATCCTGGGGTTTGGAGTTTTCTCTTGATATTGATTGGCCCACGGGAACCCTGGATGCTGAAGCTAGCCTGAAAAAAGCCTTATTTTGTAGTAATTCCAGACATAGAGAGAATGTGTAGTAATCAAATAAAGAGCTAATGAATATGCTTAATCTAGTTTCAGTATTTTTTTTTTTTTTTATTTCCTCTATAAACTGGATTGGTGGCACACATCTCTCATCATTTCAGCCTTTGGGAGATTGAGGCAGGAGGATTGCAGCTTAAAGCTAGTCTGGGCTATATGAGACTCTGTCTCAAAAGGAGTGGTGGTGGTGTTACATATTCTTTCTGAGTCATTTGAGAGTGGGATGCTCTCGGAATCGTCCCAGTGAACAAGGCTTTTTATGTGCTTCTATTTTCTCAGCTTTCTGCCTGTGCTTCTTGCTCTGAAGCTAAAAACTATGTCCTTGAGAACCAGCCTTGAGTGCCTTCCCTCCGTAGCTGTTGGCTTTCAATTGAATTTCCCACTGTTGGCCTTAACAGTGAGTGTGTCTAGGTTGACCATGGTGGCCGGTCTGCTCGGGAGGGTGGTGCCACTCTTCAGTTGTCCCCTGATTCTTTTATCCAGTCAGTGTAATGCTAAATGAAGGTTTCCACTTGCAAGCCCAGGGATAGATGCTGAGACACTGGCTTTCTTCAAGATGTTTGCTGTCGCAGAAAGAGAACATTATTTAGGACTGGGCTCACTCTGCTCCTCCTAGATGCTCCCTGCGTCTCTATCAATGACTTAAGTGGTGTCAGTTAGCATTCTGCCACATTCATCAGTTCACTTTACTACCATGTCGCTAAGCCACATCTCTAATAAAAACTAATAAAAATTAGTTTATTACTATCATGTATGTGTGTGGGATGTGTGTGCGTGCAGGTGTACACGTGCCTCAGTGTGTGTGGTCTGTGGGGTGTGTGTGTGTCGGGGTGTCAGAGAACAACTTTTGGGAGTGGGTACTCACTCTGCTTTCACTTTTATGTGGGCTCCAGGGATCAAGTTCAGGTTTGCAGGCTTGTGTGGCGGGCATTCTGACCTACTGGGCCATCTCTATGGATGCCAACATATAGTTTTCTTATGTGGCATTTATATTTGGATTTTGCTTTGTTTGTATGTTTTCAGGCAGCGTCTTTCTATAGACCCTGGGCTAGCCTCAAGTTCAAACTGTGCTGACCTTTACATAGTCTCAGTATATGAGGTTTTCTGGTTTCCAAATATAGGAAAGTAAGATCGATAGTGCACCATTGTTTATTGTCCCTCCAGGGCTAGTTCCTTCAGTAAAGAGTAGGTCTTTGGTTGAGCTGATCCCCCTTGGAAGAACTGTGATGCCCACTGCTTGGGAGGCCGAGGCTGGGAGAAGACTGAGAATTCAAGGCCTGCCTGGGCAATTTAGTGAAACCTGTCTTGGAATAAAAGTGAGAAGAAGGCAGAGACATAGCTCAGTGGAGAGGGCTCAGCCAAGCCCAGTCCCCAGCATGAGTAAATGGGAATAAAGCATAGTTTATTTTCAGCAAAGACAGACAACAGTTAAAAACCAGGTTGAAGGTACATTCATAAATTTGAAAACAGTTCAGATATCTAAAAGTGAACTATTTTAGTTTGTTAAAATAGTAATGAAGCATGTTATAGTGGAGGAATTATTAAAAAGCTGAATTAGAAAAGATCACAAAGGTTTAGGAACTTTGCCACATTAGTGGAAAATTGAAAATTTTCTGAACGGCCTAAAATGATGTGGGAAAAACATTAGGTAGAGAACCTTGAGGCTCCCTTACCTGGGAGGGCTACAGGCGATACACGGGCCTCCCTCCTCCTATCTTTAGCTCTGTGTGGTATGCATGGGATGTCCAGTTTCCCTAAACCAGTACTTGAATGTTTCTTTAGTGATTTAAGCCTAAGTATTCCTTCACTTGATTATGTAAACGATGCATGATCACGTCTGAAAATTTGGAAAAGATGAGGACAGGAACAAAGAATGGGAACCCGCCTGCCATGTCCTAGAGATGAGAGGAGTTTGGTTTTGGTTTAGGAGGTTTGGAAGTAAGTCTAGAGGAAGGGTATCTTGGATCACTCACTACTCTCATACCTAATATTTTCTTATTTCAGGTTCAGACAAGTATGTTCTTGTCACCCATGACTTTATCAGTTTTATTTTCTTGTAAGGCATCAGGGTGAGAAGGAGGGGGAAGCTACAGTGGTATTCTGACCCTGGTAGCCATGGTGATAGGCAGGTGAGCTGTGGTGGAGGCTGTAGGTAAAGTGCTGTTGATTGACATGTTGGCTGTCTCTGTTCTCTTTCCTTCCACCCTCCTCCACCGGGCATCTTTGTTTCTGATTTAAAGGAAAGGATTTATTTTTATTTGTATATATTTTCTGTGTCTGTGGGGTAAGCATAGCTGTAGACTGTAATTTACGCATAAAATTGTATCTTTTCCCATTCTGTTCCCCAAATAATTGACACAAAGACCTATTACATTTATTAACAAGCATAGGCTGGGCAGGTCCTGAGCTGTTTTAACCCTCTGAATCTATTAATGTCAGACAAATGCCGTGTTTCTTGCCCATCTGGTCTTGCCCTGCCTCACTCTGGTCCATGTGTGTCCTCATGTCTGCCCTCATGGCAACCTCATGGCTAATCCTCCAGGTCTCTCTCCATGTCGTCTCTCCACCTCTTCTCCTCCTGGTCCTTCTACGTCTTCTCCCTAGGACCAGTGGCTGGGATTGGAAGTCCAGCCTTCCTGTTTCCTCTGCTCAGTTAATTGGCCAATCAACTCTTTATTGACCCATCAGAAGATGATGGAGAAGAGTGTTTATAAAACACTGAGACAGATGATGCTTCCTAAAAATAACAATATCAGAGACTGGTCTGTACTCAACTCTCTGCCCATACACAAGTTGGTATTTAAATAATACAAGTAAAACCTTTACACAGTACACAAAAACATTCCTACACGCATGGGTGCTAGCAAGGACCAGTAGAGGATGTCAGATTCCCTGGAGCTGGAGTTACCGTCAATTGTGAATCGCCCTCTGGATTCCGAGAATCTAACTTGGGTTCCTGGAAAAGCAGCAAGTGCTTTTAACAGCTGAGTTGTCGCTTAGGCTCCTCATTTTGATTAAAAAACATTTTGTTTATTTTTGTGCATGTCTATTACGCCTGCTATAGAGTATGTGAGGGTCTGAGGACAACCTTTGGAAGTCAGTTTTCTCCTTTCGCTGGGTAGGTTCTGGGGATCCAATTCATGTTATCTATCAGGCCTGGTGGCAAGTGCCTTTACCCTCTTTGATTTTCTTTTGAGAGACTCATGTAGCTCAGGCTACCATTAATTTACTGTGTAGCAGTGGCTGTCCTAACTCCTGATCTTCCTGCATCTGTCTCCCAAGCACCAGGGTTGCAGGCGTGTGCTACCACGTCTGGCTTGTCTTCTTCTCTCTTGTCCTCTTTGTCAGAACCTGTCTCTTTCATTGATCACTGGCCATGAGCTTGGCTACTGGAAGAACTCATCTATTGGGCTGTTATATTTTATCTGTTAGTGTTTAAAATCATATGTCCACTTTGGAAAACAATTGGCAATTCTTCAGTGTCAAATGTGGAATTATCATATGACCTAGTCTATTATAGTCACATAAAATTTATATGTGAACATTAATAACAGCAGTCTCCATGATGTACAAAAAGTAAAATGTTCCACATGTTATGAACAAATGAAATGATAACGAGATGATAATGATAAATTGGGTCTGTCTCTTCGATGGCGTATTCCACAGTATTCGATATGGTAGAGTGTTGTTCCCGTTCCATACAGCAGGGATGAATCTTGGAGACGTGGTGAGTGGGAAAAGCCTGCCATACAAAACATCTACAGATGCAAAGAATTAGAGGTATGATGGTCATGGAGAATGGCGGTGACTGGGTGGGTACCTTTGTGATGGCTGTTGTAAGTTAGATTGTGGTGATAGTTGGGTACCTTTGGAAATTATATCTCAAAAGTCTGTTCAAAACATTTTTAAAAATTAAAGTGTCCAAAACAATGCAACGCAAAGGCATATTTTCCTTATTTATTAATACCCGTAGTTGAAAGATTCTGTGGCCTTTAAGTCACTGTCAATCAAATGAGTGGTTTTTTTTTTTTCCTCACTATTTGAAAACATACTTTCTAATGAGTATAGTAGTGTTTAAGATAAAAAGAAGCATTCGGGTAAATTTTAAAAGTGGTGCTACTTGTGGTTGTACAGATTTTAAAATTATGGAGCAATATAAAGTTTGGTGTTGTTCTTTTGAATACATGAATATCAGCACAGTGCTTATGCACTGCTAACCTGTATTGAAGGAAATAAGCAAAGCCTCGAGTGAGTCACTGTATGGTCAGCTTTCTATTACTTCAACACAACACCCAAGGTAGCCAATTCATATAGAGAAAAGTGTGTGTGTGTGTGTGTGTGTGTGTGTGTGGGGTAGCAGACGGACAGTGTCATAGTGGTAGCTTGTGTAGGAACATAGTCACATCCTGCACAGGGAGTAGGGGGAAGGGAAGGGCACACCAGTCCTGTTCCTTTTGTAACATTGTTCACAGAAACTCAAAGGTTGTAGTTGAACTACCTGACCTCCCCTCAGGGATCTGACTCTCCCACAGGATCCACCACCAAAGGGTCCACCAACTCCTACTTGGGACCAGGACTTTGGAGAGGGCCAAGCAGACCGGAACATAGATGTAAAAATGTAATATTATGAAGAGCACTTTTCAGATTTCAATAATAATATAGTGAAACCTGAATAAAGAAAGTCCAGCCAGACTTTTTGTATAACTTTATAATTATGGCTGTCAAAATCGCATAAGGGAGAATGACAATATAATAAAAAGATCCCCAAGTACCAGTTAAGGAAGCAGAGGACTCAGTTCTATTTGTCTCCACTTACCAGACAGCTGAGGTAATGGTAAGTGTGAGACATGCAGATGGGATGGCTATGTGCAATAAAAGTGTGTCAGCAACCAGGCGGAATGCATGGGAACTTGCTCTCTGTTAGGGCTTGCAGCATGGTGCAGCATTACCCACAAATAACTGCATCATCCACGAACGAGGCAGGCTCATTGGTAACAGGGAGATCATCCAGGTAATAAAATGCCTCCCAAAGCACTTGGGAAACTGAAGACAAAGTGTTGATAAGATTTATTAGACTCAAACTGCTTTATTTGTTTTGTCACCGGCCCAGTGATAAAACCATAGCATGTTCAGACATTTGTGTATCTATTGTGTAGCTGCAAGCTAGCGTCAAGGTTTAAAAAGATATATTTATTTATGCATACGAATATTTCGCCTGCGTGCATGTGTATGCATCATGTGTGTGCCCCATGTGAGCCTGGTGTTCACAAGGGTTAAAAGAGGGCGTTGGGTCCTCTGGGGATTGGAGGTATAGGTGGCTGTGAGCTTGAACTGCGGCTTCTCTAAGAGCAACAGGTTAACTGCTGAGTCATCTCTCCAGCCCCAATGTCACATTTTCTAGACTGTAATCTTAATAGTGAGTGACCAGCCAAGCAAAGGCAAGCAGATCCCTGGGGGATGAGTTCCTGTATGCCTGCCAGTGCTTTAGGATCTTGAGAGGACTCCAGTCTGCCTTTTATCTGGTTTCTGAGCTAACAAATGACTGGAGGGTGAATTATTGATTGCCTATCTTTGGAGGAACAGAGGAATTGGGGGTGAGAGTTAAATGTAGTTCACACTGTACCCAAACCACACTCCAGATAGAATGTATGTGAGCTGTGCTGTTTTTTTCTCCTCTGTACATTTGAAATGTTTCTAGCATTGGGAAAAAATAGGGAAAAGGTAGGTTCTTGATGCTTGTTTGATGAAGTGCCATGCTGAGAATGGTGAGTAGGAGGCAGGACTCTGCAGTGTCAGCACCCACAGTCCAGTTTCTTCCCTGAGTCTCCGGAGGCCCTTCTGATACATTATTGGCATCCTTCTGAGAAGGCAATATATCCTGATTACTCTGCCAAGTAACTTTTCTACAGAGCAGTAGAAGAAACCACAGAGGGGAAGCTGGAGGAGAGATAGTAAGGAGCTGTAGGTAGAACTGTGCCTGCTGGCCCTAAGAATGAAGTTTGGCTCCTGCCAAAAAAGTGATGTGGCCTTGGTGGCATGCTATGACTGGTCAGATCCCCAAAGTAGTCTTGCAGAAGGGGAGATGGGCAGACATGCATACCTTACTATCGATGTTTATAATTGAGATGTGTTACAGAATCCACATCCTGAACCAGAGAAACAACTCATCCTGAGCAAATACTGTCGATTAAAAGTGCAGGTTGTAGTATGATAGGCCTGTTGTGATATTCATTTAATGTAAAATTTAAAGCATAGACTTTCTGGGACTTTCGTGTGTGTATAAAAGCATCAAGAGTGAGAAGATGTAATTTAAGTGTTTGTAACCAGATCCAGATTTGACTGCTCACCTAAGCCAACACTTAGGAAATAAGATGCTGGTGGGCAGGAAATGGTTTTATTGAAGAGCAGGTATTCGGGGCCTGGCATGGGAGCATACGCTTGCAACGCTGGCACACACGAGGCTGAGGCAAGCAAGGTTTGTGTTCAGTGTCAGTCTGTCTTTACAAACCAACAAACCAACCAACCAACCAGCAAACAAACAGTGGGGCTGCAGAGATAGTTTGCTGGTTAAGAGCACTGGCTGCCCTTTCAGAGAGACCTGAGTTGGATTCCCAATACCTGCACAGCAGCTCGTAAACATCTGTAACTCTAGACTCAAGGGATATGACACCCACTTCTGGCTTTCTGGGTCACTAGGCTCTCACACGTGGGACACAGGCAGGCAAAACACCCATACACATGAAAACTGCAACAAACGCAGCATCCTAAGCAGATGGGTAGCTGTTGCCTTAGAGCTCCATCTTATAAATATGAGAAATATTTTCATAATGTTCTAAGAAAATATCCATAGCTTTTCTTGGGGGAAAAAGATCTGTGCCATGCTTGGTGGCTCATATCTGTAATCTGAACACTTGGAGGGCTGAGGTAAGAAGATTGTTATGAGTCTGAAGCCAGTCTGTTCCTCCCCACCCCCAAGCTATGGAGACAGACCCTAACTAAAAACAAACCAAAACAAAAGTCTGGAAGACTATACATATAAATGATCTGGGCCAAGCAGTGACACACTCCCGATCCCAGCATCTGGTACACAGAGTCAGGAGGACCTGGAAACTTGAGACTATCCTGATCTACATAGTGAGTTCTAGGCTAGCCAGTACTATATGTAGCCAGACCCTTCCTGTCCCTGCCCCTTTCCTCAAGGGGAAAAAAAAATTAAAGAAAAAGGATGCAAAAGATGAAGGCAGTGGGTCAGCAGTTTTTAACCTGCAGGTCATGACCTCTTTGAGTGCATTGCACATTGGATATCTTTATTTACATATATATTTACATTATGATTTATAACAGTAGCAAAATTACAGTTACGAAGTACAAACTAAATAATTTTATAGTTGGGGGTGTGTCACTACAGCATGAGGAACTGTATTAAAGGGTTGTAGCATTAGAAAGATTGAGAAATATTGTTGTAGATGATTTTAATATATTTTATGTATGTTAAAATGTAAGGGAAGTTGGTGAATCTCCCAGTGGTTTTATTTATTTCAGAAGTGTTTAACACAAAATAGAATTGCATTACTTGCTTTTCAAATTGAAGTAGAGGTGAGCCGTACGGAATGATTGAGGGATGTGTGTTGTACTCTCGTGTGTGTGCAGCCCTTTCTCACAGAACAAAGAACTACAGCCTCTCACTGGTTTCAATCCACAGATCTCCATCAGACATGGCGACAAGCGGCTTTCACTTTGTACCGTGTGACACCAAACGGTCCTCCAGACAGCTTGGAGCATCTGCTGTGGGAAGACCAGAAGGGTATGTGGGGACTGTTGGGGACTCAGGAGACTAGAACCCCAGTAAGGTGGGGTGGGCCTAGGCTACTATGGAGTCCATTTGGCAAGTTAGAGAAGCAGATGGGTGCCAAAGGACTCATGGTATAGTAAGAACAAAACTAAATTCAATTCTGGGGACACGGGTTCTTAATTCTCAACAGTATTATTTTGTGTATGTGCATGTGTGTGAGAATGAGCACCACAGAACGTGTGGAGGGCAGAGGACAACATGCAAGAGTCAGTTCCTCTGTGTGGGTTCCAGGAATTGAACTCTGATCCTCAGGCTTGGCAGCAGAAACCTTTTACTGGCTTATCGTTAAACTTCGATCTAATTTGTTTTGTTGTTTGTATGTGGAATTCGCTATGTAGCTAAAGATTACTTAGAATTCCTGATTCTTTTGCACAAAATTCTGAAATTACAGTTACAACACCTGACCCATAAGAGATTTTAAAACCTGACGTGTTACTATTTTCTTCCTTATATTTTTCTCACGTCTTTGGCTTGAAAATACATTTTAAGAAACATCCACTGTAGAAACTCAGTAGCTGAAGAAAGCACAAATAGAATGTAATTGCAGAGCCTTGCATTCTTCTTAGACTTACTAAACTGTTTTAATTGGGATCATGTTATATTGTTCTGTAGTCTGCTTTTTTTAACTTACATTATATTTTCCATTCCTAATAGGTGTGGATTACAATTACAGTATCATTTAATTGCCAATTATTGGCCTTTCAATTTGTTCTAGAACTAGCAGATTTCTGATGATCTAAGTTGGGTTTTTTGTCTTTTTTAAACTATGTTGTATGTGTGTGAGTGCATGTGCTCACACACGTGTATATTTATATGCATGTACATGTACCTTTGTGTGCATGAGTGTGGATGCTGGTGTGTTCTGGCACGTGTGTGGAGGTCAGAGGACACATGGACACACTCAGGAGTCAGTTCTTAGCCCTCACTCTATTTGAAGCAAGATGTCTTTTGTTAACTGTTTTCTCCAGACTGGCTGGTGACAAGCTTCTGTCTCCACTTCCTCTATCACCATAGCAATGCTGGGATTATGAGTTGCAGCATCTGACTTTATGTGGGTTCTAGGGATATGAACTCATGCCTAGTGCTTTATCCATTGAGCCATTTCCTTAGCCTTAAGTTGGTCTTGTATGGGTTACAGGCATTTTGTTAAAGTTGTGTTAATACCCATGAGAAAATACTTTGTATTCTTACTTATAAGCTTGTATAGCTTTGAAGTTTATATATCAGGTCTTCATGTTAGATTTCACATTTGGAATTAGCTATTTACAAGTGGATCCATTATATTCATGAATTTGGCATTGTCAATATGGAAGGGGTTGAGGGATGGAGATGAAGTTGGAAATAACTTGTAAGAATCTTAAAATTTTATTTTTCACATTGCTTTTTAAAATTCCAATGTTCCTGCTCATGGAACTTTTTTTTTTTCTAGAAAGAAATATTCCCTTCTTATAGTTATCCTTTAATTCTCTTGTTTCCTAGGCAACTAATGCATCAGCATTTATAAAGCTGTGTTTAAAAGCTATAGTAAAATAAAAATAACTGACAGTAATAATAAGTAAGGTCACAGCTTGACTAAGGTTGTGGCCTGAGAATCTTAACTTGAAGCCCAGGACCACAAATGCTGTTTCTGGGAGACAGCATGATACAAGAAGAGAGCGGATGGGCAGAGGAACCTCGGGAGGAAGGGTTGCTGAGAGAGTGCTCTAGCAAGAGCCACAGACATGGGGGCTAAGAGTGAAACAGCCGTAGACAAGGTTGACAAGGATTTTGGGGTGGCTGAGTTCTGGAATATGGTCTACATGGCAGATGTTCTAAAGAGGCGACATGCATGGATGCCTGCTGGAAGGTGTTCTTTATATTTCATGGTCAGCTCTTGAAGAAAGTGGAGGACGTTGGGGCGGGACTCAGGATTTGGTGATGGATGTCACCTCCTAGTTCTTGGGTAGAACGGGAAGGTGTGCTAATCATAATCACCTTTTGTTACTATAGAAACCACCTGAAGCATTCAACTTAGAAAGGTTTCTTTTGTTCCACAAACCACAAGTTCAGCGTTGCTAGTTGGGCCAGCCCCACTGCCTTTGGCTCTGTCACAGGAGGCATGCTGTGGGCGGAATGTGGAGAGCATGGCAGGGCAATACTGCCCTACATCATGGTCAGGGAAGGAACAGGAGGAGGATGCCAGGGTCACCACAGTTCCCTTTAAGGGTGTCTGTCCATCACCTAAAGATCTTCCACTTGAGCCCCACCTCTTAGAAAGTTTACCACTGCCAGATAATACACCTTTAGAGACTAACACTTTTTTTTTTTGTTGTTGTTTTGTTTTTCGAGACAGGGTTTCTCTGTGTAGTCCTGGCTGTCCTGGAACTCACTCTGTAGACCAGGCTGGCCTCGAACTCAGAAATCCGCCCGCCTCTGCCTCCCAAGTGCTGGGATTAAAGGCGTGCGCGGCCGCCGCCACCACCCGGCTGAGACTAACACTTTTTAACACATCGGTCTTTGGGGACATTCCAGATGCAAACTAGCAGAGAAGCCATGGTAGGATACAGAGAGAGGCTGAGGGTATGTTATTTCCTTTTTTAGTTTGCTTAAGTTAAAATGAGTGAGATTTGTGCATCTGTCTGAGTCAGGAAGAAGAAAGGTTAGAGAAGGACATCCAGGAAGATGTGGAGGTAGACCGTGGGGAATGCTGTAGAGAGATGCGTTTATTACGGTATTAACACTTGCAGATTTTGTAGCCTTAGCAATGTGCCCACCTTGTTTCATCAGAAGGTAGTCTGCTGATGCCAGTGAAGCAACAGCCCTTTGGAAGTCTGGGAGTGTGGCTGGCATTAGTTAGATAATGGTTATTAGGGAATAACCAGTTTACACCTGCTTGCTCTTTGGACTGCCCCACCCCTCAAACACCTGTCTGCAGCTCCGAACAAGAGGGCAGGCAGTTGGGAGTTTGAGTCCCCATTTAACAAACTGGAAGCAGTAGATGTCTTGTGAATTGGTGGAGGTGCTGCAGCCAGGCATCGGTCTGACGGCAAGCATGGCGTTCTGCTCTCATCCAAGCAGTGTTAGTGATTCTGTCTGCTCTGGTGATTGGTCCTCTTGTTTTAGTCTCAGATCATTGTGATGGTTTCTTCTGATTCTCCTTCAGCCTGGAAATAAGAGGGAGAAGTCTTCCCATAGGAGATTCTGGATACCTAGAGAAGAACTGGCTCTGAAACTGTTTGATTTTGTATTTATTACCATATACTGTATCTGTTAAAAACCAGTGTTTTTAAAGGGCGTGAGTGACAAAGTTACAGATTTCCGCAAGTGTCGAGCTTATCACCTCCAGTTTCTTGATAGGCTAGTTGCTGAAGTAGTTGTGCTAAGCACTTTGGAAAAATGAGGGAAGACTCTTTGTTGTCCGCACTTTTCCCATCAGATCAGCCTCTTACCGTGTCCTGTAATTAGAGAGGAGCCGTGCTGTTAGGTCTTCACGCAGGCATTGTTTATGGAAGTGGGCTGTTGGAAAGGTTGCTCATTTTCAAATCTCAAGGATAAAGTGTATCATTACCGCTTTGATGTGTATTGTATTTAAGGAAATGCATCCTCCTTCCTGAAAGCAAGACTCTGAGCTCTCAGGCTAAAGAAATAGAGAAAAACCTTTTGTAAATGTCTTTACTCTTGTAGCATGGATTCTGCTTCCACCCCATGTGGGTACCAAGCAGACTAGTGTCAGTTATTAATGAAGGCTGCTTTGAGGGAAATTCCAGCACCATGAAGGAAATTATAGCCACCAAGGAGGTAAAATTCCAGAGACTGTTTAGTAGGATGAGGCTCGCAGATGGCTAAGTCATTGATTGTGGCAAATTTTTCGTGGAGGCGAGTGGCTGGCTCTGTAAAGACTGCAGGGTAGCTGCAGGGTAGCTGCAGGGTACAGGGAGCCCTGCTTGTCAAGAACATAGGTTCAGTTTTGCAGAGTTGAAAAGTTCTGGAGATTGCAGAGTAGTGTGGCTGTACTGGGTATTCTGGACTGTGTTCTTTATAATATTACAATTTTATTTTATTATGCATTATATTGTTCTTTTTAAAAAAGAGTGAAGGATAGATTGATCAAACCATTGAGCCTAACCTAGCTCTCCTTTTCCTGTTTAATTGATTAGTAGATAGCATGCTTGTGGGGGGAGGGGCAACATGTGTTGCTCACAGGACAACCTCAACTATCTGTCCCTAGGAACTTTCCACCTTTGTGTGAGGGGGGACCTCTTGATGGGCTGGAGCTTCCCATGCAGGCTAGGCTAGTTGGTCTGCGAGCATTCAGGAACTTGCCTCTTCCCATCTTCTGCATCACCATTGCTAGGGTTACAGGTATGCTCACCGCATCCTGCTTCTACATGGTTTCTGGGGATCCAAACTCAGGTCCTCAAGTTGGCACATGCTTTACTGACTGACCTATCTCTACAGCCTTTGACATTTTGGATACGAGGTCTCACCATGTTGTCCATGCTGGCCTTGAATTCTCAGCGGTCCTCCTGCCTCAGCTTTCTAATTTCTGTGGTTGCAAGTGTGTGCCACCACACCTGGCTTCTTTGTATTAGAAGATGATGAATACAACCTTAACCCTTTGTGTTAGAGAGTAAAACATTTACCAGCACAGTTTCCCACATCCTCTGGGAAGGACCCTTTCTACTTTAAGAGGCCTGGAAGTGAAGGCAGGCCTTTGGTATGCCTCCCTTTCCTGCCCATTTCCCTCCCCGTTGTTTTTGCTTCTCCCTAACTCATTTGGCATTTGCCCAAGGCACTGAATGTCCTGCTTATCAGTATCTCCCATCTTTACTAGTAGGCTAACCAGGGTAGTTCCCAGTATTTATTTGCTAAGGAGCTGTTTCAAAATCAATTGTTTCTTAACTGGCAAATTAGGCATTGCAAAAATAGCACCACACTAATGAGATATTAAAGAGCAGCTTACTGCGTGAACTCATACTTAAATAAACGAGGATGGGCAGAAATAGCCATAAAGCAGAACTAATTTACAGGAACTTAAGACTAGACTAAGTTTCTCACTTCTGCTGCTTCTCCCTCCTCCTCCTTCCCCTCCTCCTCTTTCTCTTCCTCCTCCCCCTCCAACTCCCTCTCCTCCTCTTCCTTCTCCTCTTCTTCCTCCTCCTCTTTTCTATCTAGCCCTGGCTGTCCTGGAACTCAGTATGAGGCCAGATTGGCTGGAACTCACATACACACTTGCTTTGCTTCCGAGGTGCTCAGACTACAAGCTGTTGACCACACCTTTTAGTTCTGAAAGATGCTAATTTTTACCTCATTCCTTTCAGTGTATTATTCAATCACATTTTTATCCTTTTTCACATTTGCATTTTTGTCTTTTCTGGCTTTTGCAACAGCAGCTGATACCTAATGAGCAAATATTATTACTACATCTTCCTGCTTAGATTTTTGACTAACTTATGTGTGAGGGGATTATTAAAACAGGGTCTTGCTCTGCAGATAATAGTGGGGTGCGGTGCAGCACCGCATAGAGAGGAGCCTGGGGCACACAGTGTCAAGGAAGGGAAAGAACTTTTGTTCTGCTTCGTTTTTTTAAGACAGTGTAGCCTTGGCTGACCTGGAGCTTACTGTGTAGACCAGGCTGGTTTCAAACTCAGAGAGATCTGCCTGCCTCTGCCTTTCTAGTGCTGGGTCTAAAGGTGTGCTCCACCACATCTGCTGGGGGACAGGACTTCTGAGACACTGCACTTGCCTTTGTTCTTAGAGTAGATAGAATCCACCCCCGCTGACACTATAGTTTCTGACTTTGGCCTAGTTTCTGTCATTTCTCTCATTGTCTTGCTTGCTGCATGTGCAGCATAGACTTCCTCCTCCTCCCAACCAAGATATTCCCATGAGTCATCCCACTGTATAACAGTTGGGGAGCACCTTTCCATCACAACGATCAGATCATCAGGTCATCTCCATGTATGACCTTTTCTCTGCCAATCCCTCATGCAGTTAGTGCCTTCTATGGGCACTTGTTTGTTGGTCAGTTCTCCTCAAAACAGCCCCAGGAAATAGATTACTGTGCTCCCATTTTACAGATAAGGAAGTTGAGGCCCATCTATGTTGTAGACAGAATTGGTGTTGTTAGAAAACGATGCCCCAGGGCATAGGCGTGGTAGTGTGTTCCTGTAATCTTAGTATTTAGGAAGCCAAGACAGGTGGATTACCATCAGTTCTAGACTGGTCTGGGTTACTTAGTGAGTTTTAGGCCAGGGCTACAGTTAAAAAGAATGAAAAGAAGGAAGGTAAAAGGAAATGGGAGACAGTCCAAGAGACATGGGTTCTGAAGCTTCTCCTTTGGTGGTCAGCATGTTAAAGCACTGTATTTTGGGGTGTCATTTTCTTTTTCTGGTTCCTTTTGAAAGAACAGGGAGGAACTTCTTTGAAGTGCTCTGTCTGGAAATGGAGATTATTCCAGAAGGAATGCAGTACTGTGTAACCCCCCCCCACCTTATATTCTCGACACTTAGGAAGATGAACCAGAGGACAGAAGACTAGAGTGGACACTAACTATCCAGAGTGGACCTTGACTATCCAGGAGGATTTGTCGGGAAATGGAGTCCAGAGTTTCATGTCTGTGACTATAGCACTTGGAGGTTAGGGCAGGAGAACTGGGCCTTGAGGTCCAGGCCAGCCTGGGCTGTGATGTGAGACCCCGTTTCAAACAGCAAACCCCAGATAAGCAAAATCATTGGTTGTCTCTATGGCTCTACTTTCCTCTCTCCTTTGCATAGGTTTATCTGCATTTCAATCTTTTTTTTCTTCTTCTTCTTTTTTTTTTTTTGTGGTTTTTCAAGACAAGATTTCTCTGTGTAGTCCTGGCTGTCCTGGAACTCACTCTGTAGACCAGGCTGGACTTGAACTCAGAAATCCACCTGCCTCTGCCTCCCAAGTGCTGGGATTAAAGGCATGTGCCACCACTGCCCAGCCTTGCATTTCAATCTTAATGAGGGCAATTGGGCACCCACTGTTCAGCCTTGCCATGCCTGTATGTGCACATGCATGCCTTTCCCCCGACCCACCTGTTTCTTATCAGCTAAGAGAATTGGCCTTACAGAGGATGAGGGAAGCTTCTTGGCCCCAGCACTGAGAAGTGACAAAGGGGGAATTTCAATTGGTTTCCATCCCTACTCCTTGGGACAAGGTGCTAGTAGTAAAAGTTACAAAAATCTCATGTCTTTTTCTTTTTTCTTCAGTTCATCAGCCAAGGTGGATCTCAAGAGCGGCCTGGAGGAGTGTGCAGAGGCGCTGAACTTATTTCTAAGTAACAAATTCAAAGATGCCTTAGAGTTGCTTCGTCCATGGTAATTAACTCTCTTTCTCAGTTGATATTTTATGTGCTTCCCTAATGTTGTGTTTGTATGTTACTGTTTCTGCCTCAGTTTGTATAAGCTAGATTGAGTGAGACCCCCTTCCGTCAGTCAGCTTTAAAGGAGTGTCTTCCTATTTAGTAGAAAATTCTGATGCTTACACTCTGGCCTCCACGCTTGCTCAGGTGTCGTCTCCACGGGTTTGGAGTGTTGCTGACCAGCGTTTTCTTTGAAGCCAGGAGGGGACTAACTAGAGAAGCCCAGTCACAGTGCCAAGATCAAATCTAAAAGAATAGGATGTGATCAGGGCTCCCTGCTGTCATGGAAGTTACCAGCACTGGGCTTTCAGGCTTAGCAGCACCCTCGTGTGCCCGGCCTGCCCACTGGCCTCAGCCGTGCATGTGATGGACTTTGCAGAAATGATCTTGCTGTGGTCTCCAGACTCAGCTGCTAGGGCAAGACTTGATGCTGAAGTTGAGCAACCCGATCCCTCATGTCAAGCAGCCATCGGTGTCCCTCGTCTTCTGGACCTCTGCTTCCTTCGCCATCTTTGGTCTGCCTGGCTTTGCCACTCTTTAATCCTCTCGATTCTGACTCAGTGTCTCTAACTGTGTCCTTTATTCTTTTTAAAACATCCCTCTTTCAACTCTACCATGTGCTTTTAAATATAAAAATGCATAAAAATAATTGCTAGGTTTCATGGTCTCTGACCTTTATGCATAGTTCATTGTTAAAATTCCTTTTTCACGCCACATGAGGGTGAGGTTTGAACTGCCACTGAGAACTGGAGTGGGTGGGCAGTGCCTTCATTGGGGACAGAGGCTCTTTAGACTCTGTCTGAGGGGAATGAGAGGAACAATGTTGCCTCAGGCTGTTGAGCCATCATACTTAAAGCACATTGATATTTGAAACACACACAGGTAAGAGGCTCTGAGAGGAGCTAGCACCGCCAGGCAGAGCCTGAGAGCCTGATACCTCAGTCATCAGGAGCTTTCCTCAGGACTCTCAGATATTAGATCCCAAGGTTTACTTTGCTCAGGTCCCTGTGCGCACGACCTAATTTATTGCAAAACAATCCTGCTTCCTCTGGGCCTGGACTGGAGAGGAGAGAACAGGTTTAAAGGCACCTTTTCTCCATCTCACGGAAGAATTTCACCTTGTCTTTCCTTTCTCTCCACCTTAGATTTTCTCCACCTCGACCCATTTCCTTTTTGAGATAAGGTTCATGTAGCTCAGGCTGGCCTCAAACTCTCAGAAGATGACCTTGAGTTCCTGAGCTCCTGTTTCTGCTTCTCAGGATGCTAGCTAGGATCAGTTGTGTGTCACCAAGCCTCACTCATTTCAGACTTTAAGATGGTGCACTGCCCCCTATTTAGCTGGAAAAAAAAAAAAAGCTTTTGAAATTTTCTAGGAAACTAGTCCAAAGGCTGCCCCCTTGTGCTGAATCAGGGAAAGGCATGTTGCCCACAGCACTTTATTCTACTGTGTGGATTTAAATTGGTTCTTGAGGTGTTAAAGCAGGCCTTTTGGATCTTGTATCATTTCAGTAACTATATGGAGAAGTAGAGATACCCACAGTGAGGATTAGGTATTGTTGGTATCAGAAAAAGACCTGGGCTTTTGTGTCTTTCTTTCTCACCGCGCTGAGATGTACTCACTGACTGTGTTCTTTTCAGGGCCAAGGAGAGCATGTACCACGCCCTGGGCTACAGTACCATTGTGGTGCTGCAGGCCGTCATGACCTTTGAGCAACAGGACATCCAGAATGGCATTTCTGCCATGAAAGACGCTTTGCAAACCTGCCAAAAGTAGGAGCGAGTAGTTTATATCTGAGCTAAAACCATTTCCTGCCTTCCTGCCATAGTGCCAAGTGAATGCAGCTTGCTGAAGCAAGGAGCTTGTTTGAGGTTGGCCAGCACTATGGTACAGGACCTGAGCTTCAGAGTTTCTTGGCCAGCTCAGTTCTATGCAGTGGAATTCAAGAAGTCCTATCTGGAGTTATAATATGGCTCCTGTTTAGTACCTGTACCCTCTGCTGGAATCCTGGGGCCTGAGCTGTGGTAAAAGTCTGAGGGAGGCTTCAGAAGGGTTAGTGGAGAGCATCTTTCTAGTTGTATTGCAGTAGGTTGGCTAAGATGCAGTAGTACCGCATCATGTCAAGCAGGAAGTGTGCTTGTTCGACGTGGGAGAAGTTCCACACTCAGAAGGGAATTTTTATTTGCCTCAGCATGCATTTGAATGCTCTTGGTTTGTCAAAATGAGAGTGTCAGTTTTAGGCTTTAGTCTGCGTTTAGAAGGCCGCAGTAAAGGCTGTTGTTTATACTGGTGAATTTTTGTGTGGCTGAGATGAATCTTCATGTAATTTTGTTGTAAATCTCAAATGAAGACTGTTTTCCTAACTGCACTTTAGGTCCACTCTTCACCGTGGGGATACTTACCACAGGCATTCTGCTTTTATCCGGAAATGAGCGGAGCTTTGTATGCTGTGGGCGTGTGGGCTCCTCTATATCACGCTTAGGTTGAGTGCTCATGGTTGGCGGCTCAGGACTAGGCCCTGTGAATGGGGAGGAGGGAGGCCTGGCCTTGCAGAGGGGCCAGGAGCTCCCTTTTGGTGACTTCTTGCTGAGACTGAAGTGATCACCAGTGACAGCAAGCTTCGTCTGATGCTTTCCCTTGTCTTCAATGCAGATACAGGAAGAAATGCACAGTTGTCGAGTCTTTCTCAAGTCTCCTTTCTCGAGGGTCACTGGAACAACTGAGTGAAGGTAAGAGACCGGAGGCTTGGTCTCCCTCTCTTTTAGAGGCTAAGAGCCCCCAGACCATCTCTGAAGCATAGCGAATGAAGGAAGTGGCTTTTCTCTTCCCAGCCTACCTTGGTCACTGGTCGACTTTTGTATATAAGGGGCACGTGCAGTTTATTTTTTCACTTCCTTTTTTTCTTTTTTGCAAGCATCGAACCACACACGTGTGCTACAATGTGATTTTGCCACACACCAGTGTGTGTAAATGCGTCTTACCTGTTTAGAGCTGTGCAGTTATGAACGGGATGGTACCTTGTACCATAATGTGCTTGTTTTTTCCTCATTGAAGGACAGATGTATGGCTTTAATTTTTTTCGCTGCTAGTAGATATTGCTGTTCTGAAATCCTTGTACATATATTTTTTGTGTATTCTTTCAAGTACTTGGACAGTTCTCTAAAAGTAGAATCACTGGAACTAAGACTTTATAATTTTACATTTATACTTACTGACATTTTTTCTGTCAACAAACTATATTCAACTATCGTTGGAGGGTTTCATTTTCTACAGACTATTCATGTTTTTCCAAGGTGAAAGCACTGTTTTGGTTTTCAGACGGGGTCTTCTTATGGACTCTTCCCTGGTCTGAAAGCACTGTTTAGATTAGGCTGACTTTGAACTCACAGAGATCCACTTGCCTTTGTCTCCCAAGTGCTGAGATTAAAGGTGCACCTGGATAATGTTTACATCTTTAAAAGTGACAGTGCTTGTCTACATAGCTGATGAAAGATGTCTGGCTTGTGGGCTTTACGAGTAGTCAGGACTCCAGGAAAGCACTCAGTCAGCTAGCTGGGAGAAGCAGCATCGTCACTTGCTCCATATGCCCTCTAAGATGAGGGGAGAAGTGGCCCTAATCAGCTCTAAGCAGAAGGGTGCTCCACCACCGAGGGGCATTCAGGAGCTCTGTAGAGACTGTGCCGTCTCAGGAGAATTTGTGTTCATGTTGTCACTTTCAAGCCTGTTCTTTGGAAAGATGGTTAGTGCAAACACTGGAGTAGCTGTGGCTGGGGAAAGTGAGCAGAGCTCTGGGGATGCCAGGCAGGGCAGTCCTAATGTCAAGTGTACACTGCACACATCCAGAGAGAGATCTACCATGGCGCTCTGTTTGTCCTGTAGGCATGTTGTCAGCTTTGGGACATTGGTGAAGTTAGGCACATTTGAGTGATGTGAGCTTTGAGTCTTGATCACAGGAGAGGACTGTGTCATACATGTCCTATGTCTTTGGGACTTACCGAAAAAGAGTATTGTGTTGATTCAGCCACAGCAGAAACATGATATTTTGTTGGTTACTGTTGGCAGTTGCAACCCATCTTCTTTTTCATCAGAAACTGACCTCCAAGCATTCCTAAGAACAAGAGCTGGTACTAGTGGGCCTGAAGTCTTCCAGAGACAATCCATGAGATTGAATTGGCCCAGGATGACTCTTCCATTGCATTTTCCTTCCTAGGAACCCCATAGGCTTCTCCCCTGGCCCATTGACACCTGCTTGCCATTTTCTTTGTGACATGAAGGTGACATTGCAGAGTTTTAAACCTTAGTTTTAAGAGGAAGAACATGGTATTTTTGGTGTGAGTATAAATAATTTTAAAACATAATAATGTTCCATTTGTTTTTTGAGGTGTTCTGTGTGTGCCAGGCACCCTCTTGGTGCATTCCTTAGCATCAGCCCCCACCCCACCACCCATGTGTATAACTGATGTTCACAGAGAGAAAGGCCAAGGTGATTCAGCTGTCAGAACAGCATGGAAACTGGTCTGCTTTCCCTAAACCATGTTCTTCCCGCTGTCCGCACACTCTGCCATGGGGTCTAGGAAACACCTTACATGGCTTATGGAAACATTGACGATTGTGTCTGGAAAGTCAATGACACTGTGTTTTTTTCTTGTTGACTTTAAACAGAGCAAGTTAGGAAATCTGGACTTTCTACTAATTATTGAAAAATTAACTAGCCCATGTCTGTAGCTTATTCTGAACTATAAATATTTTTAGACCAGTACAGAAAGGCTGTGCTCAGCTAGCTTTTGAGTGCACCACAATTTTTTCTTCATGAACTAAGGAATTTACAGTTAGGGTATATGCTGGTGAAGAAATTACTCAGTATAAGTCAGGCATAGTGAAGGAATAAAGCTAAATAACTTAAGTTGCATGTTATTTCCAGTGCTTTTGGCTGTGAGGACAAACTAAAGAGACTTAGAGTTTGGAGGGTGTTTTAGTTTGCTTTCTACTGGTGTGATAAACATCATAGCCAAAAGCACCTTGGGTGGGAGGATGCGTGACAGCCCATTATCAGGGGAGCCGAGGCAGGAACTGAAACAGAGACCATACCACGGAGGAACACTGTGTACTGGCTTGCTCAGCCTAATTTCTTATACCACCCAGGACCACCTGTTGGGCCAGTCATACATCAAGAAAATGCTCTGCAGACAGCCCGATGGAGGTTAGTTTCTCGGTCGAGTCTCCTCTCTCTAGATAACTAACTTACAATAGGTTGGTAGAAACCAAGCCAGAACAACAGGGCGTGGCACAACACTGTAGCTCTAGTATGATCTGTTTCCTGTTGGTAATTTTTGTTCGCATGGTCCAGTTTCTAGCTGTGTTCTGGAATGAGTATCTACGTGGAGTTTCTCATGGACTTAGTGTGGAACACACTTGCTCCTCTCCTCCTGTGACTGGTGGCTGGTGCTGAATAGCTTCATGTCAGCTGACCTCAGAGAGTGCGCTGCTCTAGTGAGGTGCAAAGCTTAGGATGTGGAAAGAGAGTTGATAGGGAGAATACTTACATGTGAATTACAGAATCCAATTCTCCCTGCTCTGTGACGGGTCCTTTGTATTCCTCTCTAGTCTCTCTGTCTTTGGTCTAGTCGCCCTTCTGCTCATGTCTTGATAAGGACCTGCTGTTTAGCCTACCGGGTCAGGCCAGCTGTAGCATTCAGCACTGCCTCCGTGTCAGCCTGCTGCCCTCTTCTCCCCTCAGGTACCTCATGCTATAGCCAGAGGAGCCCGGCTGCCCTTTTTCGGAGGGTGCCTGCACTTTGTTGCCTTTCTATATTATGGTCCTCTACCAGCATTGACCTGGCCCCAGGCCAGTCATCTGTTCTCAAGGTGGCCTTTGGCATTGATAACCGCAGACTGTTGTCACTTTGTAGCAGTTACCTAGGAAGAAGCTAGTCAGGTGGTGAAAATAATCTGCTAGTTTGAATTACCATGAAGGTACACTCTGAGGCACACTCTGAGGGAAGGTGTCCTGGAGACTGGATCAGGACTGGTGGCAGTGCCAGGATGCCCATGGACAGCACCATGTCCTGGTGGTGTCCTCCACCCCATCTTCCCTCTGTTTCTGAGGAACTTAACTGCATAATACTTCTCACAGATTGAACGTTTAAGTTGAGTCAGTATGAGAGAGCCTGTGGGTCATGTGTGTGAAAATGAAGGAACACATACATCTTATCTAGTTTGGTCAACAGTGTTCCCAGTGACACAGACTGTCCCGTGTTGCCTCACCACTTGAATTGGAAAGGCCCCGTGCCTTCTCTGAGCCTTTACCAGGAAGCACAGATACGGATCAAGAACAATAATGGTGAAAGTTGCCAGTATTCATCAAAGCTGACTGAGTCTGGTAAATGCTACAGGCAATACTCATTTAATCCATTATTCCTGGGCCATCTAAACGAGGAGAGTAGCAGAGAGGAAGGGCAAGCCTGCACAGCACCCTATACTAGCATGCAGCAGAATCTTTCCTCTAAGCTCAGTAGCTTAAATAACTCACCTATTTGCATCCGGGGAATAAAGGAATCTGATGATTTTGTTTATGTAGAAACATAAAGTTCTCTTTCCCCAATCTCTGCAAACATAGCGGACTGTCCAGGACACCGGGACATGTTGGGTGGTGCAGACACTGCTGGGCTGGCATGGTGTTCTTGTGTGCTTGTGTTCAGGTGTGAGCTCGCTGAGGATTGGATTTTCTGTTGTTTCTGTGGAGCCCTGACTTGTGCACAGAGGTCATAGTTTTTCTGCATCTCTAGGAAGTGGCTGCGTTCTCTCTGATCATTGTCACGATGACCTCATGATGACCATGCCTTCATCTTTTAGGAGCTAGGATTTTTAAGCTTCACTGACCCTCTCAGTCTGTATAACTGCTAGATGTTTGTGTTACTTTTTATTTTTTTAAGGTAAATTTTCTTCTCTCAAAAGGGCTTTAAATTTTGTTTCCTCAGTCAGGCATGATGATTCATGCCTATAGTACCAAGAGGCTGGCTGAGGCAGGAGGATTGCTATGAGTTGAAGGACAGTCTGGACTACTGAGTTTTAAAACTGCTTGGGCTCCAAAGTGAGGCCCTGTTCAAACAAACAGTTGGTTTTCTCCTCTTCTTTTTTTTTTTTTATTTTTTGTTTTCTTTTGTTTTTTTTCGAGACAGGATTTCTCTGTGTAGTCCTGGCTGTCCTGGAACTCACTCTGTAGACCGGGCAGTTTTCTCCTCTTCTTGAGCCTCACTCACTCTGTGGTTAATGTTGGATGGAGCTGAAGATGACTCCCCTCAACAGTTCACACGATCCAGGATTATCCAGGAACAATCATCCTGTTTCTCTGGAAGCATGGAAACAAATCTAGGCCTTTGTGTCTCTCTCGGGCTTATTTATCTTTCACCCTTATCAGAATGTCTTAGAGGAATACTGTGTCTTAATATAATTGTATTTGTTTTTAATAGAGGAAATGCATGCTGAAATCTGTTATGCCGAGTGTCTCCTGCAGAAGGCAGCGCTCACGTTTGTGCAGGTAATAAACGTTTGGGTGAATCCTGGGTTGGGTGGGAAGCCTGCCAACTCCGCACAGAGAAGGTTAAATGTGTTCACCCCGTGTTAGCAGAAAGGCTTAGAGTGGTAATAAAGATACTTGTGTCCCACCCCCTACCCCTGAGGATTGCCTGAAAGAAGGCTCTGGAGAGCTGTATTCCCACTCAGATGTTCTTAGTGCCTGCTTCAAATGGCTTTTAGGATTCTTCTTAGTGTGAGAGCAAAGAGGACTCCAGTTTGCACATGCGTACTGCAGGCAAGAATTCCCCTGGGCTGAGGAGGCCTCTTTAGCCTCTGCCAATCCCTCACCGTATCGACTGCTTCTGCAGTGCTCAGGTGCACATGCCTAACCTATCCGCTTTTTCCAAGGACCCTTCACATTTTACCCACTCACCCTTTAATCCTCATTCCCCTTCTGATTTTTTCCAGACAGAGTCTCACTATGTAGCCCTGGCTGGGTTGGAACTTGTGAAAATCACTTGTCCCTGCCTCCCAAGTGCTGGCCAAGGAGTCATTAAAAAGTCATTTAAAAGTCAAGGAGTCATTTTGGGGTCCTAAATTTCACCCTTTGCCCAAATGTGCACGCACCAATGCTTTTAGAAACTTGGAGTTTACATTATGACCCCGATGACAGTTATGTCCCAGTGAGGGTGGGAGTAGAGATGATAAGCAGAAAACAGTCTCCAAGTTTTAAATTATTTTGAAGATCTCTTCTCCATTTTTTTTTTTTGAGGTGTACTTTTTCCCCCTGCAAGTTGACATGTTAGCTTAGATTCCAGTTCAGTAAAACTGAATCAGGGTAGTGTCCTATTCCCTGAAGTCCAGACAGCATTCTCACCATGTCAGTAACATCACAACATGAGTCATGGAGGTCCCTACTTTTTTCCTTATGTGTTTTCCAAATGGGCAGTTGACAACTTTTTTAGGTTACAACTTTGTTTTGTAACTGAGGATTTGAAATCTAACATCTCAGAGGTGTCCACTATTCCTTCATGTCTGCCAGGGGTTACTTCCCTGTATCTGTGCTTTGGCTGGGTAAGGATCTGAAGCTCCACCCCTTTCTCCATGCTCCCACCACCATTGCTCCAGCAGTACTCATAAGCTCTACCCTTCCTACGTGCTCCCACCTTGAATCATGGCTTCTGCAGCGGTGCTCATCGGCTGCTGAAGGATCGGTTGTACAGCGGCTGAATGACTGTCCCTGGTTTCTTCTTACTTTTCGTTCATCCTGCATTCTGTGATTGATTCTTACTTAGAAAGGAACCTCTGCCATGTTGGTTTCTGCTTCTGCATTTCATGGCTTTCGCGGACTGTCAGTGTTCTCTATCAGAATATCACAGATTGGGAAGGAGTTTCCAGGACTGTCCTCAGGTGCTACTGACCTTCGCTCGCCACAGGGGTCAAGTGGCTTCCCTCCCGCTCGGCTCCTTTCTTTTCTGCTTTGGTTGCTGTGTTAGCTCTCCTCTTCTTGCAGATGGCCCAGCATGGTCTTTCATGCTGCCTGGTGTGTCCAGTTGAGGTCTCTGTAAAGGAGACTTCAGGATCGCTTTGCCTTCCTTCCCCGGGTCTGTCCTTGTCCCTTCTTGCTTTTCTGGTTCTCTATGCCCCACTTTGTGTTTTCTTGACACTCCACGCATGCCTCCCACATGGCGCATGCCTAGTCACTCCATACATCATGTTGCTTTTGCATTCAGGCGCCCATCACAAAATAAGCATTTGGTCAGTGTTTATTGAATCATGGAATGAAATAATCATTATTTGATTTTAATCTAGCCCAAGAAATTTCTCTTTGGCTTGTATAAATATAAATATAAGAATTTTATTTATATTTCTTAATATTTTAAAATATTCTAAATTTCTTAGTATCTTAAATATGTAAAATTTAAATTTTTTAATATCTTAAAACAATTCCTAAATAAGAATATAAACATTTGAGTTATATAGTGAATTTTGTATTTACGAATTTGTATAAAAGTAGGAATGCTAAATATTTAAGTAGCTAATGAGAATAGTAAGCTAAAAATGGGGTTTTTGGTTTTGTTGTTTTGACTTCAGAAGTGTCTGTGAGCTTTAGATGAGCTGATCGCCTTAGGAGTGTAAGAGTGTGGGCCCGTCTGTTGTCAGCACCATTGACATACTGTTCCTCAGTTGGTTATGACTTTTGGTCTGCAAATTTATATGAGTGAAATTTACAGTGTTGGGGCTGGAGAGATGGCTCAGGGGTTAAGAGCATTGACTGGTCTTCCAGAGGTCCTGAGTTCAATTCCCAGCAACCACACAATGGCTCACAACCATCTGTAATGTGATCTGATGCTCTCTTCTGATATGTCTGAAGATAGCTACAAAAGACAGCTCATACAAATAAAATAAATAAATAAATCTTTTTTTTTTTAAATTTACAATGTTAAGTAGACTTCTTGTATAAACATCACCAAAAGAAGAACTATTATTCTCTGGGTGTGGTGGATGCGAAAGTTTGGCCTTAGAACAGAGTTGTGTAGCCAAGTGTTCTGGGTACCACCGAGCTCAGAAGAATATTTCTCAGTGGATGATAGTGTCTATTGAAGTAGGTTTGGACTATATTTGGCCCCAAATTTTTGAGGATTATGTCCTTAGAAATACAAGGTAACAGAAGCTTTAAAAAAATGTGTTTTCACTAGCTTCAAACTTATAAGAAAATCACAAACTGGCACATTGCAAATGCGAGGCAAGAATCTTGTATCAAATGCAGCCAGAATACAGTATGTGGGGCTGGGGAGCAAGCTTAGTGGTAGAGTGTTCATTCACAGCAGCACCGCTTGTGCACACACCCACGCTCGCGCACTTCTCATTCCACCAATACATACTGTTTTACTTTCCCCCTAAGTGCTCTAATGATTTAATTGTATTATTTTCAGGATGAAAATATGATCAACTTCATCAAAGGTGGACTCAAAATTAGAACAAGTTACCAAATATATAAGTAAGTTACAAAGTAAAGTGTGACTGAAATTGAAATTAAATTCAATATTTTTGAAGCCAGGCTCTTGTCCTATAGCCAGGCTACCCTGGGCTCTTGATTTTTCTGCCTCAGATTCCCAAGTGTTGGGATTTTTATTACTACTCTATTAAGATTGGCTTTTAAAGAGATTCTCTCCTAAGAATATTTGTATATATGTATTTATATTGCTATTTTTGTATTGTGTTCTTGAAGCAGGGTCTCATTATATAGCACAGGCTGGCTTTACATCTCTCATTCTCCTGCCTCAGACTTTGGAGTGCCTGGATTACAAACACATGCCACTACATTTGGCTTGCTATAATATAAACTTTTTAAAACATCTACTATAATTTTATGTTTCTAGTTTTTGTGGTTACTGTAGTGACTGTAATGTCCTCCTTGGCTTATTACTGTTAGCTTAGAGTTAATACAGTGTGTAAAGTGTACAAGTTTTGTAAAAACATGGTTTGCCATCAGTTGGCCTTTGTTCTAGCTTCCTTTCTGTTGCTGTGATAAAACACTCCGACCAAAAGCAACTTAGGGAGGAAAGAGCTTACTTGGCTCACATTTCAGGCCACAGTCCTTCACTGAGGGAAGTGAGAGCAGGAACTCAAGCAGAAACAGTGTTTGCCGGTTCATGTGTGGGCTCATGCTTAGCTTGCTTACACAGCCCAGGACCTGCCCAGGGAATGATGCTGCCCACAGTGGGTTGTGCCTTCCTGCAGCAATTAGTAATCAAGACAATCTCCCACAGAATTCTCTCAGGCCAATCTGGTCTTGATAATCCCTCAGTGGAGACTCCCTTCTCAGGTGACTCTAGGCTGTGTCAAGATGTCCATTTATATAGGACAGCCTTTTAAACTGTTCTTATGGTGTGCCATAAGTGTGCATCATTAAATGCATAATAAGCGTCATTTTTTTGTCTTACTGTGTTCTGCTTATCAAATATTTGACATCATTTCTGTTCACTTTATGCTGATGAACTTCCTTTAGCATTTCATAACTTTCAGCATTTTTCTTCTGTTTTTGTTGTTTTGAAAACCTGTTTATTTTGGCCTTACCTTCAAGGATGTTCTTTCTGTGCATAGTTTTCTGTGCATAGTTTTCTGTGCATAGTGAATTGTTAGGGTGTTTCTTTTTTCAGCCCTTTAAAACCAGCACTCCATTGTATCAGTTCTTGCATTGTTTAGGATCTCAGCTGTTTGTGTAATTGTTTCGTATATTTAATATATCTTTTTTTTTGTCTCCCTCAAAGTTTGTTTCTCCTGCATCTTTTGTCACTCATTTCTTGCAAACCTCCAGTTACATACTGGTCAGCCTAATTGTGTTCAGTGAGTTACATACAGATCCACACCGTGCACCTACTTACTTTAGAATAGATCTGACATGTGGGCCATCTTGGAGTCAATTTCTATTTATTGCTTTTCTGTTGACTGTATGTTATGT
The DNA here is from genome assembly GCA_030674055.1 of Rhabdomys pumilio. Taxonomy (NCBI): domain Eukaryota; kingdom Metazoa; phylum Chordata; class Mammalia; order Rodentia; family Muridae; genus Rhabdomys; species Rhabdomys pumilio. The sequence continues at coordinate 62,487,415 of JANHMN010000004.1, forward strand.
TCTCATGTGGGATAATTTTAAAATCATATCCTAGATATTGATGTATTTGTAAAGACGCTAGATTCTGTCATCCTTTCTCTGACTTGTGCCAAGCTCTCTTTTGGGAAGCAAAGCTCTTGTTTTGTTTTAATTTGCTTAGACTCAGGCTCCAGATTCTTCCTGTTGCAGGGACATTGCACCTGGATCCCTGCTATCCTGTTCCTGTTGCCTCTTGGACCTTTCCCCAGTCACATAGTTCTTGGATTAGCCAAGACTTCAGTGTTTTTGTGACATAGATTTTGGTTTTCACATTAGTGTAGTTCTGTCATCTGTGGAAATGTCCTTATATCCACTAAGACCCTCTCTCTGTCTTGGATTCTGTCTTTTAACCCAGGGAGACTATATGGCTTACTGATTGTGGTCTGTGGTCCTCATATGGAGTGGGGCATGTTTTCAGGCACGTAGACACATAGACATAAAGTTAATTCATGAACTATTTCCTGCTTTCAGAAGGTGCCTATTCCTCGGTTTCCAAGCCTGCAGAAATGTTTTAAATATATTTTTTGTGTGTTTTTCAGGGTTTATAATTGTTATGTGTGGGAAAGCAAACCTAACATAAGCTTCCTAGCATCACTGGGAACACATCCCACTACCAGAAGCAGAGCCTGCTTAGTATTTTAAGAGGCGCTTTTTACCAGTACTCATTATGTAAACTTGGAATCCACAAAAAAATAATCTTATAAGAGGGAGTAGATTTGGGACACTCGTTATAATGTTTTTAGATTTCCTTTCAAAGTAATTTTTAGAAGATTAAAGAGTTGATTGCTTTTCCAATCATCAAAACTTTAAAAAGCTAATTTAAGTAGTCCTATGGTAGAGAGACACCTGCTTCAGTGCAGTGACAGGGCTTTGATCATGAGAGGCCTCAGTGTGTTTGGGTGTGTGTGTGTTTGCATGTACTTCTACACACAGATGTTTCGTTAGAAGTTCATATTATACTGAATTCCTACTTATACATAATCCTTTCAAAATAATGGAGAAAGAGAAATATTTTAAGTAAATATTTTTTTAAACTGTTAAAAGGTAAAACCATCACTAATATAAAAATAAATTTCAATAAGACTTAGTGTTTTAAAATATTTTCTCAGGAGACAGAGGCAGGCAGATCTCTGAGTTCAAGGCCAGCCTGGTTTATAGAATAAGTTCCAGAACAGTCAGGACTACATAGGGAAACCTTGTCTCAAAACAAGAAAAATCAAAACAAAACAAAACAAAACAAATTTAAGTCATTAGCAAAGAACATAGGGAAATATTTTATGTTCTTAAAATTAAAAGCTTGGGGCTGGAGACAGCTCAGAGGTTAAGAGGATTTTTTGATTTGTCACAGGACCAAAGTCTGTGTTTCAGCTCTTACACTGGGTGGCTCACAAGTCCATGCAATTTCAGCTCCAGGCAATCAGAGGCCACTTGTGTGTGACACATGGCACAGACAACACACACACACACACACACACACACACACACACACACACACACACACACACAAAGCGCACACATACATGCTAAAAATCTTAAAAGTTAAGCTTTTAAACATACATAATGTTCTATTTTGAAACAATTTGTTATTACTATAAATAATTTTCATATACCTTTTATTCAGACTCACAGATATAAGCATCCTACAAAATAAAAAGCTCAATTATAGTTTAAAATCAGCCTTTAAACTTTCATTAAGAATTTTTATTCAGAGATCTGGAATGACTCTGGTTAAAAGTGCATATTGCTCATTCAGTGGACTGGAGTTCAGTTCACAGCACCCATATTAGGTGATTCACAATTTGTAACTTCCGATCAAAGAGCTCCCATGCCTCAGGCCTGTGGGTCCCTTGTTCTGTTGGGCATCCCATGATGATCTCCTGGCTGGGGACAGGGTGAGAGCAGGAAGGGTTTACTACTGTCTCTGCTGCTGCCTCCGTGTCTCCACTGTGGTTGGTCTCTGGCAGGCCTGGTGCGGGAGGTCCGGGCCAAAGGGCACAGAGTGCGAGCAGGGAGGGAAGATTGCCTGCCCCCACTGCTGCCTCTGCTCGCTCACCCATCCCTACCAGGTCACTCCTAGGTGTTGCACCTGTCCCTCCTCGATGAGCGGGCCTGGACCTGGGCTGGGTCAATAAGAAGTCGGCTAGCTGGCAAGGAGGTAGCTTGGTGTCCCAGGCAGGTGCTGGGAGACCAGATCTCTCCCCAAGTGTTACAGCTCTTGTGACAGAAACTCTTGGACGCCAGGATGATTCTTGAGCACACGCCTTACTTCCCCTGAATAGAGCCCTTATATACAGTTTCAGGGTGGGTTAGGGTCTGGCAGCAGATAATGCCTATTGGCTTGGTCTGAGAGCTTGGAGATACCTCATCTGCATGTGGGAGAGCCTGAGGCACTGTTCCTCATGACTCATAGACCTCTCTATGGGAGGGGATGTGGAGGGCTGAAGCTAAATGAAAAGAACCAGGACCTGGGAGCAGAGCCGAACTCCTGCAGTCCAATAAGGGTCCGGGGTTCCAGGCTTATGCTCGACCAAGCACCCAGCTGCTTCTCACAGCCCACCACCCCACAGGGCCTTGTGGATGGTATCTTGTGTCCTGCCACCGAGACACATCTTTGCTTTTTTTTTTTTTTTTTTTAAATTGGATATTTTATTTACATTTCAGATGCCATCCCCTTTCCCCATTTCCCCTCCCTAGAAAACCCTTATCCCGTGCCCCCTTTTCCATTTTGCTTTTATACAATTTTTTTTTAAATGTTAATCAAAGGCTTTATAAGTATGGTAATGCTCAATCAGAAGTGTAACCTGATACCCAACCTACATATATAAACTATCTTTGACTGGTGGAGACACGTGAACTTCTGCCTCCATGCCCCCTCTCTATTTCTCTCTCTTTCTCTCTCTTTCTCTCTCTCATCACCTAGCTTCTCCTCTACTTCATCTTCTCCTCTCCTTACTCCATCTTTTCCTCTCGGTGCTCCTTCCCCCTTAGCTCCTCCTACATATCACCCTTCCTGTTAAAATAAAACTTTTCTCTTAAAATACAATTAGAGCATAATTATTCCTATTTGTACCAGTGAGGTACAAGATAATCTTAATACCCAGTCCCTCCTTTTGTTGACTGACCAGAACCTCTGTCGTCTCTCTTGACTAAAACACTTAGTTTTGAACCTGGCTTTTTTCTTGGCTTTAGAATGAATGTCAGCTGAAAACCATCCACTCAGATCTTTTCTCTCAAAGTAAATCGCCAGGATTGGCTATGAGACTATAGGTCTTCAACCCCATCAGAAATCCAGAATGACTGAGTTAACTGAAGTTATGGGAAGCACTAAGCATAGCTTCTAAAACTTAGCCAATTTATAGAGACAGCTGAACACCTGGACAACCCCTATACTACCGAACGTTGGAGCATCAAATCTTCAGCCTTCTGGCCCAAACTCATCTGACAGACCTTAGTGCTGCAAAATTATTAAGGGCTGATTACTCTGTCTAGGCAGATATAATCAGTTGACTATTCTGCAAGTGTGTCCTTTTCTGAACAGTAATTGAGACACATCTTTGTTACTTTCTCAGTAACTGACTATTTCCCAATTCAGTAAGCAGTTACCACTTATTGCTAATTTACATGCCTTTGGTTATTTGTCTTTTGAAGATGATCTGTGGTCTGGGGATGTAGCTTAGTAGTAGAGTATTTTCCTATTGTGTGAGAGCCTTGGGTTCAGTCACCACCGCTGCCTCTTCTTTCACCACCTCCTCCTCCACCACCACCTCCTCCGCCTCCTCCTCCACCACTCCTTTGCTTTTGCAAAGAGAGATGATAAGGCAAATGATATCATTGTGATCAGAATAGTCTCATCAAGCTCTCAGGCATCTGCATGGAATTGAAATCTTTTTGCCTACAGGATCCATGTTTGAGAGTAGAAGGCAGGGCAGTGAAGTGTGCACAGCAGCTGAGACCTGAACACTCCTGAAGTTTCCTGGCAGATGCTCCAGGGAAGCTGTTAGATCGAACCCTGAGGTTCTGTGGCTCCTAAACTGATCTTGCTGATGGTTGACACCCCCCGACCCCCACACACACCCTACTCAACACTGTAAAATGGGTGCTTTCTTTCTTCTTAGTGGGAGTTATTCTGTAGCCTGAGGAGCAGACTGGCTTAATGGTCATCTGCATTTGTGTAATATTTTAGGTAATGACATTTATAGTAGATAAGGGTAACACTGGTTTGACGTTCCTTTGTCAGAGTCACGGGAAACTAATTCTCTACCCTTTATTCTCACTCCAGAGAGTGCCTTTCTATCCTGCACGTGATTCAGAAGAACAAGCATGAACAGCACTTCTTCTATGAGTTTGAAGGAGGAGTCAAGCTTGGAACAGGGGCCTTCAATTTGGTAAGAAAAGAGTTATATAGTTTTGGGCTGTGGGGTGTGTGTGGGCATGGGTCCTGTTGGGCTGAGTTGTGAGCCCCATGTCTCCCACCCCAAGGGGCTGGGGCCGCGGCTCAGGGAAGCAGAGGCACAGGAATTCTACTGAGTTCACTCCAGCGCTGGGTGGACATCTAGCTGTGAGAAGCTGCAGGGCTCCACCCTGGGCATTTGGAGAACACAGTCTGAGACCCCCGCTGGGGCTAGGACTGGAGCTCTTAAGTTGGGGATCCCTGGGGCCAGGAGGCAGCCGGGGACAGACTAGACTCAAGCCCTTGGGCTCTCAGGTGCCGCTGAGAGGTTGCAGAAAGATCAAAAAGGGGCTGTATGGGCTGGATCAACACGCAGCCAAAGGGGGCAGGGGGAGAAGATGAGCTCCGGCTGCAGCCCTCGGGGAGGGGCTTTTGGTCACTGCAACTTGCTTGGCTGGGTTTCTATGGCTAGAACATAGAGAGGTCCTCACTGGGAAATTAGACAGTGGCTTGGTAGTTGAAGATCTTCTCCACGGTTCCCCACAGTGGGTCCCAAAGATGAGAGGTAGTTCACGGTCTTAAACCATTTATTGTCATGGTGGAAAATGGATGAAGCTATACCCCGTATTCTCAGGGTGAGCCTGAGGTTAAATACCTTTTCTTAGGAGAAGGGTCTGGGGAGGAATGCTTAATTGACTACGCCCTCAGGCCTTTAGGTATCTCATGAATATGGAAATGCTTGAGGCTCTGTGGCCTGTAGTCATGCCTTCTATCTGTGCTACATGACTGATGGCCACAAATCTTTCTTTGGGAGGGTCTCTAGAGAGCTGTGGCTATGTGAAAGGAACCAGGGGGCCCAGGAGTACCGCCAAACTCCTGTGTTCCTTTAGGGTCTCCAGGGTTCAAAGCATGCTCGACCAGGTACCCAGCTGCCTCTCACAGCCCACCGCTCCACAATATAGAAACCAGAACCTTTTGTAGATGAAACTAAGTGACCAGTATCTCTCTTGTGTGTTTGAGCTTTATCTCAAACCTCTACCTGTGTTTGGCTGGTAAGCTGCTGCACTGGACTGGTTTTCCTGTGTGGCGAATGATACAAAGTTCCGTCTACACTCAGAACAGCTTTAGGTCACACAGGACAAGGGATGAATGCAGCACCCGATTGGACTAGTAAGGCTTTTAGTAACAAGGAGCTAGAATCTAGTTCTGTTTGTTCATCAGAAATATTTGTTGTCCTGTTAATGATGGCTCTGGAGTTGAAAATGGGAGGGAGTGATATAATCTGAGAAACAATTGATGATCTCTGGGGAGATGCAGAGTCAGTAAGACTGTCAGTACAGTGTTATTTAGAAATTTGGAATTTTTACGGAGGTTTAATTTGTTGGAAAAATGAAGTAGTGAAAAGAATTGTATTTTGAGCATATATTCCCCAAGGCTTGTTACATGAGCAAGTCAGTGCTGGGGTTGAGGGTGGACTGACTTCTCCCTATGGACTGTCTGTTCTGTCTGCTTGACTGTTAAACCTCATCATTCATCTGGGATGTAGTATCTCCCATTCAGAGAGATATTTTCAAAACCTTTTCTACTTAAGCCTCCAACTGTCTAGCCCCAGTTCACTGGCTACCTCCATGGATTGGTATATGGCCACTTCTGGGAGACTCCTTTTCCCTGTCTTTCAGGGGTGTCCCAGAAGGCACCGGGCTGCTGTGACTGCCCACTTTTGTTAGTACAGGAGTATCACCTTAGGGTTGTACCTTCTGGAAAGGAAGCTGAAGGAAACTTTGCCTAAACCAGGCATGGAGGCTCATGTCTGTAATCTAGCACTTGAGTGGCAGGAAGGCACTGTAAGTTCAAGGCCAGCTTAAGCTACAGATGAGACCCTATCTCAACAAATCAAAGCAAAATGGAAAGGAAGAAAGAAGCCTTGCCTGAGATACCTTTCATGCCACTTCATTTCACAGAAGACCTAAGTCACCATATAGAGGACCATGGAGAAACCAGGCTTTATTTATTGTCTCCTTACTGAGTCCTAGTCAGGTTAGACTTGATTTGGCTATCAGGGCTTCTGAACAGGTTAGGGTTAACCACTGGGCAGCCTACAGTCAGCCTCACACATCAGCTCACTCACGTGGGCTGTCTGTAGTCAGAGTCTAACATGCAAGTGCACTTACATTTCTATTTTTCCTTACAGATGCTGTCTCTTTTACCAGCAAGAATCATCCGATTACTAGAATTTATTGGATTTTCTGGAAACAGGGTACCAATTTCATTTTGTCTTGATTTTGAAGGAATTTCTGTTGTTTTCTGTTATAGTGGTCTTCTCCACATAGCTTCTTTTCAAATGACGTTCTCTCAAGAGTGCCTCTTTTCCTAGGTTTGAGATAAATACTCTCTCTTCCACAGAGCATTCCCTCAGACTTCCCCAATGAGGTGCAAGTGTTTCTAACATTCAGAATCTTGTATTCATCTAGCTGCTCACTAGCTGTTCCCATAGAATTGTGAGTTCCTGTTTCACTTTCCCTGTGGAGTGGCCAGGTGCACTGAGCTTGAATCTCAGTATGGTTTTCTGTGGTGCTGGGGATGAAACCCAGGCCTGGCTTTACTCATGCTTGGGTAAGCGCTTTACCATTGAGACAAGCCCTGAGAAACTCAGGGTGTAAATTGGAAATCAAAGAAATACAGCATTTCTTGAGAACAAGCAGTTTATTCCTCTCTGTAGAATTATATGATCAATGTGGATTAGTTTGATATCTGTTGCTATGATAAAACACTCTGAACAAAAGCAACATAGAGGAGGAAAGGGTTGATTTTTCTCTTGTACGTCTAGGTTGCAGTCCATTGTTAAGGGACTTGAGGGCAGGAACTAAAGGCAGGAAGCTGGAGGAAGTTGTTGAGGGGAGTCTGCTGACTTGCCTGTAGGCTCATGCTTGGGCTTTCTTGAACAGCCCAACACCACCTGCGTAGGAATGCTACTCACAGTGGGCTGTCTTCTTGCATCAAGCATGATCCCCAAAGACATTCAACAGACCAATTTGAACTAGGCAATTCTTTGGTGTGAGCTTTCCTCTCAGATGACTCTAGGCTGTATTAAACTAAAACTGACTGGGACAGGATTTACGAAAGGATTTATCAGATTGTCTCATGCCAGTTTAAATATGAAGTTTGTTTCTATTTAAATACTGCCATTATTCTAAGCTGGTGACAAAACCCCAAGTTCCTGGAGGGCAGGACATGAATGATATGAATGAATGATGATTTTTCTCTCTCTGCGATGCATTTGCTCTCTGCAGGACCTGGGCCTTCTGCAGCTACGGGAAGGTGCATCAGGGAGCAGCATGCGGTCCCCTCTCTGTTGCCTTACAATCCTGGCTTTTCATACCTACATCTCCCTGATTCTTGGTAAGAGCTTGTAGTCTCTGTCTGCTTACTTTTGATTTTTTGAGTTAAGATGGAAGATGGTGAGATTTATCATAGAGATCTTGGGCAGAGACAGTTGACCGATTGTTTTTACTGAGAAATTACAAAGTTACTTATATGCATGTATGTTCTTTATTTTGAGCCTATGAGCATTTTGTCTGCATGTGTGTCTGTGTACCACGTGCATGGCTTGTGCCCACAGAGGCCAGAGGAGGCATTAGACTTCCTCGTACTGGAGTTGCCGATAGTTGTGAGCTGCCATGTGGCTGCTAAGAATTGAACTTGGCTTCTCTTTCAGAACAGCTAGTGCTCTTCCTACTGAGCCATCACTCTAATGCCTCATAAAACATTTTAAACTCAATTCTTAGATAAGATTTATGCATTTGGTGGCTATATTTTTATCACATTCATGGTAGTATTTCCATTTTTTTTATTTTGTAGAAAATTCAATTTAGAGGTAATGTAAGTTAACGTTGCCTTGAAAAGTAGAAATGTCACTGGGAGTCTGAGATAGCCACCTCCATTCTTAAGACTTGTCTGAGATAGCCACCGTAATTCTTAAGACTTGTTTGCCCTGGAGTTCTTTGAGTCATACCCTTCTCAGATGAAAACACAGGTTTATGTTGTCCATGAGTGTGTGCTGTGTATCAGTGAGAGTCGGGGAGCTGGTTGTCAATGCGCACTGTGTTTCCCGAGCACTGAGCAGTGTCTGTTCCATTTCTAGGTACAGGAGAAGTGAATGTCGTGGAAGCAGAGAGTCTCCTTGCACCGTTCCTTCAGCAGTTCCCAAATGTATGATCACTGTTCCATCGTCTGTGTCATCGTGACTCATAGCCGCCATTGTCTGTTGAAGTGTGTTCTTTCCTTTCTCCACAGGGCTCCCTCATACTGTTCTATCACGCCCGAATAGAGCTGCTGAAAGGCCATGCTGAAAAGGTAGCTGTGTCAACAAGGGTTATTTAAGGGCAGTGTCAGTGTGGGAGGGTTGTGTCACACGGTCACTCACCATAGGTAAATTTGGTTACGTGGACTAACAAAAATAAATAGGAATGTGATTCTGAAAAGCTAAGCTTTTACTTTGTGCACGTGTTTTCATACTTAGTAACTTACCTCAAAACATGTTTACACATATTGTGAAGTAGTTCATGGTGGAGTGTATAAAATATTTTTTTAAAGAGTGCATAAAATCATACATTTTATTACTGGCATCCCATTATCTATTTCTGCATTGATTTTGGAAGCTGTCTTCTACCTCTGATGCAATTATGCTGGATCCTCATCAAAGAAACTAATTGATTAATTCTCTTAAAGCCAAAGAGAAGCATGTGTATGTGTTTGTGTGTGTGTGTCTGTCTGTCTGTCTATGATATCTTTTCACACAAATAAGATCAAACTTTTTTCTATTTATATTAAACCCTAGATCTACCTTCCAACCATACATCTAAGTCTCCCTCTGTTCATTTTGATGGCTGGGTTTCCTTTTTATGAGATGGCTGTTTTATACTTATTAATCTGCTATTGGTGACTGGCCACTAAACATTTCTGTGCACAAATAAATTGATGTAAAATTCTGGGTCAGATGATGCTTGCATCTTTGATATATCCAGGCAAATTCCCTTTCTCGAGAATCTTTTAATGTAAATGTCTGTGAAGAAATGACAGACTGGAGAGATGCCGCAGTGCTTACGAGCACTTGCTGTTCTTGCAGGGGACCCAGGCTCCTAGCACCCACATCATGTGGCTCACACCTGCCTATAACTCTACTTCCAAGGGATCTTTTGGCCTCTAGAGGCACCGTGCATGCATGTAGCACACATACACGGTGCAGGCACCCACTCACATGTACATATAAAAAAAATGAATCTTTAAAAATATGAGAATCTATATTTCTAATGTTCTTTGTCAACTTGAGACATCTCGTCCTTTAATTTTTTTGCCCATGTGATGAGTGTAAAAAAAATAATTGAATTTTTTACTTAACTTTATCTTGGCTATTATTATTTGTTGTGCTGGTCAAATCTAGGGCCTTGTGTGTGCTGGGCAGGTGCTTTACCACTAAGCTACATTCCTAGTGCAAACTTTCAGATTTAGTTAACCAGTTTATTAATTTGCTGTATGTCTATCAGTTATTCTTTCTTTCTTACTTGCCTAGTTACATCTTTACCAATCTTTCTGATAAGGGCTTAGTTAGCCTTTTGCTGATTATGGGATTTTGTTTAATGTGTGTTTTGTCCAGTAAAGATTCTTACACTGTTATAGTCTGTTTTATGAAAGAATTTTGACATTTCTATCTTACTTGGAAATTGAGTTTCCTATTCCTGTGTTATAAAGTACAAGGCCCCCTGACAAAGTCAAATAAAGCAACAGAGTCTAACGGTGTTGTCACGTTAAGGAAGAGAACGTGACGGCATATTGAGTGGCTTAATGAGTAATGATTTTGTTCTTCCTGTACAAAGTGTTTTATGTATTTCTCCATTAGGTAATTGTCTCCTTGTCTAATGTCTGGATGATCAGCTTTATGCCATTGACTTATAGGCTCAAGAAACATTTCGAAAATGCATTTCAGTTCAAGAGGAGTGGAAACAGTTTCACCATCTCTGTTATTGGGAATTAATGTGGATTTATATATACCAGCAAAATTGGATGCAGGCGTATTACTATTCAGACCTACTTTGCAAAGAGAGTAAATGGTCCAAGGTAAGCACCCTGCTTTTCTCATGTCCTCTGCTTGCTACATGCCCATGGTCGTTTGGGATGTAAGATTGATTTTTTTCAAGAATATGGCATGGATACTTTTCTCGGTTTAGAGGCTGGAGGACGAAGAAGAAGAGGAGGAGGGTGGTATACCAACCATACTCCAGGCAGGATGTGGCTAGCATGTAATTGCAGACGCTGTCCTCAGCAGTCCAAGTTTTAAGTTTTGAGAGGTCAAAAGTGCTCTCCAAGAAAGGCGTTTTACTGCCAGGATGGACTGAATGTCACAACTCTTGAGCATCAGTACTGACATCTTGGTGACTTTTGCAAACTTTTAGTACCCCAGTGATCAAGCTTTTGGTGATAATTAAAGTTAATTCTGAGCCACTTTTGAGAAGTTGGGAGGAAGGGATCATGGCTTATTGTTCCTCTGTCCGCTTTTCCACTGCAATGGGTCCTGTTATAGAAGGATCACATTAACTGAAAAGTGTGGCTGTCTTCTAAAAGAAATTTTGTTTTAATAGTTGCTGATTTTTTAAGCAGTTCTGAAAATCGTGCAATTGTGCAAATGTATTGGAGCACCTTTTCCTTTTGTTTTTGTTTTTTTAAGACAAGAGTTTCACCTTGCAGCTAAGGCTAGCCTGGAGCTTACTGTGAATTACAGATTGAATTTATGGCCATCCTTCTGCATCAGCTTCCCAAGTGCTGGCATTGCATTACTTCACTTGGCACAGAGAACTAAAGCCCGTGCCTTTCGCTTCTGTCTGTCTGTTATCTGTCTGTCTGTCTGTCTAATTAAAAATGTTCTTTTCGTAATGTATTTTTATCATAGTCCCCTCCCTCCACCCCTCCTTACCTACCCAACTTTATGTTCTCTCTCGTTCTCTTTTTAAACAAACAAATCCACAAATCTAAAAAATAAAAATCAAAATACTCAAAGGATCAATAAACTGAAAATCTTAGAACAAGCAACCCGCCACAAACAAACCAACCAACCAGACCAGAGCCATGGGATTTGGTTTGTGTTGGCCAGCTTCTCTAGGCAAGGGCTGTGTCCTACCTGAGTGTGGTTGGTATACCCAGTGACACTCCGCTGCAGAAAACTGATTTCCTTTTTTCTAGCAATTACAAGTAGCTTCGTGGTTAGGAGTGGGGCTCATATCTATTTCCCCTCTTAGTGCCGAGACCCTGGGGAATCAGTTAGACTTGGTAACACCTGCATGTTTTCTATGTTACTTCTGGTTTGCAAGGTTAGAATGTCGAGTTCGTATGAGTGTTCTCTCACGAGCCCCTTATCTTTTTTCCCCTCAAGGCAACATATGTGTTCTTGAAAGCTGCCATTTTGAGCATGCTTCCAGAGGAAGAAGTGGCAGCGACTAAGGAGAATGTGGTGTCTCTGTTCAGGTGAGCGTGACGCTGCGCCGTAGAGACACTGGGCGTGTTAAGACATAGCTGAGCCTTCCCTTCCCTTCATGCTTCACTTCCTTAGTTTGTGATCTGCATACTCACTGGCATGGACACACTTAGAATAATTCATTTAGCTTAGAGCCAGCATGCATTCTTTAGCATGATTTCAGAAACATTTGCTTGTCTGGGAATCTTGAAAACATAGCACTACACTTGTTTTCTAGAATTAAGGTTTAGTTTCCAGGGCTTCGCACCTGCTCTGTCATACTGCCGTTGGAGTCTTTCAGTGATGTAATTGGATATTTTCTTGAATCCTTTCCCTTGCTTGTGCAGTCATAGAATTATGCACAAGAAGTGACCCCACAAAAATGTAGTCTCTCTCATCCATATGTTTAGATTTTGTGTGTGCGTGTTGTAGGCGCACATCATGTGTAGGCGCATACCTGTACATGTGCAGAGGACAGAGGATGACATCAGGTGTCTCACTCTACACTCTCTGCCTTCTTCCCTCTAGACAGGGTGTCACTGAACCTGGAGCCAGACTGTTGGCCAGCAAGGCCTGGTGACCTTCCCACTTCACTGGGTTACAGGCATGTGCATGCACCAACTTGGGTTCTGAGCATTTGAACTCGGTTCTTCTTGCTTTTGAGCTAGCATGCTTACTTGCTGAGCCATCTCTCAGCCCAAAATTCCTTAGAACTTTGAAAATACTAAATCCTAAAATGATTATTTACAAAGTAACCTGTTTGGTTAACTTTCTCAAATGATGCCTCAGGATGGCTGACTTTTGAGATATTATGTTGTAGATCTGTGCATCAGCTGCACACAGTAACAGGAAGTGTGTTCCTTTATACTCTTCCCTCTGCAGCTGCACACAGTAACAGGAAGTGTGCTCCTTTATACTCCTCCCTCTTGCTGGATAAATAGTTTGAGCTCTTTTCTGCTTATTTATGGAAATCGACAATTTTATTCCCAGATTAGCCTGGACTGTGTTTGACAGATGTAAGACACTAGCTAAGCTGAAGGAAATACGTCAGTTAGTAGCTCTCATGGAACTGTGCACCCACATTACCTGAATTATGCATGTGTGTCACCATCCAGAGTGCCATCTCTACCCTAGGACTTCTGACTCGGGTCTGTGTATCACCCAAAAATGTACATTTGGAGCTGTTTCCCTCCTGGCTCCTGGCTGTGATGTAGTCCGAAAGCCTCAGTTGTGACTAATATGTGTGCTCACTGGCCTTTCCCTGGGGATCTTCACAGACAGGTCGATGGCTTGAAACAGAGAATCGCGGGGAAGTCTCTCCCCACAGAGAAGTTCGCTGTAAGGAAGGCGCGGAGGTATTCCCCTGCCTCAGGTGTCCCAGGAAAGCTCGTCTTGCCGGCACTGGTATCTGCTTTTATTTACTGTTACATATTAAAGATAAATTCACTGTTGAGAGCATCAAGGGATATACTTACCTTTGGTTGTGAAGCTTATAGCTCAGTTAAGAACTATTATATATTTTTATATTTATACATAAACTAATTTTTTTAAAAAATGAAACTTTTACCTGATGTATTTTGACTAGTTAATATGTTCTAGACATTGTGATAAAGGCAACTTCAAAAAAATCATTTTGAATAAAGTGGAATTGAATTACAAAACATCACAAATTCAATTTTACATTTTCTAATAGCTATTTGAAAAAGTAAAAGGAGACCTTTAAAGCATACTGTTTTTCAAGTAGTTTGCTTAATTGGGGCATGGTAGCTTACACCTGTAATGCTAGCACTTGGGTAGCTGAGGCTGGAGAATTGCTGCGCATTTGAAGCTAGCCTGGGCTGCATAGTGAATTCCAGACCGGTGAGGCCCTGTCTCACAAAAGCAGCTGCTTTCTCCACCTCAAAAATATAATGTCTGACCCATGTAAACAAAACGTTGCCATTTTGTTGTGGAATTGTAAACAAGGGAAAACTGGTCCCTGAGCCATGCCCTTATGTGACTGTGGGTCTCCCACCTGAGAGGGGCCTCCTTTGGACCAGCCATGCTGTACAGTGGGAGCCTCAGAGCTGGAGGCTGCCCCGTCCTGCTTGAGCTCACCCTCCTGTTTTGACAAACCCCTGTGAAAAACACAGTGTGACTTGAATTTTAAAACAAAGCCTTCTTTTTCGAAGAAAACCGTTGAGTGCAGACAGGCTTCACCATGCTCCTGTGTGGTTCTATGAACCTTTTTATTTAGGTGATTAATCGTTCTCCTTTGAATGCTATGGATCGTTTTTCCCGTTTTACTGACATAGGCATGCTACAATGAACGTCATTTACATGTACATGGAATTCTCTAGGAATGTTTTCAAAGAAACGGAATTCTTAGTTAAAGGTCTTGTGTTAATGTTGGGTATATAATGCTAAATTTCTAGCCCCCTCCCCCCAAAAAAAACCACCCTGTATCAGTTCAAATGACTGATAATCTTTTAATATGCATTTCTGCGCTGAACATCTTTATGCGTTGTTGTTCATGTCCTTTGGTTTCATTGGGTTATTCGTGTTTTGTTGCCGACTCTCAGAAGTTCTTCATGTATTCTAAGAGGAATAAGAATGTAGCCCCTGACCGGGTCAGATAGGAGCTAGCCTGTAGCTAGCCTAGACCCAGGTGTTTCCCAGAGAACCCCAAGATTAGACTGGTAAGATAGAGATGGGCCTGTGATGGTGCTCTGATGACAAGAACGCTGTGCCAAACCCCGAGGCCCTAACCCCCTCTCCCAGGTGATGCCTCTGTTGCTCAGTTAGCTCTCCTCCACATTCTTTTACATATCAAGTGCTCTGCACTGATATCAAGTGCTCTGCACTGGGGAGGCTTCTCTGTGTCAAAGAACTTTCCAGAGACTTTACTGAGCCATTGTAGTTCTTTGTCTACATTAGACCTTAGACAATGGTGCTTTTAACGACTGAAGGTTGGTGGGTGTGTGGTGACAAAGACTTGACTAGAAATGCTCGCATCTAGGGTGGTTGCCACAGCCTGTTTCTCATAAAAATCTCAAACCAAGCTTGCCTCTCCCTTTGATAAATACTAAGTCAATAAGAAACTTTAAATCATCATCAGTTTAAAAATAACATTATTGAATTGTGCTCCTAGCTTCCAGGATCATAAAACAAACCCGGCAGCATCATTTCCTGCCTCATGTCCATGGCCTGCTCTGCTAAGAGGACTCTCAAATAATATCTGTCGTAACTTAAAATTCATCCTCATTATAGACCCTTCAAAATATGAACTGCGCTATCTGGTCATTAGAAAAATATTTTGAAGCAAAAACACATTTGCTTTTGATCCAAAAAAAATTCTCATGTGTTAGCCCATTAAATATAATCTGCAAGGAGGAGTCATTAGTTTACATTTCAGGAGCTGTCATTCAGCCATATGGCCTTTAAAACAAGCACGTTTTCTGCATATTGGATGGCATTACTGGGCCGACACATGTTTTTAATGATATAAAAGAACCTGAGCCCAGTAAAATAAAGATTCCAATGATCATTTCTAGCGATATGCTTGGAAACACTTTATGTAAACAAGTGGCAGACATTTTAAAATATTTCCCTTTACTTAAAAGTAACAACAGAAATTTACATTAAACAAAATTGTTCATGGTGTCAGTTTAAAGTACTGTTTTACCTGCGTATCTATATTCTATCCAAGGATTGTGTGCTAGTAGATAATTAATATGTGTTTGTTGAATGAATGAAATGAGTTTTTAGTAAGACTATAAGATATATGCTTACTTACCTTAGAGCATAAAAGACAAAAGGATATAGTAAAACCAGGAAAAATGATGTCTCTAAATTCCAGATGAAGAAAGGGTAGAACACAGTCCTGAGTGCCCTGTTGATGTTTTTAACAACACCTCATGTAGTTGCCAATGGTCTTCCATCCTTCCTTCTTAGGAAATGATGTATGTCTGGAATGGCTTTTCAATAGTGGGCAAAAGAAAGGATCTTTGTGAAAGCCTCCTGGTGACTGTGGAGAAGGCTGAGGAGGCGTTACAAAGTCAAAGTAAGTGTGCAGGGCCCTGTGTCTGCCCCCTTCCTCTCCTGTTTCTCCCTGGTGTACACATGCTCGCATTGATCTGTGTGCATCTCACGAGCAAGGCTGGAGCTTGTGCTTGGCATCAAGATAAACAGAGGACAGCACCTCTTGTCTTGAGAACATAGCTCTAAGCAAAGGACAGGTGTCACAAAAGATCGTGGTGTAGGATGAGATCCCATTTTATGGTCTAGCCACATGGCCAGTGTTTGAGGAAGGATCAGTCAGCATCTTTGCTTCTAAGGAGCAGCTCTTCTTAGTCTTTTTCTGCTACTGTAACAGGTTGCCATAGCTTGGGTAATTTATGAAGGAAATAAAGGATGTTTTCCACAGATGTGGAGACCAGCAGGTGCAGGATCAAGGTGCTATGGCTGTAGCGTGGAGTAAACCTTTTTACTGCCCTGTAGCGTGGCAGAGGGCGTGGCTTGGAGAGAGATGAAGGCACACAGCACACATCACCTCTCTCTTAAAGTTCCTACCTCTCAACACTGGTGCAGAAACAGTTAAATGTCAGTAGTTTTGAAGGGGCACTCAAACAGTTAGTACTACTGCATGTGAACGGTTCCATTGCCTTGTATTTAGGTCCACAATATGTCCATCCCATTGTCTCTGGACCCCATGGACACCAGGTATGCATGTGATCCACAGACAGAGCACTCATTCGGAAAAAAAACCAAAATCACATAGTAGCCAATCTAATGGATATAAGGTATTCTTTGCTATTTTATTGTGAAATTATTTTAAAAAGAAAAATGCTTTATTTTGTATGGAAATGGACACAACCACATCATTTTGAAATTGAAATAAGATGGAAGTGTGTTAGAGCTTACCTTTAACATAAGATGTGGTGGCTGGAGAGAGAGATGGCTTATTTTTAAGTGGTTATGCAGAGGACCCTGGTTCAATTCCCATCACCCATATGGTAGTTTATAACTGCCTGTTACTCCAGTTTCAGGGGATCTGATCCCCTCTTCTGGCCACAGTGTGCACTAGGCACGCAGGTGGTGGTACACATTACATGCAGGCAGAGCACTCATACACACAAAATAAATACCACTGTTTTTAAAAATGGGATTCCATGAGATAGGCGTCTCCAAGCAATTTAAAATTTTGAATGAATTCAGTGGTGCTCATTGTTGATCAGTGTATTTGACTAATTTATTAATTTGCTCATCCAAACTCCCATAGCTGACATAGACTTCGAATGGGGGAAGAAAGATAGCTCTTGCTGTCATGGGAATTATATAGATTTAAGCCCACATGTCCACAAATTAAATGGATGAATGAATGTTTATGTGAAAACCGGAAAGTAAAGGAAACGCTTTTGCAGGGTTTTGTGAAAACAGTTGTAGGGTGTTCCCCTCCCCGCAGAAAACCAGCCAGCATTCCCCTTCTGTCCTCTGCTTCCCCAGACTCTGTATGGCAGGTCCCTAGCCTCTGTGACTAACCTCTGTGACGTGCTGTGACCTCCTCTCAACCCCTAAGAGTGGGTGCTTTGTCAATCACATTTGCAAATCAGCAGTGGCTTTTTCTCTGAACAGACTCTTTACCCTCAGGTTGTTTTGCTCTCT
>JANHMN010000004.1:62510959-62524419 GCA_030674055.1 Rhabdomys pumilio
TAAGACCAGAACTATAGAGGTCATGTGACCTTGACAGAGAGAAATGGGCTCAGCTACATATGAGATGCTAGGGATGTTAGCCGTGAACAGACTGGCACATGGATGAAGACAAGACGCCTTAGGGATGTGGTGCCACCAAGTACTTCATACGAGAGACATGGACAGTGCAGGAAGAAGCCCCTTTCGCAGGTGACGTGCTGGGCATGAGAGCAGATGCCATTTCAGCTGTGACGTCTGTCCAGCCTCACATGAAGAAGCTATGAGTGCGGCACAGTGAACACTGGTGCTTCTGATGCTCACTGTTGGAACAGTCAGCACTACTGAGTGCAGATGGAGCAGCAGGTGATGCTGCTTTTCTGCAGAAAGACGGCTCTCTACCACCAAAAAGCACGCAGTGCCACCACAAAACCAGGCAGTACAAGTAGGGCAGCCGTAAACATGCTCGGTTCAGCATGGGCTTTTCAGAGTGGCCAGGTCTGGCCAGACACTGAGAAAATATTCAGTTATTCTTTGATAAATCTTAGTAACAGGTTTATTTTAATCTGTGAATATCAGAATATATCACACTCATCAAAGTTACCAAGAAAGTGTAAAAAAAAAAAAAAAGGCAGGGAAGGGGGAAATAGAAAGAAACACCACTCGAGGAGTCATCAGCTGCCCCTCTGCCAGAGCAGTGTACAAAACCAGGAGGCCTAAATTGAAGCTGTCCTATCTACTTTGCCAGTTCCTAACAATTTTAGTGAGGAGAAGTCAACATGAATGTTGTCCATGTCTTAGTTAGGGTTTCTGCTGCTGTGAAATGACTTACAAAGGAAAACATTTAGTTGGGGATGGCTGATTGTTTCAGGGGTTTATGGCAGGAAGCATGGCGGCGGCACCAGGCAGACATGATGCCGGAGAAGTAGCTTGAGGCGTCTACATCCAGATCCACAGGCAACAGAAAGAGACATACTGTGCTTGGCTTGAGCATTTTGAAACCCCAAAGCCCACCACCAGTGACACACTTGCTCCAACAGGCCACACCTCCTAAGAGTGGCTCTCCCTGTGGGCCCATACAGGCCTTTTCCATTCAAACCACCACAGTCTGATTTTTCAAGTAATCTTGAAACCCCCCTGCTTTTCTTGTTCATGATTCTGGGGATTGACCCCAGAGTCTCTGTGTGCCAGGCATGTTTTCTCCCACTGTGTTACATTCCTTGCCTCTCACTCTGTACCACTCTTGCCTTCTTGGTCCCTTCTGACACTGGTCTAATTGAGTCACTAGTGACGGAATCACTGAGATACATGAGAACTGGAATAAATGGTTTTGGGGTCATGGGGAAACCCCACTGTTTTGGGGTTTCAAGGTCTTTTTATTCTGTTGAATAAATGACCGTGCTATAGTTGTAGTCTGGCAATTAGAATTTTCTGCTCAAAGCATGGCCTCTTAATCATCACCGGGGAAGCTTCTGGAAACCAAGAATGTAGACTCACTGTCCACTTTGCCCCACAGAAGGAGCCTGCTCTTACGTACTCCGCTCCACTGGTGCTGTTTAGAGTTAGAACGTAACAGGAGACCCGAGGGAGGCAGAGGAAGGAAGGTGGCACCCCGCTCGACAGAGGGAGGCAGAGGGAGGAAGGTGGCACCCGCTCGACAGAATAGATGCTGACTGTACAACTTTATCACTCATTGCTTTCAGAAACAACTACAAAGATTACTCCTTGGAGTCCAGACTGCACTTCAGAATTCAAGCAGCTCTCCATCTCTGGAAGAAACCATCCTCCGACTGATCCGGAACGCACAGGATGGAGTCTTCCCCCCAGTTAACATTGACTCTGGCTGTGGAGATCAGTCCTTGTGTCAAGGTGGAACCATGATCCTTCAAATAAGAAACAGAAAACTTGTTGTCAGGCACTCCCTGTCACCCGAGTGGCTTACTGTGGGTCTACATATTTTCCCCTATAGAATGACATTTAATACTATATAGAAATTTTTACACTCTACCGTTAAAAAGAATTTCACATTAGATTTCAATTGAGGGATGTGAAGTCTTTTAAAAGACTGGCAGGTACAATTAAAGCCTAGTTAGATTATTTATTTTTCTAATGTAAAAATTAATATTGTTCAAGTAGCAAATGGCTTTATCAGCTGAGCCGTTTTTAGATTGGCTTGTCCTTTAAACTTCAGAGATATTTTACTGCTGTTTAAATCTCAGAGAGTAAATAAATGTCGCATCTATAATAATATAACAGTGGGTTTCTGACAATTCTGGAAGAGGGAAGTGGAAGGCCCGAGGTGGGTAAAGTATTCTTAGGCAGAAGGGCTTGTGTCTCAACAAGATGTTACAGTTGTAAGTTTCGGGATTTCCAGTCCTCTCATTGGTTGAAGATGGTGGCATTTTCCAGAAACTATCCTGTATTTGAATGTACTCATATCAGATTCAATAATAGAATTCAATCACATAGGCACATTTCTTATGTATCTAAGGGAAGGAAAAGCTGTATTTTAGAACCCCCTAACCTTAGCTCTGAAGCCTGGATTAAAGACATTCATTACATTTCTTACAGGAAGGAAAACTTCCTGTTGCTTTAAATGATACGTAAAATATCAGTGGTTTTTACAGTCATGACGCTGCTGACCCAATGCTGATGGTTCCTTTTAAATATCTGGGCTGCGTTTTGGTTCTTTGAGTAGGAAACAGAATCAGAGCATGAGCAGATGCCTTTCTGGAGTCCCCACACCTGTCAATCACCATTTGTGAATTAGAAAGAACGTCCTCATTTCATGAAATAGAAAAGGAACAGGTGGCTCTAAAGTTCTCTTTGAATTTTATAACTGTGAGTCTGTGTATTAGACATTTTCAACAATGTTTAACATTAATCCAAACTCTTACGATTAGAATGTAGTTTTTCAACCCCTTCCTCTCTTCCCAATCAATGGCCTATCAATAGTAGGTGTTACAGCTGAGGACCAGATTCCACCCAGTGACAAAAAACAGTTAATATGTCTATGAATCTGGGGTTTTATCTCATTTCTATTATTTCAAAGACCAGTAACTCGTCTAGATGGTAGATGGCTCCACCTTTACTAGATAGAGCCCTAAGTTTGTATTTCAGAGTCCCTCTCTGTGGGTTAATAGCCAACAACATAAAGCGAATAACTTACCCTTTCTAGGACTTGGGTTTTCCAGTGGGAGTGGCAAGGTAGCACTCACTGTCTGAGGCCCCAGGAGACGGTGCATTTGGTAGCTTTCTGTACACTGGGGAAGGTGGACGTGTAAGAGTGAGTCTGATAACTATGCTCTTGTGCATGGATTACAGTACCTCCAGCATCCACTGAGTCTTTGGTCTCTGCTCTACAGTGAGATGAGTGTGAGCATTCAGAACCTTTCCGTTTATTCATTTATGCATTTAGCACTGACAGTGGCCCAGATGGTGGAGTTGCTCCTGCTGACAGTCCCCCAGCAGTTCCCCATCTCAGCAGGCATTGGTGCCATGTTACTTAAGGTGGCATTTCTTGATCAACATTGAGGAAGTATTTTTTTTATTAATATACTTTGAGTCAGAGGACCATCCCTTCAGATAACATGAAGTCAAATATTATATCTCATTAATATGAATTACACAACTAGCTACAGATAGAAGGGAAAATAAATTGTCATGTGCTGTAGAAATGTTTAATAATTATATATATATATGTATATGTATACATATATATATATCTTTGAAGAAAAGTTCTAAATTCTTTGGAAGAGCTTTGGTAACATTATTTTTAAAACATAGTGTAATCATACTATTAAAGAATGTGGTGGGGTGTGGTAGCACACACCGTTAATTCTAGCACTTGGGAGGCAGAGGCAGGCAGATCTCTTGAGTTCGAGACCATCCTGCTCTATATATTCGAACCCAAACAAACAAAAAGAATACCCATATTTTGTGAGGAACTATCAGAGCTCATGGTCTGTAAATTCTCATTCTGATATAAAATGAAAAAAAAAAAAAAAAGCTAAGCTAAAAATGACTATTTTAGGGACTGGAGGGTGTCCCAGCAGTTAGGATACTTTCTGCTTTTCCAGAGGACCAGAGTTTGTTCCCAGCACCCACATCATCCAGTTCTCAACTGTAACTCCAGAAGATCTGACACTCATTCCGGCCTCTGTAGGCACCCAAACATACATGCCATTCATTCACATAGAAACACACACACCCAGACATACATGCCATTCATTCACATAGAAACACACATACACAGACATACATGCCATTCATTCACATAGAAACACACATACACATAAGTAGGCAATAAATCTTTTTTTAAATGACTACTTTTACACTATCAAACAAATTTACTTGTACTATTATATTTTATTTTGTGGTTTTATTTCGTTTTTATTGCTCATATTCTCTCTGTCAGCAGTGTGGACCAGTGGATCCAGTGGTTTTATAAATAATACAATAGAATTAATACCACAGTACTTTATACTTTATCTACTTTCTGTCATGTTTAAGATACCGTACTGGCACCAATTTCTTAGAATGTTTGTAAGAATCATCTTTTAAAATCTGTTGTGATTTAGGATGTTCTGTGAAGAGCAAGTGCCTAAGAGACAGCATTATCTAATCGTCTTTTTGAGGGAGGGGCACAGGTAGTAGGCTGGGTTTCCAGTGTGTCTGATGGCAGTTTCTGTAGCTACCTGCAAAGGCAGTGTTCTGGTTGGTGTTTTGTAAATGTAAGGGTTGTATTTCAGAGCCTTGGGAAGGAAAGTGTGGTTTGTGCTGGACAGTTACTGGAAGGATAACTACACCAACCCCCCCGTGTATATTTGACCACTTGCTCTGCTTGCATATAGGTGTTCAAGTTACGGAGCAGACAGTTCTATGTCTTTCCACCTGGTGTCAGGACAAGAAGAAACAAGTAGGTAGGAGCTAAGGGAGATAAATTTCAGATTCCTGGGTATGAAGGACAAACTGCAGTCATCAGAGCAATCGAACAGGCTAACCAGCTCCTTGGGAAAGGAATGAATTCAGCAGTTCTGAGTGGCTGTCATCTCTCCCTGGTGCCTCTCTGTCTGGGCTAGTTGAATTGGAGGTCAGCTCATTCTACATTTCTTTGATCAGAGTCAAAAATCTGAGGTGTGGAAAGGTAAAAAGCAGGTACCTCCTCTTCAAATAGAAGAGCATGTTCCTTGTTAGTCATCCTACTGTGATGGGCACTAAGAGTATCTGCTGTTTATGTTCGTCATGGGTCTGGCTCATCTGTCCTGTGCTGTCTATTCTGGGTAGATCCTTGTTAGTAGAGCCCTGCTCCTTGGACAGTAAAAATAACTGAAAAAGTCTTTATGATCAAGTGGAAAATTAATTCTGGAATTATCCTGGTTAAGTCTTTTGACATTTTGTTTTTCCTATTTCTTTTTTTTTTTTTTTTTTTTAAACCACCAGTTTGCTGTCCTTGTATTTCTGAATCGCCAGTTCTGGTGCGTTCAGTTGGAACAGTTAGAATTAGTTAATGAAGTAATTGAAATCCTAAGCAATTGTGATTTATCAGGTCTGGAATGGATCTTAGAAAATTATGTTGTCCTTTTCAGCCTTTGAGCCTGTTGGGTCTTCTTTTCTTTGTCTGGTGCAATAGCCACTTGTCAGCTGTGGCTACTCCACTCTTGCAGTGGCCATGGCCAGAGAACCTTCTTGCCTGCAGCAGTTCTTAAAGGTTTCCTGGGTTCTTGCCCCCTGGCATTCTGGCATTTACCTGCTGTCCTCTGTGACTACCTATTCCTGTTACACCACCTTGTTTCAGATATCTCTCAGTAGTTTTCTCTCTATGCTGTGTACTTGGCAGATGGTATAGCTCTGTGGCTTGTATGAACATTGGTCTTACCCACCTCACACCCCTGTGAACTTCTTGTGTGCCATCTAAAAGTCCTTATTTTTAAAATTACTAGGTTAGTCTCATTTTAGAAACTATCTTTGCATGTCATAGCTGTTGGGGTTATAGAAATATTCGTAGATTTCATACCTGGTTAAGTCTTTTGACATTTTGTTTTTTTATGAGTAAGATAATTTCTGAAAAGTTTGGTGAACCCTTGGTAATACTTTGGCATTATCAAAATGTTAACATTGATTGACCCTCTTAGCTACCCCAGTGTACTATTTAAAGATTGTTAGGCACAATTTATCCACTTAGGGAGTAACATGAACGGTGACTTAACTAAATTTAAATATTGTATGCCTTCCAATTGCCTATTGTGAATTATCTTGAGTGTGTGCCTAAGTGAAATACATAATACAAGTTTTAATCTCTTTAAGCATCTCTTGATTAGATGCAGTGGTAGCTCTAATGTATCAATAGACTGGTATAGGCAATCAATATAAAATAACCCATGTTGGATAATCCTTCATGCCCTTTTAGGAGTGAAAGCATTTCTCCAAGTTGCTTTCTTCCTCAGAACCCAATGTCTATGTGCTTTCCTTTATGTATTAGATGGCTAGAACCCTGCCTCCCTAGTTAGTATTTTGGCATACTGTACATTTGCTGTTAGCTCTTGTTATTTTACAATGTTGAACTTGAAATATAATGTAAAGGGCACATCAGACTTTATCATCGTGGAAAGTAGACTTTGCATTGAATGGTTCTCTCTGATCTGGACAGCTTTTCACATGGGGGACAATTTAAATCCATCCCAAACCATTTATAAAACCTCATCGCTGCAGGAAGAAGCAGCAAGAAGAGCTGGAGAAATGGCTCAGGGGTTAAGAGCACTGGCTGCTCTTGCAGAGGTTCTGAGTTCAATTCCCAGCAACCACATGGTGGCTCACAACCAACCATCTGTAATGGGAACTGATGCCCTCTTCTGGTGTGTCTGAAGACAGCTACAGTGCACTCAAATAAATAAATACATACATAAATAAGTAAATAAATAAATATTTAAAAAGAAGAAGCAGCAGCAGCAAGAAGAGCTATTCTGTGTATTAAGATGGCTGAGCAGGTTCTCAGCCTGAACCATGCAGAAGGATATGTAGATTTAGCCTCAGAGGTCGGCTCAGCCTCATTGCCTTCTGATGGCGCTATATACAGTGACAGGCTCAGCACAGTATCGCTGCAACAGGGCTTTGTGTGCAAAGATCAAAGCAAGAATGTCTGCACATGCCTACAGGTTGAATTTTATCTTGTTTTATTTTTTGTGGTGCTAGAAATGGAGCTCTGAGGTCTGGAGTAGGCCTTGGAGGTGTTCTACACCTGAGCCACAGCCTCAGCCCCAGGTTGAATATTGAATAGGAAAAGTCAAGGTATGCTAATATCAAACTGAAACGCACAGTGCACCTTGTATGTCAGCCCAGTGGTTCTTAGAAGTGTATAATTTAAAGGATAAATTTAGGGGTGCACTTAATTTTATTGCACATTAACTTTTTTTATTTAAAAATGTTTTTAAGGACTTTGAATTAAAAGTCTCTGTAGTTTGTGTACCAAAAGAAAACAAAAAGAAATTGTTTTCAGTGGAACAGAGCTGATAATAACAGTATCTAAATAACTGAACATATTAAGAAATATTACTTTCATTTATTTAGGAAGGAATTGCATTACCCCGAGTTTGAAGTATACTCAGTTTGAAGGTGTGGCCCATTCTGCTTGAGGAATTTTACGTATGTACATCTTACTTCAGGATACCTAGGCGGGTCACAGTTTTGGAGATAGTAAATGAGTAGAAATCATTTTCACAAAATTCCTGCTTTTCCTGAAGTAATTTTTTTTCCCACAGTAGACAGATGTTTCCGGTAGAGCCCTCTCCTTACCCACTCTTGTAGTTAAACCAAGGTTACTGGCACAGGCGCTAAGTAAGCATGAGCACACAGCCTAGGCGATTGGATTTTTAAGGCAGTGACTTGCACAGAGAGAGATTATTGTAAACATTTTAAACCTGGGCTTTTGGTTCTGTTGGGTCCAGATTACCCAAGACTTAGGGAGAGACCGTGTATCAGCTGCTTGTGCTATACAGGAAACCATGTGCTCCGTCACTGTGTCATAGGAATTCCAGAGCCAAGTGTGTACTGCTTTCTTCATTTTTTTTCCCTTTTGTTGACTGTTGGCATCTGAACACCTGAGTGAATATCAACTGTCTCTTTATAGATTACTATTTTAAAATATTTATTTCAGATGTTCATAGAATGCTCAATTTTTTGATGCAAGTTATTTACAAAGGCAAATATATATACATATATATATTTAATAATTGAGATATATTATTTTATTGCACAACTTATTTTCCAAAGCAAATTTACTTTGTAGGTGTTTGTCTTTTAAGAAGAAAAAAAAATTTTTTTTCTTTTGCCTCAAAATACAAATTGTAAAGCTGTCTTCTCTTCTGGTGTAGGTGACTCTTGTGATAATGTTTGCTTTGCGCTTATTTTTGGATTAAGGAAAAGTAAGGCATTTGTAAAACAGTTTGGACTTGCCAGTTGACTCATCAAACCTCCCGTCTGTCCTTAGGATTCAGTGCCGTGCTGGTCAGACTTGGCAGTGTTTCCCTGCCTCAGTTTCCTCTCCTCATTGACTTGAGCCTGGTCTCTGGTACTTTGTTTTCAGCAATCAGTTTTGCAGAGGAAATCCATCTTAGAAATTGAAGAGGTCAGAACTCTTTGTGAAGCAAATGTGTTATTAGCATCTGTGCACTAATAGGTGGGATTAGGTTCAGGGCCCAGAGAGGAAAAGAGACCAGCTAGAAAGCATTCCATCGTCCAGACAGGAAAAGAAAAGTGCAAAGGTAACATTTTTGATGTAAACGCTGTGTGCCCCGTGACTTTCTATATGCTGATTTTATGTTAATGTAATCACCTGTGATGTGTCAGTGAGTGCGGATAAAGGTTTAATTTTCAACATGAAGACAACAGTTCCTGTTTCTATTTTTACTATTGAGACAGTTTTGAAAACAGATGTCATATTAAAAATTGTATTTTTAAGTGGAAATAAATTGGTTTGAAAGTCAGTTTTCCTTTTCCTTCCTTTGTCCCTTACAGAAGCCTCTGTGTTATTAGAGATATATTTAAGTTGCAGCTTATTTTCAGAGTTCTCTATTTTCATATTGCTGTAACCAGTTTACCTACAATGTGCAATTGAATTGTTATTTAAATAAAAACACTTGATGGGATTACATCTTCTTCTGCTTGGTCTACATGTGAAAACTGGACACAGCGTCCATCCGGCTGGCCCTTCATTGTCAGGATGTAGGCTTGACTTCTTGTTTCTTGGCATGACTCCCTTTTTTCTCCTCCCAACCATATAGGCAGATATGAAGGCCCTTTTTAAAGCCATTCTTGGCTGAGCCTTGGGCATGAAGTGAGAGGAGAGATGAATCATCTGCCCTGAGGGAAGGTTGCAGGCTCTTTCACCTTTTCTGTCTTTAGTAACCCAGAGGATTAAACGAGCTGCTGACACATCCTCTTGAAGCATTCACCATAGCAAAGTGGACTCAGTACTGATCTTTGAAGAGCATTCAGGCTGACACTCAGCCCTCCTAGTCAGCTCGAAAATTTAGCTTGCAGTGTTGCACGGATTCTGGGAGAAGACGGGACTCCAGACTGAGGAAGACCATGCTGCACAGGCTACTGGCACCAGTTTCTCACTTCCCTCCGCTCTCTGTGGGTGACACAGAGGGGCCAGTGGATGCTGCATCCCCAGTGGATTTTTGTCACAGGTAAACCCAAACTCAGAGCTTGGATGCTTTATGGTGGATGGCAAACAAACCTCCTTGTCCTCATAAGAGAGACATTATCTTTGTCACACTGGGCAGGAAATAAATCAGAATTGTGCTCAGAAGGGAGAAGATATTTTACTCTTATCTTGAAAGTTGATCCAGATCTGATCCAGATCTGGAGTAGAGCTAGTCAGTGCCTTTCTCTTGGAGGAGTAGCGAAAAGCCGGGATATAAAAGTCGGCAGAAGATTCTTACAGTGATAAGCAGAATACACTGTTAGAATGGAGCCATTTTAAGAACTTTTACTCTGTAGCAAGGAGCCATTTGTTTTCAGCAAGTAAGTAGAATGAGCTGGTAGTGGTTAGGAAAGGTAGTCCTGGGTGCCCAGTTGGGATTAAGCATATGGATAAGGGCAGAGCTGGAAGATTGGAGTCTATGGCTAAAATCTAGCCAACCCCCTGCCTAAAAAAAAAGAAAAAAGAAAAAAGAAAAAAGGAATGACCGCCAGGACCCAGCAGAGTGTGGCATCTGGAGTTTGGGCTGGAAAACTGGGATGCGTCAGCCAAGATAGGGGATGTGGCTCCATAAGAAGGACGTCCAGAGAAGATTCTATGTAAAAGCTCAGCTCTCACCTCAAAGGGAAAAGAAATAGTTTATTCTGGAGCCAAATACCAGTGACCATGGTCCAGGAGCACAGACTTACCCCAAATTCCATGTGTCAATGAGGTAGCAATTGTATGATCGTCTCACAGTAACAGCAAAGAAAGTCAGTTATAAACAAGGCACTTTTCAAAGACATTGGTGGATACATGAGGTAGGCAGGTTATAAGATGGGAAGAACTCTTCCATATGTGCCAGATGCTGTCTGACAACACACTTGGCCCTTTGATTACTAGAAAACTAGGTGGGTATCTTGTGTTAGTTTGTTTTGAATTAATTCCAAGGGTTTTTTTGGGTTTTGTTTTTTGTTTTTAATTTTTTTAATTTTTTTATTTTTTATCTGTTAGGATGTTAGGTCCTACACAGATGTGGGCAAGGAAGAAGCTAAAGATGGAGCAAGATGAGTTGTAATCGGGCTCTGAACTTAGAACATTCCAGTCTCTCTGTAACAGTGCAGTTCTAATCAGCTGGCTAGCACTTTCCAGGAGCGCTTGTCCACACATGAAGAGTCAGTTTAGATGTAAAAGTTGAAGATCATTTAGCTGGATGAATATGGACAGTGTTAATAGTGACAGTGAAGTGGCCAGTGAACTCTAGAATCATGTCAGTGGCAGTGGAGTGGCAGCGTGTGTACTGCATCAGGCTCATCCCCACGTTGAAAGAACATGAGGCTCCCCCACCCACAGGAAGGACAGTGTGACAACTTATCACCAAGAGGCCTCCCCCACCCAATGTCAGCACCCTTGATTTTTCACAGTAGTAAGTTTTCTCAATACATCTTATAGACCTCAGATAAGAAAGCCCCCACTCAAAGGCAGTATATCCTAAGGTGCTGTGTGCAGCACTATGTTTGGTCAGCCTATCAGGTATAACTACTGTTCACACAGTTGAGCTTCTGGGATCAGGAGCTTATATTTAAATTGGTTCCCATAGGGAGCTGGGGGGCACAGCTAAGGCAACTCTAAACAGACTTGTCAGAAAATCACCTGCTGCAGACACATGTCCCTCCTTAAGTAGATAGGAGAGCTTTGGGTAGCATCTCTTGGGACTACTGTTTTCTTAAGGGACACCCTGTGTTGGCTAGTCCTACATCAGCTTGACACCATCTAGAGTTCTCCATAAGATCTGGCTGCAAGGCATTTTTTCTTAATTTGTTATTGATGGGAGAGGGCCCAGTCCATTGTGGGTGGTGCCATTTCTTGGCTAGTGGTCCTGGATTCTATAAGGAAGCAATCTGAGCAAGCCATGGTGAGCAAGGCAGTAAGCAGCATCCTTCCATGGTCTCTACATCAGCTCCTGACTCAAGGTTGCTGCCCTGTTTGAGTTCCTGTCCTGGCTTCTTTCAGAGATGACTATAATGTTGAAGTGTAAACTTCAAAAGCCCTTTCCTCTCCTGCTTTTTGGTCATGATGTTTCATTGCAGCATTAGACTAAGACACCACTTCCAAACCATTGTACCATTCCCACTCTCCCCTACTTCCATCCTCTCCTCCTTCTGAAACTGGCCTTCAGTGAGGCATCTAGGACCTCTGTCTCTTTTAGGACTGATGCTTTTTCTGTTCCTTCTCAGCCTTCTTGTTTCCAGACACCACTTACCACTTCCACAATGCATGGAGCAGCCACAGTCAGTAGCTGAGGTTGAGTCTTTTCTCCCTTAGAATCACATTCATTCTCTCACTTCTAGCCTGGGAAGTGAGAGCCCAGTCCTAGTCTCTGCTCCTGGGCTCATATATGTACACATGCATTTGTGTGCGCGTGTGTGTTTTCACTGTCAGATGATGTGCTTTGAGCTTAGTTTCCAGGTGATCAGAGCTGTCACCTAGGTGACTCAGACCTGACAGCACTCAGTATCTGTGGTGCTTACACCTGGAGAGAGGCTACCCAGAGACATCAGCACGCCTTCATCAGTTCCTTTCCCTGTGGTTGGTTTGCTTTTAAACATTGAAGGTTTGAACAGGGCTCCCCAGATCACCATGGCCACTCTAGTGTGAACCTGGCAGCCTGACCTGGCCACACTTTGGATTCTGTACCACTGCTTTAGTCTGTTGGCAGGGACCTAGAAGAGCTCTGTGTACCATTTTTTTTTGAATCTGTGTGGGATCCTTCCTGGAATGTTGCTGCAATCCC
This sequence comes from Rhabdomys pumilio, assembly GCA_030674055.1. NCBI lineage: Eukaryota > Metazoa > Chordata > Mammalia > Rodentia > Muridae > Rhabdomys > Rhabdomys pumilio. The sequence continues at coordinate 62,523,412 of JANHMN010000004.1, forward strand.
CACTGTCTGCTGAGGGCCACTCAGCATACACTGAGATAACAGCAATTCTTTGTGCATATACATGTGTTTTGTTTTTAATTTAGTATTTGTGTAAAGCTATTTTTTTTAAGCAGTAACTATCAAGTTTGAAAAGCACTTAATGTTTTCACTGGTCTTTTGAGGGAAAATCTTTTCTATGGGTATAACATCCTATAAGGGAAGTTGAACAACATGCCACAAGGGTCTTTCTCCCCCGTCGCCTAAATTTAATAGAAGAAAAGTATGTGACAGGAGATGTAGAAAAACCACAGAAGTGCATGTGATATTTTATCAGTAATTAGGACCAGGGCTTAATTATATATTCCATGTGCCCTTAAAGCCAAAGTGTGCCTGTTAGATTGGCTAAAACAAACCACATGACTAGTACCAAGGCTACATTTAAAAAAACAGGTCTGTTCATAAAACTTGGAGGGTCTTTGTCTGAGGTTTTGAAGACTCCCATATGTCTAAAAGATTCAGAGTGTCACTCGAGCTTTAAGCAGAAGGGGAAACCTAGCACAAAATCTCAACTCTTCATTAAGAAAATTTGGCGAAATTGAACAAGACACAGCTGCGAGGGGGAAGATTTATAGGCATTTTAGCCCCACTTTGAAAGCCTCAGAATGTCTTTGGAGCAGAATGGAGCAAATTGTCGGGAAATCTTGTTTTCTGAGCAACCAGTTATATCAACATTGCAACATGCCACCGCTACAGCCAGCATGCCAAAAATAACATGAAAGGAACGTCCACAGTCTATTCAAAAACGAAGCCAGTAATTTTTGCTTTTGTGATCATTTCCAAGAATGTTCCTACCCAGATATTAAATGGAGAACAGGAAGGACTCACTCCAGCCCTGCAAGCTTTCATTTCATTTTTTTCCTTTACTTCACTTGTTAATGATTTGTGTGAATATACTCTGAGTAGTTTTAAAGAGAGCCCAAGGCCTTTAAATGATTTAAAAGAGAGAGAGAGAGAGAGAGAGAGAGAGGG
>JANHMN010000004.1:62532799-62546200 GCA_030674055.1 Rhabdomys pumilio
ATGAGAAACTGTGAAAGAGGGGAAAAGAGCCATGACAAACAAAAACAGGGTGAAAAGATTGAGAAACACAGCGTCAGCCTCTGGGCATCCCAGGTGCATGTTCTGTCCCACAGTGCAACAACGTGCACACACACATACACCCCTGACCCCCCCCCCCCCCAACCGACACATACACAGAGGACTAAAAGCCAGAAAACAACTCTGCCGTGTATGCTTCCCACCTTTCAGTTCAGTTACTAAAATTTAACCTGATTTGGAAGCTTGAATGTTAGCTTTGGAAACCCTACAGTGTTTAGTTTTTTGTAATGTATAATATACTACCAATAAGGGCTCAGCATGATTTAGTGTTATAATGTGGTACTTACACATTATCTCGTGAACACAGGAGGCTGCATCACCTATAAGATGCTGAATGGTATAAGTAGGGTTCTTACCTTTTCTCATTTGAGTTGAGATAGCACAGTATCTGTAAATAGACTTTTTTTTTTTTTTTAAGCAATGCATATGAAGTCACCAGGCATCCTCTCTCCATGTCCCTGGTTTTCAGGCTCAGGAGACAGTGAAGGTGTAATGTTTGAGTTGGTGCTTTATTACGAGCTACTAACAACTGCTTCCTGCCTTCCTCAATCCATGCACATTTATGTCTATGTCATCTCAAACACACCCTGGCCACAGGGAAATTTAACTCTCTACTAAAAATGACCCAGGAAAACAATTCCTTTCTTACATATGGAACATTACTTTATTCACAAGTAATCATTTATTATCTTGTTTTGGCACTACCTCAGTGTGAATAAATAGACCATGTCTTTCTACACAGCAAATAAAATGTCAGCATCTTGTGTGACTTAGGTAATTCTGAGCAAGGGGTTCTGGGAAGATGCCGCAGTGATGGTGGATGGGAACATCTACACAGAGTTTAGGGCAAGCAAGAGTTGGCCTTTTGTCTCTCTCTTCCTTGCTGCCTAGCTCAGGCTGAATCAGGATAATAAGGCTGTTCTATCAGAAATTTGTGCTAATTAGCCACAATTTCTCAACATCCTTGGACTGCTTTTGAACACTAATTACTGGGAACCAGAGAGTGTAAGAAAATCCACACCCCGCGGACACCTAGTTAACACACACCCCTCTAGCAGGTGAGGATGGGACAAGCCATTTAATTTCCCCAAAGAGAATCCTTTGGCTTTTCCCCTCCTCATCTTTTAAGTTTTTCTTTCTTAACAGCTTTGTTAATTTAGGTTAAGTGGTTTGGTTACCATGGAAACCAGTATTCCTCTCAGGCTGATTGTGTCAAAGGCATCATTAATCTGTTTTCTCAACTGCCTCTTCCTCATCCATCTAATTGCAGCACCCCCTCCTCCCCCTCCCTTCGGCTGACATCATTTTGGACATTTTTAGGACACCATATGTGAGATTCAGCACAATTTATATTCTATTCAAATTCTGTATCACTACATTAATTGTCGTATTCCCACTGCAAAGCAGCACTTTGGCTCCCCAGGTGGGTACCACGGGTCTCCGTGGGCGAAGGGGAAGGCTCTGGTACTGTTGGTCTCAGGTGCGCCTCAATGTCCCACATAAAGGAGGCTTTTGAAGCCGTGCCCCTTCCACCTTCTCCCCTCTTTAGTTTTCTATTTCCAAAACAGATCCTAAATAATTAATCATGATTTTTTTTTCTGGGAGCCATGATCTCTGAAAGAGTAAAGAGCCTATCCTACTGGGATTATGTAGGAGAAGGATAGCTTGGGGAGCAGGCTGGCCACCATCCTACTGAGGTGGCTTTGGTCCAGCGTTAGGCATACAGGACTCATTAACTTGTTTAGTCCTCTCGGGAACACTACAGGAACAAAGCACTGTGTCTGTTTGCCGTGGTGTCCAGTTTTACTCAACTCACCTCTACAGCTCTGATCCACAGAAAATTCTCAACCAATTTGCTCCATTCCAGTCTGTGTGCATCTTCCTTACACACCTGTATCCTTGTGTAAGTTTGCTAGCTCAGTTCCCTGCTCATCAGTAGAATGGGTGGACTAGTGCCACAGCGGGTGGCACATGACCCATCCACTCTGCTTCTGCCTCCTTGCCCTTAATGAATTTGGACAATTGTTGGTTTTACCACATTGCTTTCAGAGAAGCCAAATCTTATCTTTTCCCTATCTCGTTACCATTTTTATGGGTGATGATGAAAAGATTGAAACTAAGTTCGAACAGGTAACATTTTGTATATAAATCTTGTAGTAGAATGAAAACTTCATTTTATAACAATATATATCATAACAGTTAAATTAAGTCCCTTTACATTTTTGGTGTGGTTCTCACTTCTGAAGGTTTACATCCTGTTTTTTCCTCCTAAGACAAAATTCATTATCAAATGAATTTTGACAGTGACAATTTTGAATGAGACAAAATAAAATAAGACTATCTTATCATTTTTTAAAAAGTTTTAAATTACATTTACTTATTTATTGTATAAGCATGTGGAGAAGGTGACAGGTGCATACAATGACACCCATGTGGAGGTCAGAGGGCAACTTGCAGGAGTTGGCTGTCTCCTCCCACTGTGTGTATCCCAGGAATCTATCTCATCTTGTCAAGCGTGGTGGCAGGTCTCCATCTCACCAGTCCTCAGCCACTTATTACAGCCCATATTTCATTTAATTATAGTTAATTTGAAAGTATGTCTCTTCCAACACGAGCTATTTAAATCACATCTCTTATCCTTCTGCCCAGCAGAGTGTCTGACACATCACATTTAGTCAGAGGATTTGTTGGATAAGTGAATGTTGACTTAGGACTAAAACAATATTGATGCAAGGCTAAATCAGTTTACAATAGTTAAGAATATCCAGTGGTCTTAACTGTCAACAATGGTGGCAGAATAGATAAGATTCAACACATTGACTCCTTAAGAAGGATGCCTATTTGAGGCCAAAGGAATGACGTAGTATATAGAAAAAAAATTTAAAAGTGGTGCTATGGTCATGATTTATGCATCTATTGTTTAAGTTGAACAAATTTGGTGGCACCAAGTGGGATGGGAGACTCCAATGGCTCTCGGCTTTCGGGCTCTGATTTCTGGGAAGAGGTCGGCAACATGTTTGCCAGCTTTCCTATGTTTGCCAGTGAGAGTTCGGACCATAGAAGAGCTGACTTGAACTTAACAAATTTAAACTAGTAACAATGAAGAACCTTTTGGAATAACACACAAAGAAGGTCATGGTCTTCTTATCAGATGGCTGAATCTTTAATGCAAAGTGTCCAGCATCTTCTGGTCTAAGCAAGATACTTTCTTTGGCAAGGCTGTTAAGCGTTGCAGATAAATAAGGAAAATAGAACATTCGAGTACTTAAGAATTTATAGCAAATGGAAGCAAAATTCAGATTTGTGAGAAAAGTTTAATATTTTAATTAGGAGAAATCAAGACTGTTTTGTGAAGCTAGGAAATTACTCATTTCCTCTCTGACTTTTGCTGTGTATGTATGTATGTTGCTGGAGACTGAACATAGAGCCCACATGTGAGACAAATTTTCCCAAGTCCTCTTTCTACTTTTTGTTGTGAGATAGGGTTGCCCAGGCTGGCTTTGATCTTCCTACCTCAGCTTCTCAAGTAGCTGGAATTATAGGTCTAAGCCACTAGGTTTGGCTTTTAATTATTACAATTTATTTTACTGAACACTATTTATTTATTTATTTATTTATTTATTTATTTATTTTATGTGTTTGAGTGTTTTACTAACATGTATGTCTATGTACTATGTATCTGCCTGGTTGGTGCCCTTGGAGGTCAGAAGAAGGTTTTAGATCCTCTGGAGCTAGAGTTATATCCATATTGTGGATGAACTGCCGTGTGGGTACTAGGAATCAAAGCCAGGTCCTCTGCGAGAACAAGTGTTCATAACCATTGAGCCATCTCTCTAGACCCCTAGGTCTGTCTTTAAACAAACAAGCAACAACAAAAACAAAGCATAATCAATAATTAAGCCCAAGGACAGGTAGTACCAGGCAAGGTTGTCTGCTGACCCCACCATACTCCACTGAGATGTCCTCCACCTCTCTTCTGGCCTCTTCCTTTTTGCATCCTTGTCTCTCTGGACTGATCCATCTCCATATGTATTGTGCCTGGCTTTTAAAAATCTGACCATGTACCAAGCCTACCTTGGCTTCTGTGATGGCTAATCTTGGCTGTCAACTTGACTTCACAGAAAATCTATTAAAGCATAAGCGTCTGGGCATTCTTCTGAGGGATTTTCTTGGGCAGATTATTTGAAGTAGAATTGCCCTAAATGTGGGGAGCCTGTTTTGGTGAGGCAGTCCAGATAAAGGAGTGTGGAAGAAGGAAACTTTGCTTTATGCCCACTGCCCACACTCTGACTGGCAAGTCCATCTACCCTATTGCTGCAATCCTTCAGTGCGTTAGGACCTACTTCAGGGTTCTAACACAGACGGAAGACCAGCAGCTCTCCAGGTATCCTCCGGGCTTTCAGTGCCAGGTTTCCACTGCTGAGACCTCCGCCTTTGTAGGCTGAACAATGGTTGTATTCTCAGCTTCTCTAGTGAGACAGCCATTGTCAGACTACCTAGACCACACCCTCTGTGCCAAATCACCTTTTAATATATATTTGCACTCTATGCATTCTGGTCCTCTAAGTCAGTGGTTCTCAGCCTGTGGGTCACACCCTGGGGTCACATATCAGACGTCCTGCATATCAAGTACTTACATTGTGACTCATAACACTGTCAAAATTATAGTTTTTGAAGTAACAACAAAATAATCTTATGGTTGGGGGTCATCACAGCATGAGGAATTGAATTAAAGTGTCTCAGCATTAGGAAGGTTGATAAACAGTGCTCTAGAGAACCCTGCCTAGTACAGCCATTCCTCTCCTTCATGAGATACTTCCATCTTTAACCTTCTGCAGAGATGATGTTGTCTTTGATTGTATCAGTTTCAGAGTTGTCAGGTGAGGGTGATAATTATCCATGCCATTTTTAAAGGTGTGAGAGTACAAGGTGGGACTGTCTGGCTGAATGCAAATTGACTGGGTGTGTGGATGAGGGTCCACCAGAGAGCAGACAACGGGAAACAAAGCGAATTCAAAATACTGCTGGGCAGTATTCTGAGAAAAGGCAAGAAACTGATGTCTTAGAGAAGACACCAGTGAAGAGACACCATGACCAAGGTAACTCTTATAAAGGATAACATTTAATAGGGACTGGATTATATTTTCAGAGGTTCAATTTAATATCACCATGGCAGGAAGCATGACAGTGTTCAGGCAGACACAGTGCTGGAGAAGAAGCCAAGAGTTCTACATCTTGATTGGAAGGTAGTCAGGAGAAGACTGTCCCCTGACGGATAGAAGGAGGATCTCATTGTCTACCCCCACAGTGACACACTTCCTCCAACAAGGTTACACCTAATAGTGCCACTCCCTGGGCCAAACATATTCAGACCACCACAACTGGGTTCCAAAAGTGTAGCTGTACTCATGGATTGCTACTAATAAGTGCAAAGAAAACCTTCAGAGTTTTGGGAACTACAGGCAAGAAGCTTAATGGATCATGGCAGGGTGGGACAAAGGGTGGGAAGATAAGAGGGAGGAAGAAGAAAGGAAGAACCAAAAGGTAACACAGGGGCCATGACAAGGGTTGTGAAACCCCAGATCGCCAGCACTGCACCTCCACACCAACACAAGAATCCTAACCTGGGCTGCAGTTAAGCCACTGGGAAGGTGTCATTCCTGAAGGACTAGCTTACCAGTGACCTGCAGAGCAGTCTTTCTCCTAGGCCCCTGGGCTCCTAGCTTAGCCTCTACAGCAGAGAGAAGTATGCTACACAGGAGGCAAGTCTTCGTCCTTGTCCTGCTGGACTCTCATGTTCCTTGTTGCTAGGAGTCTGTGCTCTGAATGTTTGCCATAGCACCTAGTAAAATGAGTCCATCCTGGCAAAACCAAGGGCACATAAATGTCGGCTAAGGGCAATGAAAGACATCTGTTTAGCTTGGAACCACAGATTCACAGATATTCATAGTCCATGAGTGGTGGTTTGGTTATGTTTGGCCCAGGGAGTGTCACTATTAGGAGGTGTGGCCTTGTTGGAGGAAGTGTGTCACTGCATTTGTGGGCTTTGAGACCCTCCTGCTAGCTGCCTGAAGATAGTCTTCTTATGGCTGCCTTTGGCTCCTTCAGCCTTCCTAGGTTCCTTGTGCCTACCTAGATACTGCCATGCTTCCTGCCTTGATAATGATCTGAACCTCTGAGCCTGTAAGCCAGCCCCAGTTAAAAGTTTTCTTTTATAAAAGTTGCCTTGGTCATGCTATCTTTTTACAGCAATGAAACCCTAAGATACCATGTATGTTCAGAGTTTAAGAAGCCTGGGAAACCAGCTAGTTAGGGGACTGTGGATACTGCAATAGCCCTTTTTTTTCTTTCTTCTGTGGGTCTAAGCCCACCTGGTCACTAAGCCTTCCTGTCTTCATGGACAATTACAATGACTCTTTAGACCCTGTCATGTCTGGCTTAAATATTTGCATAGACACTGTCAGATGCAAGCTGCAGAATGTTAAACCCTATCCACAAGGGTGGCATCTGATGGCTTCTGAATCCCAGTGTGTCTCCCTAGGGCAGGAAGTAAAGACTGAATTCAACACAATAAATGTTGAGGGAAAACATAATGGTGACCCTTGAGCCTGGAAAAGCACCCTAGAAATGGTAAGAGTTAACCTCCTCTGCTGTGCTGCTTGTTTTGCCCAGCATCCCAGCACGATCCCCTCCCACACACACACACCCACCCCCACGCTGCCCCATCCTCAGGAAACAGAGAGCTACCAGACTCACAAGTCTCCTCTCTCCAGTGATATAAGATGCAGAGACTCTGGCTGAGCAAGTTGCTCAGAGCCCTCTAAGGATAGCCTTCCTGAGTGTCCCCTGTGCTGGGGTGGGCTTCTGGTGACGCGGCTGCTGTGAGTCACCACACTTTTGTAAATATCCGTTCACTTACAGGCTTATGAACACCAATATGTTTGTTTGCTCACTATCTAGTCTTGGGTGGAGTCATTTCTCTAGCCTCCTGGTGTTCTGTCTGGGTCGAATAAATGCTTGTTCACATCTTCCCAGGAGGAGTGCAGAACTTACTTTTATTGTTGGAGATGTGGACAGTACAGAGGCCCATCCGTGAGCTTTGCTCTTTCCGTCACTCAGACCTAATGTATCTCCAGGGTCAGTAGTGATCTTTGCTCTGAGTTTACTTGAGTTCCATGTCCAGCTTATGACACGCTACAAGTATGCCTTTTTACACGCATAGTGTCTATGAGGTTATCTTGAACTTACACAAATCATTAAAAGAGATGTCTCCCTGTCCCCTCTCACAGTTTTACTGTTAGACACGATGGAGGGGGTAAAAAGCTGTCAAAAGAAGATCTTTAGTCAACTCTAGACCCAAGGCCCCTATGCCATCTACCGTGTAATTAACCACAGCATGCATCTGGCAGTCGTGGCTGGGAACTTCCAGTCTTCCCACGAGGTAGGAGAGACGCATCCATAGCAGCGCTGTTGGAATCCAATGCAGGCAACCTTATTACCCAGACGCCCAACGTCAGAGAACATCCGCCATGTGCTTACTGAACTGTTCTCTTTGTATTTCCCCTTGGTGGAAACAAATAACTTCCTAGAAATAGTCTCTTTGAGAAGAAACTTTGGAGGATATTAACACTTTCTCTGAAGACAGAGCTATAATTCAAAAAGGCATATTACTATATGGGACAAAGGTTGATTTTCAATATTTGTGAAGGTTGTGTTCACAGACAGGATAAATAACCCCTAAGTTATTATTTAAGAAAAATCCTTTTGAAATGTCCTCATTGATTCATGGGGCATACACAGATAATTCTTGGAATGAAGACAATGTGTAGGATTACGGGATTTATTTTGTGTGTTTGCTATGAAGATGAAATAGGGCTTGGGAATTATTGTGCCCAGACGAAAATTAAGTAAGCTCTGAGGATGAAAAGGAATGTTTAAAATGTACCCTGCATGACATTTTAGGTAATAAAGCATTGGGGCCAGATGGATACGCAGCTGTATTGCATGGAACTTACAGCTATAAATTACTTTTGATTTTAGAGAGGTTTATAAACAGGCCCCAGGAACTGCAGAAATGCCCCTGCTTCCAATTGCACTGGCAAGAAAATGAAATGTGTAGGCTGTAAACTCAATTCTTTTTTTTTTCTTTTAATTCTAACCCAAAATGGTGACTCTTAGATTTATAAACTACTAAGTGGTATTTGCCTTTCCAAGTATGTTTATTTTATAGGGGTTTCCCATTGGGTATTTATCACCTTATTAATATTGCAAATACTATACCCGATCTTTGAGAAATAAGTACAGATAAAACGTCCCCCACTACTACACTGAAGAGCTGAAAAAGAAGGGTTTGTATTGTTTCAAATTATGAGATGAACCAGAATCCAGGCAGAATATATGTGACCTTTTCATTTCTGCATAGTCTTGGAATAGTTACACATATGTGAAACTACCTGCTACTCTGCATACAAGAGATGCTGTGATGTTAGCCTCATATCCCACAGGAGCTGAACACTTCTCACAACAATTAGAGTCACCACACTTAGGGAACCCCAGAGCTGCCTTGTCTGACCAGGGAGCTGCAGTTCATGGTCTTTCCTGATGTGGATTCACTAGCCAACCCAGGATCATTCTCATTTGTACCTGAAGAAGGTTAATCTTGATGGCTTACGTGATGGGATCTAGAATCAAGTATGAGACCCCCCCTCTGGGTGGATCTATGAAGGCATTTCAGGAAAGAAATAACTAAAGGAGAACATTCTCCTTCAGAGAGGGTGGCCCAGAATCGAGGAGGTCTAAGGAAGAGGGGGTTCTTTCTTTCTGCCTTTGCTTCTAGTGGTGAAAGCATCTACTGCTGCTGCTGTTTCCCACTGGCATCAGACTCTGTCTCCTTTACCTTTCAGTACAGACTGGAGAACAACATTCTTTGGAAATCCTCCTGTCTCTCAACACTAGATGGGCGTGTTGAGACATTCATTCAGTGCTGTGTACCAAGCAACTTACAGGTTCTTGCCCTTTTCAATATGCAGATGGCCACTGTGTAAGTCCTTTCACTATGCACGAGCATGCACGTGAACACACACATACACACACACACACACACACACACACACACACACACACACAGAGAGAGAGAGAGAGAGAGAGAGGAGAGAGAGAGAGAGAGAGAGAGAGAGAGAGATTCCAGTTAGGTATTAGGGCGGTCAACTTTAGACAATAACTAATCAGTATAGTGAAGACTGGATAAGGAGCCACCATCTAGGGTGCCAGTGAAACACACATTTAGAGGTGTCTGTGAGAATGTTCCTAGAGACTAATTGAATGAAGAGGAGGTATCCCAAATATGGGTGATACCAGCTGGACTGGGGTCCTAGACTAAATCAAAAAGGAAAACAGGGACGTACTGACAGGGTTAAAGTGTTCCATTTAGTTTACAGCCTCACTGACATTTGTTGTTGTTTTCTTAACGAATGACATTCCAACTCTTTGAGATAGATCATCAATATAGTTTTTTTCTCCCCCAATTCAATCTTTATTTAGGTAACAAGTGGCTTATGACTACCACACTAAAACACCATAATATCAGTGGGAGGTGTGGTTTTAATTTGTACTTTTCTGGTGGCTCATGATACTGAGGTTTTTTTTTTTTTTTTTTTTTTTTTTTTTAATGTTTACTGGCCATCTGTAGTTGAGCCTTTGAGAGTGTCTGCTTATGCCATTAGCTTATTTATTCTTCGGGTGGTTTCCTTTTGTGTTTTGCTTTTGGAGTTCTTTCTCTATTGTAGATATCAATCCTCTGTCAGACACACAGCTAGCTATAATTCCCCTTCTCGGCAGACTCTCCCCTCACTTTTGGTTCCTTTGCAGCTCAGAAGCCTTTTGATGTTACTAAGTCCCAATTTCTTGATGGTTGCTTTATTTTCTGAGTGACTAGAGTCCTAGTCACAAAACGCTTGCCTATGCCTGGGTTTTAAATCATTTTTCCTTTAGCAGTTTGAGAGTTCCCAGTCTCAAATTGGAGTCTTCGATCCACTTGGAGTTGATTTTGTGTGAGGTGAGACATAGGCTCTAGTTTTATTTTTCTGCATGTGGACATCTGGTTTGCCCAGCACCATCTGATGAGTTGGTCCTTTCCGATGTATGTTTTCGGAATGTTTGCTTCAGGTGACTGTAGCTGGTAGGTTTATAACTGGGTCCTTACTCTTTCCCACTGATCTAAGGGTCTGGTTTGGTGCTAGTCCCAGGTTAGTGAGGCATAGCTGCTCTCCCTGGGTCTTTCCAGTGCCTTTGGCTGTTGCTGTAGCTCTGTGTGGAAGCTAAAATCATGTGTAGCGATACTTTTAGAACTATCCCTTCTGCTCAGGATGGTCTTGACTATCCAGGGTCTTTTCTGCATCCATATGAATTTTTTTGTTTGTTTTTCTGTGTGGTTTGTTTTTCATTTTTAGAATGCTTTATCTTTGCCTTTGCTTGAGAGTCTTAGCTCCTCCAGTCCCTTCATGGTCAGATGTGTCCTTGCCTTGATCTGGTCTATTGCTGAGACTCCATGGGGCTTTCAACTGGGCTTATGTTCTTTATTTCCACCTGACTGATTTTTCTTCCCTTGGTTTTTCATGTTTCCAATGTTACTGTATTGGGATTTACACATCTGAGCTTATTTCGTTGCCTTTGGGGGAAAAAAAAACCCAATCATATCCTTTCAGTTGGAGTATTTGCAATGCTCAAGTGGGACTTAGATGTGGTACAGTTGAGGGACATAGTTCAGGAAATAAGTTTTTAGTCCAGGAGCTCAGGGTGCATGGTGTAAATTTACATTATTTCCTGATTACTTAACTGTGAGAATGACAGTGCCCTCTGGATAAAACCACTATGCAAATGCTGTGGTAGAGGACTGACAGCTCTGTGACCTTTGACCTCAGCAATAGACAACCAAGGACAGAATGGAATGTTTGGATTTTAGTTGATAAGGTTAGGATTGGTGTGTGTGTGGGGGGGTGTGAGGTAGGAGAGGACAAGGAGAAGCATTAGATCAAATTTGAAAAGAGAAACAAAATCCAAGTGGGGAAAGTAGCTGGGAAGGGGAAATTGTACAGATTGACAGGTTTTAGAGAGTTTACAGTTAGGAAGTAAAGAGGGGGCGTGGGTGAGAGAATGAGGAAGAGACACAGTGTCTTAGGCTTTTATTGTTGTGATGAAACACCATGACCATGGTGATTCTTATAAAGGAAAACATTTAATTGGGACTGGCTTGCAGTTCAGAGGGTTTGTCCTTATGGCGGGAAGCATGTCGACGGCATGCAGGCAGGCATGGTGCTGGCGAGGTAGCTGAGAGTTCTCTATCTGGATCCACAGGCAGCAGGAAGAGAGAATGACACTGGGCCTGGCTTGAGCTTCTGAAACATCTAAGCCCATCCCAAAGACACCCTCCCTCCAATCAGAGCACACCTTTTCCAACAAGACCACACCTCCCTAAGGTGCTACTCCCTAAGGATCCTAAGGATAAAAACTAGCTGGATAGTGGGGACATACACTTTAATTCCAGCACTTGGGAGGCATAGGCAGGCATATCTCTGAGTTCAAGATCAGTCTGTTCTCCAGAGTGAGTTACAGGGCAGCCAGGGCTCTGGAAGGAACCTTTTCTTAAAAAACCCAAACCAAACAAAACCAAAATAATAGAAACTGAGGAATAAAAAGAACACTTACAAATGACTTGCTGGCACAGCTGCACTGAGGTGAAAGGTGATACTCTCAGATCCCTAGAAGGCTCTATTTGAGGATGTGCTGGGTAGAGACCAGTGCAGAGGCCTTTGGTCTCTGCAGCCTCTATGTTGTATGAGGCTCTATGGGGGAACGGAGGCTGTAAGTCTTTTCTTGGTAGTTCCCTTGGAGCCCTGTACTCCAGTGTGGCCTCTTGGTCCTGTGTGTGAGGAGCTTACTTCCCTTGCAGATTGCCAGCTTAATTGGTGCTGATTTGGGAGTGCTTGCAAAAGTGCCTCAAAAGCTCTTACTGCTTGCATCTTTTGAGATAATCATGTACTTTGTGTCTTTGGGTCTATTTATGGAATGTATTGCATTTATTGATTTGCCAATATCAAACCATTATTGACTCTCTCAAATGAAGTCAACTCAATCATGAGGAATGATATCTTTGAGGTGTTCTTCAATTTAGTTTGCAAGTATTTTATTAAGAATTTTTTGCATCTATGTTCATCAGAGAGAATTATCTATAATTTTCTTTTCATTTGTGTATGTTTATCTTTTAAAATACTTATTTTACCTTTAACTAAGTGTGTGTGTGTGTGTGTGTGTGTGTGTGTGTGTGTGTGTGTGGTGTGTGTGTGTGTATGTGTGTGTGTGTGTGTGTGTGTACATTTACATTTAAATGCATGCTAGCTCCCTCCGGGGCCAGAACCATTGGATCCCTTGAAGCTGGAGTTACAGAGAGCTGTGAGCTGACTCTGTGTGGGTGCTGGGAAGAAGTTCCAGTTCTCTGGAGAAGTAGGAAGCTCTACCAACTGCTGAGCCATCTCTGTAACTACTTTATCTGGGTTTGATATCAGGATAACATGAGCCTTGTAGAAGAAGCTTGGTAATGTTCCTCTGTCCCTTTTATTTTATGGACTATTTTATGAAGCGCTGTGTTGATCCTTCCCTGAAGAGCGGTAGAATTCAGCAGTGAGTCCATGCAGACTTGAGCTTTCCTTATTTGAGGTTTAAAACCTTTTACTAATTGATTCTTGCTGCTTGTCATAGCCTCGTTGAAGTGATCGCTCTCATCCTTGTTTAGTTTTGACTGGCCATAGACATCTAGAAATATACCCACTTCTTTTAGATGTTCCAATTTGGCTGAATATAAGTCTTAAGGGTATATTACTTTTTAGCTATGATCTTGTTAATTTCAGTCTTGTCTAACTTTGGTTAGTTTGGCTAAAGGTGTGCCAATTTTGTTTCTCCTTTCAAAAAAAATCAACTCTTTCTTTCATTGATATTTTCATATTAACTTTCACTTTCCTTTCATTAATTTTTGACTGTATTTATTTCTGACTAGTGACTTAGGGTTTGACTGGTTCTTGTTTTTCCAAGGCCCTAAGGTACATTATTGTTATTGAGTTTCAAACACTCTAATTTTTTTTTTAATGCAGCCACTCATAGCTATAAAATTCCCTCTTTAAAACAGCCTTCGTTTGTGTCCCATAGGTTGGAAGGTATTGTGTTAATTTGACTCTAGGAATTAAAAAGAATTCTTCTTTTGATATTTTCAGTGACCCATTCACTATTCTTTGGTGTGTTGTTCATCTCTGCATATTCTGTGTAGTTCCTCTC
>JANHMN010000004.1:62551482-62564791 GCA_030674055.1 Rhabdomys pumilio
GCACTGTTTAGCATGTGACTCTCACATTATCTGAGAAGTTAGTGTGTTACACACCCCTCCCTCATCTAATGTCTTTCCAGGCAGGTTTAGACTATTCTTTCATTTGTTCCTTGAATCAAAGACAATTTATTCCTGAGAATATTTGTGTCTGATCTGAGAAGAGGTGATTCCAGTGGTCTCTGCACACTTAGTGTATGCAGCAATGGACCTTTGGTTTCTGTACGACAACAGACCTCAGGATAGAGACCTAGTTTCTTCTTAAGATAAAACTGATTGGCCGATTGAGAGTAGTGTAAGTGGACTTTTAGGGTGCTGAAAATATTCTGTAATGTGTATATCATTGTCAGTTGTAACTAATGTAGCACCTTGGGTCGGAATTACCCTTGTGAGGAGACTGCATCTCGGGTAAGGGTCTGTAAAGGGAAGATTTTTGTGCTTTCTTCACAGTTTGCTGTGGGAAGTCGTTATAACCATTAAAACTGATGTGGAAAAAAAGACTTTAAAAAAAGATTTTAAAATGATGTATATATGTGTGGTTTTGTGTGTGTGTGAGTGCAGTGCCTAGAGAAGCCAGAAGGGAGTGTTGGACCCATTCCCTGGAGCTACAGTTACAGACAGCTGTGAACCAACAAATGTGGGCGCCAGGAACTACATTTGCATGAGGTACATGGTTTCAACCTTTGAGCCATCTCTCTAGCTCAACTTTTTTTTTAAGTTGCGCAATAACCAAAATAAAAAAAACAAAATCCAGTGTGTGTGTGTGTGTGTGTGTGTGTGTGTGTGTGTGTAAATCTGTCCTAAGAACATCCACACCTATACTACTGTATGTGTGTGCTTTAATGATTAAAATACTCAACATTAGTATTTGGTGAGGGGACCTCTTTCTTTTTGGCCCCTTGGTCCTGGCAAATTCAGATTTATGATATGCTGAAGGCTCTTTACACTGGAATTTGTGGAGGCTGATGTCCATATTTGTTGAGAATGAACCATAAATTTATTTCTATATAAAACAATGCAGACAAGCCTTACAACACTAAACAACTTTTCTTAATTTTCAATATTGCAAAAGGAATGGTCAGAACTCTGAGCACATGAGGCAAGGCAGTGGAATCTCTCTGTCACCTCTGTTTCTTCATCTCTGCCTATCCTCCTTCAGCTAGTCTGACACTGTCTAGGTGATGAGGGATGACATTTTGTGTCACAATCCTTATTGTCATTTGTGATCTCTCTTTTCATGTGTGTATTCTTGCCCAGCATTCTCTAGCTAATTAGACTCATTTGTACTTTAGGGTTGCTTATATATCAAAACAGTACAGGTACACACACACACACACACACACACACACACACACACACAAACTGTTCTTACAGAGGCTCAAGTTTGGTTCCCAGCACAAATATTAGGTGCTTTACATCTGCCTGTAACTCCAGCTCTGGGGCATCTGTTGACTTCTTCTGGCCTCTACAGGAACTACACTCATGTGTACATACCTACACCCACACACAGTGTTCATAATTCAAAACAAAACAAAACAAAACAAAATAGTTAAATGAATACCTGTTGTGCTGGCTGGTCTTAAGTTAACTTGACACGAACTAGCATTATCTGAAAGGAGGGAACTTTAATTGAGAAAATGCTTCCATAAGATCCAGCAGTAAGGTGTTTTCTTAATTAGTGATTGATGTGGGAATGCCCAGTCTATTGTGGGTGGTGCCATCCCTAGACTGGTGGTCCTGGGTTCTATAAGAAAGCAGGGCTGAGCAAGCCATGGAGGGCAAGCCAGTAAGCAGCACTCCTCCATAGCCTCTGCATCAGGTCTTGCCTCTATTTGAATTCCTGTTTTGACTTTTGTCAGTGATGAACAGTACTGTGGAAGTGTAAGCCCAATAAACCCTTTCCTCCCTAACTTACTCTTTAGTCATGGTGTTTCACTGCAGCAATAGAAACCCTAACAAAGACACCTAGCATTTACCGGACAATGAGAACAGAGATTATTTACCACAGGCAGAAGTAATGGTTGAAAACTGTTATGTCTATAAATGTTTTGATGTTAATTTTTCCTTTTTCATCTCTAATTTTATTAATTTGGCTGTTCTCTGATTTGTCTAAGAGCTTGGTGTGTGTGTGTGTGTGTGTGTGTGTGTGTGTGTGCATCTATAGATATCACATCTTTGTTCTCTGCACAGAAAATCACATATTGATTCTCTGTATATACATTAAGTCTGCGTTTCACTGGTTTCCGCCCTAACCTTTATTAGTCTTTGTAACCTATCCTTTGAGGGTTTGAGCTGTTCTTGCTTTTCTAGGAGCTTGAGGTGCATCATTAGGTTATTTATTTGAGCTTGTTCAGAATTTTTTTTTTTTTTAGTGAAAACATTTATATTTATCAATTTTTCTCAGAACTGTATCTGATGCACCCCAGAGGTCCAGGTAAGTTGTGCTTTTATTTTCTTTGATGATCGAAATTATTCTTAATTTCCTTAATGATTCATTGGTCATTCAAAAGAGCATTGTTCAGTACCAAAATAGTACTGTCGTTTCCATGGTTTCTCTTGTATTGATTCCTACTTTTACTGTATTATGACCTGATAAGATACAATAAATTATTTCTGTTCTTTAATATATTGTCAAGACTTACTTTGTGACCTAGAATGTGGTCTATTTTAGAGAAAAATCTATGGGATGCAAAAATAATGTGCATTCCATATTTATTAAATGGGATATTTTGTAGATATTTGTTAAATGCATTTCATCTAGGTTATGGATTAACTCTGAAGTTTCTTTGTTGATGTTTCAACTTGGATGACAATGGAGTATTGAGGTCACCTACTCTTTATTGTACCGATCTGACTTCTTATGACCATTAGTATTCTTTATATAAAATTAGAAGCCCCATGCTTACTGCATATATTTTTACAGTTATTATATATTTTGAGGAATTATTTTTTTATCAGCACATAATGGTTCTAATTATCTCTTCTGAGTGATTTTGGGCTGAAGTCTGTTTTAGCAGATATCAGAATAGTTACTCTAATCTGTCCTTGGGTTCCATTTGCTGGATAAATTGATTTCTGTATTTTTAAACTTTCAATCTGTGTCTTTGCCAGAAAAGCACATTTCTTGAATTCCATTTTCTTTGGTCTGGTCTGCTGGAGGCTAATATAAAGGCTCAATCTAAAGTAATGTCTGCCTGTCACCATCAGTACCATTTAGCATTCATTTCCTAATGATAACAACTTCTTTTTCCACTTGTTTAATGCCACAATTAGGCTATTTAGCCTATAATTCTGGGATGAGTCCTTTGGGTTTCTGCGCAGGTTTTCAGTCTTAGCATCAATGCTAGCACCAAAGTGATTTCTATTTCTTCTGATATGAGAGATAACATCTTAGGTGCGAGCCATCTTTCCACCAGCATGGATAACTTTGGAGCCGAACAGTTTACAAGGATCCCTGCCCCTCATATGGTCAGAGCTTTGAGCAAAGCACATGCCACATCAATCTGGGAACTTCTGTTCCTCTGATATAAAAATTGCCACAGGACTTTCGTAGTCACGGGAAAATCATTGTGGTAGTTATCTCTAACAAATGTATTCACATTTTTCTTCTGTCTATGCTGCTGCAGCCTAGAAGATGCAGATTTTGGAATTCCAAATAGGACCTCTTCAAATTCTAAAAAACCCTACACCCACACAGATCATCTGTAAGTAGAGTTAATTTTAGTTTGGAGAGCTCAGAAGAATAGAATTTAGTTGAAGTCAGTCAGAATTAGATTGAATTTGAATTGATTCATGTATTGAATCAGAAAGGGATTTAACTGAGCGGAAAAGGATCTGAGTAGAGAATGAACTATGCAGAGGTTGGGCTTTATAAAGACTGAGTTCTGCAGAGGATGAATTGGGTAGCTTGGTAGAGATTTGGCTGAACAGGGAACAGAGTCACCTGACACATATTAAACTTTTCAGAGCCTTTGTTAATTGCTCCAAAATTCTTTTCAGCATGCCTATTTGGGTCATCTCTTGACTTTTTTGTAGAAAGGCTTATCCACAAGGTTATCCTTGGTTATCCCCCTTCTCCTCTCAGTCTTCCCTTCTCCCATTCATTTTAAAACCACAAAGAAGTCAGTTTCCCCTTTCCCTTAGAACAGGAGAGTTTTCAACTCTTCTTTGACAGCCAGGGTATCTTTCCTTCTTCTCTTTATCCTCCTCCTTCTCCTCCTCCTTCTCCTCCTCCTCCTCCTCCTCCTCCTCCTCCTCCTCCTCCTCCTCCTCCTCCTCCTTCTCCTTCTCCTTCTCCTCCACCACATCCTCCTCTTCCTCTTCCTCCTCTTTTTCTTCCTCCTCCTCCTCTTCTTCCTCCTCCTCCTCCTTCTCCTTCTTCTCCTTCTCCTTTCTGTTCTGATAAAATACCCAGATAAAAGCTACTTAAGGGAGAACAGGCTTACTTTGGGTCATAGTTCAAGAGTAGACCACATGGCAGGGAAATCAAGGCAGCAGGTCTTGAAGCAGTTGGCTGTACTGCATGGACAATAAGATTAGGAAACAGCGATGGTGGCATGGTCAGCTGGCTTTCTTTTGCCATTTTATACCACCTAAGATTTTAAGATCCTCTGCCCAGAGAATGGTGCCACTCCCAGGACGGTTAGTCCCATATCAGTGAGCATAATCAAGATAATCCATCACAGGCAAGCCCACAGGTCCTCAGATAATACTAGAGATTACTGTATCCTAGAAAGGTCTGAGAAAATTGCTAAGACCATATGCTTTTCCCTATTGAATTACGTTAGCAGGACTAGTGACTTATGAAATGATTCTCTTTCTTCTTTTTGCTTGCCAAATCACCAGAACTGGTGGCATATGCTGACATGAAGAAAAAAGAGGAAAACTTATTGCTCACTCATTTTCCCATGCTAAGATATACAGTAATTCCTCATAGGTAGTTTCATCTTCTGCAGTTGAGCTACTTGAGGTCAACTGATATTTAATACTAAATATTCAATGGAACAATTCTAAAAATAAATGTCATGATTTATTTATTTATTTATTTATTTATTTATTTATTTATCTATTTATTCATCATGGTACTAGAGGTTGAGCCCAAGGCCTTGTGCTAATACTTCTAAATTTGAAAAAGTCTGCTGTTCTATGGAGTGTGTTGATGTTCTGGATCCTCCTTGCTTGGGACATGGGTTCTCCTTTTATCTTTATTATATGCTGCTGTACTGTGCTTCAATGCATGCATTGTGTGTGGGGGGAAGGTACTTTGTATGGGGGATGGTACTATGTGTGGTTCAGGCATGTGCTGAGAACATTGAACCATAGACCCCCAAGATAAGACAAGGATGTCATTGTGAATCAGCATGCACTCTCTTGTAAAGTCCTATAACTCTGATGTTATTTGATCAAAGTGGCAGTGACAATTTACTTTAATAGAAGTGTGTCAAATCAACCTTGATGAAAACCTACTGCTGTTCGAAACATGACCGGTTAAAAATTTCTACAAATAGACATTACAAATTACCAATTTACTTGGTAAACCTTCAAGCAGCCACAATGGCATTGGGTCTAATGCTCAAAGACAATTAAGATAACAGACACTTGATTTGTATTAAGTACCAGGTATAAAAAATGCAGAAGACATAGCCTTTCCCTTCAGGAAAGTTGAGAACCTTATTTGTGGAATTAGACTAAATAAAAACAGATATGCTTGGGCTACTAGAGTGTATTTGAGGACTGAGTCGAGGGATAAAGCTCCACACTATCAGCTTTGGGGAAGGCAGGTGTGTTCGGATCTGTTACACTTAAAGCTGTAGGAGCAGCCTGAACTTCAACTGTACTTGAGAAAGAAGTGTTGGATATAGCAGAGGAAGGCAGAAGGGCTTGGGAAGGCTAAGAGTTATGGAGATGGGTTGAATGGGGAGAGGACTGGTAAGAGTCTATGTAGAAGAGCTCCCTCTTCCTCTCTCCTTCCCTTTCTTCCTCTTCAGGGTCTTGCTATATAGCTGAGGCTGGCCCTGAACATGTAATCTGCCTCCCCTAATCCCTCTGATAGGGGGTGATTATGGGCATGTGTCACCATATCTGTCTTGAGGAGTATTTCTTGATGCATTTAGTTTAGTGAGTTAGGGTGGATTAGATTTGAGTTCTAGGAGTGAAAGACTACTTAGTCTCCTAGGCAGAGGAGAGCTTCCTAGATATGTTTATCCACAGAGAACAGAAGAGGAATTATCTATCAATACATTTCAACTTATTGCAGAGTGACCATCTGCTCCCACGCATTTGTAATTCTTTCTCAGCAGAAACTGGGTGGGGAGATGTTGCAGTCGGATCTCCACAAAGCACCATTTATTGGGTCTGTGATACTATTCAGAGGCAGTGGGACCTTTAAGAGATGGAGTCTAGTAGATGAAGTGAGTCACTGAGTTGCTGTCTTGAAGGGGACATTGGACCCCAGTCTCTTTGTGTTTCTTTCACTTTCTGGCTGCCATGCCTCCTGACATGGTATATTATGCCACCACAGGACCACACCGCACACAGAGACTCCTGATACTGAGCCACAGTAAACTTTCTTCCTTTAAAGCTGATCAGGTATTTTGTCACAGAGACCAAAAGCTCCCTAACACAGGGAAAGTTTGTACATTTTCAATGATACTGTTATAAATGGGAAAAGTAAGTACTTGAGATTATGTATTTTGTATAATAAGGATTAAAATTAAACTTGTTATTACTGCTAACATTGCTTGTTTTGCTGAGTTGCCGGTCTTTTATGAACCAAAGCCCACGTGGCTTATTTTCTCTTTAAGAAGAGACTTCTTATTTCCATCATCCATGGTGCTGTATTACTTAAGGGCATTTTAGAAAGAACATTATTAGCATGGTTGATTGTGGAAGTTGCAGAGAAGGTGCTGATGGCGTCAGAGGCCACCATCAATGAGTGAGGAAGGAAGCCTCTCGAGTGTGTTGCTGTGGCAGAAGGACTGAATATAGTTCAGAAACCCTGATGAATGAGAGGCAACAGATGCCCAGGATACAGGCAAGCCCATGTTTGGCATCCCTGCCCCATCTCTTTCCATTCTTCTTTCCAGATCCTCCCTCATTTTGCAAAATCCCCAGTTCTCTCTGCGGTAAAACCCACTCCTGGTCTAATATTAGAGACACCGCCCTCTTCCCCATCTGTCTTTTACTTTTTTTCCTTGCAGTTATCTATTAGGCTTTCTTCTGGGCTGGAAATAGTTCCAGGATGTAGATGGTGGGTAAAGTAAAAAACAACCCTCTCCCCAAACCAGATCACTTCCGCTGACATTGACTTGAAAGCAACGGAAGGGAGTACAAATTAGATTCTACAAACTGGTGTTTAGAATTATTGTAAGTTATTTTTATGCATTTTAATCATACTATCTGTAGTGTGATAAAAGGCTTTTAAGATATATTTTTCTATCAGATAGCAACTATGAAGTGATATGTTATTTAGGATCCACTGGGGGAGAGGAAGGTGGTGTGGAGTTGCTGTAGGTGGATGGTATTGTGTCTGGGTGATGATTATGTATAGAGGGCTGGTCTGATAGCTTTGCCATTTCTATACAAGAGGTCTTTTATTTTTAAAGGGTTAGAGTGATCCTATAATTTAGGTTCAGTCTTTCAAAAGAGACAGCAGAGTAAGGAGGCTGCGTACAGTCAGAAGAGCCAAGCTGCAGGAAGGACTTTTGGATTGATTTGACCTTCAGAGCCTCTCAGCACTTTGGGCAAACAGCATCCTGTGTCCGTCTAACAAATGAAAATGCATCCTTAAGGATAAATGCTCTGGATATGGAAATATGGAGCTGATGCAATGTCGTGGTGGTATATGGGCTGGTGACTGAATGCACACCTAGAAGACTACAGGCCTTGTACTTACAGGTCAAAAAACAACCTTGGATGGATGGTGTGTGAGCTTTCCTATGGAACAAGAAACTGGCCTTGGTTTTGACTCAGGAAAATGTCCATGTTCCCAGGCTGTTGCCTGTACCCATGGTTTAGACTCAGTAGAAGGGCTCTAGGTTCTGGGGCTGTCCCTTGTGCCCACTCATGCCCACTACTATAGCGTATTAGCCAGAGATGCTGTTATGATGGTTTTCTGAGAGCCCATCTCACCTATCCAACCTGTGCAGTGACTCCCTCCTGCAGCCTCGATCCACCATCTAGGGCTGAGTGGTCTAGAGTAGCCTGCCGTTCCCTTTTCACCACTGTTTTGATATGGTTAGAGTTGAAAGCCTGAGGATGAGCGAGTGAGCAGAGGTCTAGGCTGCAAAGGTGTAGGGCTCAGGCTTACCGAAGACAAGGAAAAGTGGTGGTCAGCACTGACTGTGAGCTCATATGAGAAAAATTTCTGGAGAGCTCTCTACAGCCTGGACGCAATAGGCCTGCAGCTCTCACGTGGCAGTCTAATGTGGGCGTTTCCATTGGTTGGTAGCATTGGGGCACATTCAGGTTGGCCTGCAGTCCCCCTATTATTTGCCTATGACTACCTAGGACCCATTCACTCACTAAGTACTTCAAAGATGTTAGAGGCAGAGCTGAAGAGTTCTGAACTAAGCCGGCGTCTGTGTGGGATCATGGCTCACAACATGGCCTGGGGAGAGTAAGTGGAGCCGAGGAAACTTCTGAAAGCAGTTCTGAAGTGAGTCTTGAAGTCAGGCTAGGATTTAACAATTTCATGGGTGGGACAACATCTTTTGAGAAGTTTCCTTTCAACAACAACTACATTAAAAAACAATTGTAAAGATTTAATAGTATACAGATTTTTCTAAACAGTTTAGACTTTAGAAGGTGCCTAGTTCATAAATGTCAAGTAGTTTTTAGCATCTGCCCTAAATTTAGGTTTTTTTTTTTTTTTTTTTTTTTTTTACTTTTGTATTGGCTTAGCAGAGACATTACTTTGGTTGTCATCTGTCTACAGCGTGTGTGGTGGTTTGAATGAAAACGGCCCCCATAGACTCATAGGGAGTGGAATTATTGGAGGTGTGGCCTTGTTGGAGGAAGTGTGTCACTAAGGGTGAGCTTTGAGGTTCCTTTCTTCCTGCTGCCTGCTAATCCAGATGTAGAACTCTCAGCTACCTCTTTAGCACCATGTCTGCCTGCATGCTGCCATGCTTCCTGCCGTGACAATAAACAACTAAACCTCTGAAACTGTAAGCCAGCCCCAATTAAATGTTTTCTTAATAAGAGTTGCTTTGGTCATGGTGTCTCTTCACAGCAATAGAAACCTGAAGACAGAATGTCAGAATGTCATTTTATACCTCTTGGTTTACACACACACACACACACACACACACACACACACACACACACGCCCCTGGAATTTATCAGTTAACATTTAGCCTGTTTCTGTTCTTTGGGTAACTGACAACACTCTCTTGACAAGACTCTCGAAAACCTGAAAATTTCAAGTTATGTATCTTACTTCTAATAAGACTACAAGTTTTTTGTTTGTTTTAGGCCTTGAAACCATTTTGTTCAATTGTGTCTAAAACTTATAGAGAGAAAGAAAGAATACTGTTTCTTTTATTTTTGAGGCAGAGAACAAAAGCTTCACATCTTATATGGTGGCCATGTGGTATACATCAAGTGCCCAGTTTACAAACTCTAATATAGAACATATTTGAAAAGACTCCCAGCTAATCCACACTGAGAATATTTATGCACTTTTGGGGGGATTTTGGCATGGGTGTTCCTTTTCCGGAACAGGTGGTGAAGCTAAATTTGTTTGGTGTGCTCGACACACTTGAAGCCTCACACTGGAGCCGCAGTGGCTGTAATGAGCAGTTCTTCTTTGTGTTTACTGGGGGGTTGGGACTTTCTCTGTGGTACTAGTTTCTGTTTCTGCTCCCAGGCAGGCTGGAAACAGTTCCTGGCCTGCATCCTTCCGTAGGGACAAAAGGCTGGAGTTGACGTGGTCTGGAGACTACGGCTCAGCTGTGATGTGGCCCTAGCCCCAGCTCCATCACTGGGTCAGAATTGATTCCAGAATCCATTCAGGTCTGCAGAAATAGAAGCGATGCTTCCAATCTCTTCATGTTTATCTCTTCATGTTTATTCAGTTTTGGGGTATTACACAGCGGCAGAGAAGGGGATGGTTAGAGCATGTACCGAAATGTAGCTCAAAAGCACTGGGGAACATGTGGTGTGAGCCTTACTTGCTGGACTTGAAAACATCTCAAGTCTAAAACCAAATGATTCTGATTGTTTTTTGTTTGTTTGTTTGTTTGTTTTTTTTTAAAATCATGTGTACATATATTGTGGAGAACATTGTGTCAATGTGTCTTGTTGACGTGAGCATGGCCGTGTCAAGGGCCCCAATGCCTCAGTCCAATGGGTGTGGCAAGGCCTTTCTGTGGTTCAAGTGTGGATGTTAATAGTGTGTGCAGAAAATGTCTACCCGCAAGTTGCATTTACAGCCCCAAGACTCCTATAGGTGTATAGAGACTGCTTTTACTGAGATTAGTTAAACTTGCCTCATTGTTCAGCTGTAATACTCTGCCCTCTTGTTCACATGTACGTAATAACCCATGTCTTTGTTCAGCCGTATGCAACAGTCCTGTCTCCCTGCTCAGCTGTATACATACAATAAACACGTTGGGCTTCCAGGAGGTTGTTGCTTTTCTCTATGAGCTTTCCTGATTCTGAGTGTCTGCTTTTTTCGTTTCCAGTCTGTCCTTTTTTTGTCATTCCTCTGCCCCTGTATTCAAGGTTCTCGAACCCAAGCTAAGCAAGAATTTGGCACTATATGGCTGTAGGCACGTGCACACAGAGGCCAGAGAAGAACACTGAGAGCCCTGCTGCATCAAACAAAGGCCAAAGCCCAGTGGTTTCAATGGGATGATTTCATTCTCTACTACGAGATGGAGTATACACTCAGGTGAGTGTGCCAACTTTACGTCATTTAGTTTACGTTTTCTTACCTTTATTCTGTAGCTACTGTTTCATGGTTTAAGATGACTGCTCCAGCTTCCTCAAGCAAGGCCACATCCCAGCTAGCGTCAGGTGAAGGAGAGAGGCTCTGACTGAATGGTTCCTGTGGGTTGAAAGCTGGCCCCTGTCCCAATCCAAATGTTGAACCCTTCACATAGATGTGTGCTAATAGGAAAGCAAGGAATAGTGGACCACACAGGGTCAAGACAGCGCCAACCAGTGTAAGAAAGGCCAAGGAGGGCCCAAGAGAGTCTCTCATCTCAGATTGGCGCACAAACTGCTGGGCTCTGAGACTGGCACTGAACTTCTGGGTAACAGTTATAACCTTACTCTTCTGAAATGTTTCCCATCCCATATTTAGTGAAATGATTTAAGGAGAGATGGTGAACCTCGTTGAGAAGTGTAAACAGAAAGTAGCAAACCAGGTTCTGTTGCTCACATCTCTAACCCTGGCACTCAGGAGGTGGAGGAGGATGATTACTGTGAATCTGAGGTCAGCCTGGGCTAACGAGTGTGTTCCAGGTAGCTTGAGCTACAGTGTGAGACCCTGTCTCAAAAAAAAAAAAAAATCAAACCAGTAAACAACAACTAAAGAACACAAGGATTTTACAGTTACTTTAGTTGTGTGTCTCTGGCAGCTGGACAGGGAGACCAATGGTATAGTGTGGAAAAAACCCTGGGTTTGATCCCCAGTACCTTATAAACTGGGGGTGCACACCTATAGTCCTACCACTAGGAAGTTGAGGCAGGAGGGTCACAAGTGTAAGGTTATACTCAGCTACTAGTTTGAAGCCAGCCTGAGCAGCATGGGACTTGGTCTCAATTTCTGCCTCTCTCTCTCTGTGTGTGTGTGTGTGTGTGTGTGTGTGTGTGTGCTAGTGGGAAGAGAGAGAGAGAAAGAGAGAGAGAGAGAGAGAGAGAGAGAGAAAGAGAGAGAGAGAGAGAGACTGAGGAATGTTATAAATGCTTTTCTTATTGTAGGATATGGTCAAAAGAAGTTTGAAAGCTCATAGGTCTAGTGTAAGTATCTCAATGATATCACTGCGAATATGTTCGTCTGTGGTTTACTTATGTTTGCCCTTGATTTGATTAAGGCTGTGATGACTAGGAGAGTGGCTTTGGTAATCTACATTTCCCTTTACAAGATGGGTTATTCCATCTCAGGTTGGATGGTGCAATTAGTTATGCTCACAGGAAACGGTTGAACGTGAACAGTAGGCCTGACACTGTACAAGGAGATGTAGGGCTGCGCTACTCTCCAGAGAACTTAGTGATGAGGCTCTTGGGTATAAACCAAAGGACTCCTAAGTCTTATTACAGAAATACTTGGACATATGTGTTTACTGCAGGATTTTCAGAATAGCTAGGAAATGCACCAGCCACATGTCCACTACCATGAGCAGAAAAGAGAAATATGATACATATACACAATAGAGTTTTATTAGCTGTAAAATGAATGAAATGGTGACATTTTCAGGAAAATGGAAATAAATATGTTAAGCAAAGTATTTTAGACTAAGGAAGAAAAATAACATGTTTTATTACATATATAGATTCTAGATTTTAATTTTTACTTATTTGTATACATAGGTATATGTATGGGAAACCATGATAGAGGAAGACAAGGTGTTAAGAATATGTTGGGGAAGGGAAAATAAAGGAAAAAAGAATATAGTCTGTGAGTGTAACATGGAAACTGAAGCGTGGCTCATGAGAGGTAATGGGTACTGCAAGAAGGGGGAAGGTATGGAGGAAGAGATTCACCAAACACAAGGAGTGTATGGCAATCACATGATGAAACTCATTATTTTGTATATTAATTTAAAAAGAAAACTAATGCAAAATTGACAAATAAAGTAGTGGTAAGAGTTACATGTAACAGGCCAGTTTGACTCCATAAGCTGACCATTCCAAAGACCATTGACTTTGATTCAGTCATCACAAATTGATTTTTTTTCAGATTCTGATACACAGGTAGACAGTTAACAATCTTCTGCTTTGTTTTATTCTGAGGGAGGATCCTGATGTGTGGCAAAGGATACTCACTATGCCCTGTTTGGTTTCTTAAGTGTCCTAATAACTGACTCTTTTCTTAGTTATTGGCCAGTGGAGGATGTATGGGGATGGAAATGATGACATTACTTTATTTCTTTCCTAATATTAACTTTAAAAAATGGGCAGTGGGGTGTGCAGGTCCACACCTGTAATCCCAGCATTTAAGTAAGTAGATACAGGAAGATCAAGGAGCTCAAAGCTAGTCTTTGCAGCAGAATTCAAGGCCAGACAGAACTACATGAGACCTAGTCTCCAGAAAAAGAAGAAGGAGAAGGAGAAGGAGAAGGAGAAGGAGAAGGAGAAGGAGAAG
>JANHMN010000004.1:62574988-62622216 GCA_030674055.1 Rhabdomys pumilio
CTTATTTTTAGGAAGTTTTAGAATTTCCCTACACAGTCATATAAAGCCTGGCCATCATTCAAAGGCTGAAACCTAATTTCTACACTGATACAGACACGCATCAAAGTACAACCGTTTCTCATAAAAGAAAAATGTACCGTAGCCAAAGCAAAGGTGCATGGTTACATTTAAAATAATAACCTTAAAACATCTCTTTCATGAAATTGTTTTCAAAGAGTGTTTACCACGAGGGGTTCTTTTAACAAAAATTGCTCAAATTATCTTGAAGTCCAGTGACACACATGTTTTGATTACACATACGAAATTCATTTAGTCAAAGAGACCCTGGGTAGGAAAACTGCAACTTGGTAAGAAAAAAAGAATGCCCATTACTGTAATGAGAGAGTAGTTCTCTAACATTTAATCACATGCACGTTTAGCAGAGAGCACATTATATTCTATAGAACAGCAACATCTGGTGGCTTCCTGCCTATCCCGCAGTATCTTCCGTCTACTTCAAAATTCTGTTGTGTTTCACACAATTCTGTACAGTTTCTTTCGAGACTTGGTGAAGTTAGAAGAATTTCAAATTGACTTGAAAACTATGCTCTTCTTACTAGATTCCTGGAGTTAGCGTAGGAAATAGTAAGAAATGCTACGCCAATACTGAAAAGAAACAGGCTGGGAGAGCCTCTCATATACATGTTATACTTGTGGGGTTTGCTTGGAATGTTCTTTAAGGACACTACAGCCAGGCCCACAGAGACTACTGACTAAACTGCCACTGCACTGAGGAGTGTGAGCACCCAAGGGCATTTCCATGCAGCTGCCATGTCGAGACTCCTAAGACTGGCTTCTTCTACTGAGGCTGTGTCATAGTTTTAAGCATCCAGTTAGATTGTGTGTTTGTTTTAAATCGTTGAACTGAAATATCAACTATATAGATGAACACTTCTTTGTTTTTTAAAGGCAGGGTTTCTTGTATCTCAGACTGGTTTTGAACTCTTGAAGTCACTGTTGAGCCAGGTATGACCTTGAACTTCTGAACTCTGTCTTTCTGTTTCCTATTTCCAAGTGCTAGAATTATTGTTGGTTTTATGTTGTGCTAAAAGCCAGGTCTTTATCTTTGTGTGTGCTAGACAAGATCTCTACTTATTGAGCTACATCCCAGCCAGAGATGTCAGGTTTTAGTTTTTCCATTTACAACCCTTTTTGTGTGAAAAACATGTATGCAACTCTGGATATATATGTACATGTATGTAAAATGTATATGTATTATATATAATACATTTATACATATATGTATATATGTAAAATGTATATGTATTATATAATATATAATAACACACACACACACACACACACATATATATATATGTATATATATGTGTATATTTTATTGGTAAAAGTAAATTTATTTAATCCAGCTGTGATGCCTTTATCCCAAGCACTTAGGAGGCAGAGGTAAGTGAATCTCTATGAGTTTAAGGCCAACCTGGTCTATATACCAAGTTCCAGGCCAGCCAGGGCTACATAGTGGGGTTCTATCTCAAAGAACAGACAAATAAACAAAAACAAAATACACTCGCCAAAACAAATTTATTTTAAAAAAAAGCCTTTGGTATATATACTTTTATTTATTAAAATTGAAAACAGATTTGCATACTAACAAGGTGGGTGGGCTTGCTCATTTCTTACATAGAGAATTAAGTTGTGGCTGAATATTTATTTGATGTTGCAGATCATACAACCTATTTCACCTGTCTTGGCAATGGTCAATGTTCCCATGTCATTATTGCCAGTGCTGAGAGTGCTTATACAGTAGAAATGTAGGATGGCAAGCCTCTGTTTACAGCCGTTTCAGGAATTGTTGGGAATTCTGCCCTAATTCCAAGCCCAGGCTCATTTAGCAAGGTTTATCTATGTGCTTGCCACAGTGCACGTGTGTTGTGGAGGTCAGCGGGTAACTGCTGGGAGTCGGTTTCCTCATTCCACCATGTGGGTTCAGGCATTGACCTTGGGTTGTGAGGCTTGAGAGACTTTTATCTCTGAGCCACAACTGTCTCAGCTCCATTTAATTATTTTTCTTTAAGTGAAATTCAGAGTGATTCAGAAAGTAATCCTTTCAAATTGACATCCCAGTTATAAAAATTATAAATTATATAAATTATAAATTCTTGTTTATAAGTTTAACTTATATATTTTGTTTTTCTTAAAAATTCAGCACAACGGCCTTTGATGTTCAGTTACTTAAAACTTAACAAATTCCTCCAAATAACTTTAAAGTTTCTTTCATTTATGCTGGTGTTACATCCCATAAATTCACCTTAGGTTAAAAATATGATCATTTGAAAATGCATAACCTACTGAGCATTGCAGCAAATTGACGCTACAGTACATGAAGATATAGTGCTTATACTGACCTATCTTGGAAACACCAGAAGAATATTTTACTATACATTACCAGCTAAGGAAACATTTAAAATTTGAAGTCTGGTTTCTACCCAGTGCAAATCACTTTCTCAACATTATCACTGTCAAGTTGGAAAACTGGAAGTCAAATGACTTGAATTGTTCGTTATAATTTTTTATTCTCTGTTCTCTGTTTCTGTTTCTGTCTCTCTCCATCTCTGTTTCTGTCTGTCTGTCTCTCTCTCACTCTCTTTCTGTCTCTCTGTCTCTGTCTCTGTCTCTCCCCCCACCCCCACGTATGTGTGTGTGTGTGTGTGTGTGTGTGTGTGTGTGTATGTGTGGTTTGTGTGTGCATTGTAGTGGCCAGAGGTTCATGACATAGGCAATAATTACTGTAAATGCATAACCGTAGTGAATATCTTCAGAAGACACTGGCACCTTCCTTCTCCAACTCCTGGTTCTTACAATCATTTTGCCCTCTATTTCAAGGCCAGCCTTTGGGAGGAGGGGATGTGGCATAGATGTCCCATTTATGGACGAGCACCCTACAGGTGCTTGTTTTCTGCACGCTGATCAGTTATGAGTTTCTTCATTAACCACTATCTACTGCTCAGAGAAACCTCTGTGATGGGATCACCCTGAGAGCTGTATCAGTCTACAGAGTTATGGATTTAAAGGAATCTGCTTCTGTGTCCATTTAGCAGATTTAGCAGAACAATAATTGTAGGTTTACCCTTGGGCACAGTGAGACCCACAGCTATGGATTCCTTGCTACCTTTACAGTCATAGGCATGCCTCTCCCCTCCCCCAACCCCTGTGGACAGACCCACAAATCATTTGTGCCACTATTGTACCCATGGGTGTATCTCACCAGATGTTGTTGTCTCTCACAGGGTTCACAGCTGGGCAAGTCAGTTGATTACTTTTCTCTGTGTCCTTCCTGCATAGATCCTGTGCTGTGAAATCAGGCCAGGTGAGAGAAAACTTTCCAGGATCAGACTGATTTTTTTTCATGTCCTTTGACCATAGCGCGTGGCTTCAGTGATAGGCCTTTATCCTCATGTTCTGGTGGGAAACTAAGAACAGTGACAATGGCAGTATTGTTTTGGGTTCTCCAGGATATCCCTGACCAATAACTTGAAGTAGTTTTTTTGTTGTCTTGTTATCTAATTTTAATGTGTATATACATATTATGTATAATGCATTTATTTGTATACATACATAATATATAATGTATGTATGTATGCATGTATGTATGTATGTATATATGTATGTATGTATTTAATGTATACAGATTAAAATTAGACCAGCCAAAGAGCATTTGAGTATGTGCAACAGGGGAAACTACTTACTAGGACCAGTAGGAAAGGAACTGAGAAGGTAACGGGAAGTGAGTATGCTCAAAGAATAATGATACATATATTTGAAAGTATCACAGTAAAACTCACTATTTTTATATAGTAATTAAAATGAATAAACAAAGAAAAAAGAAAGTATTTGATATGAAATACAGAATGACACAAAGAACATGTTACCCCTTTCACAGTTGACTTTCCTGACATAGAGCTAAGAGAAATAGTAACCCTGTTCTTGGCCAAGCTGACATTTTTTCAGACCTTTGTACAAAAGGACCTGCCCTTGTGGCTACTCCACTTAAATCTCCCACAAGGTCTTTGTTAGTAGTGAATTTTAAATGTAAGAGTTGCACAAGGTTACCTATGTGCATGCATATCTTTTAAATAAGCTGATGGCAAACATCTCAATGCACCTGCAACTTAAAAAAGGATGCGTGTGAAGTGTGTATGTGTGTGTGTGTGTGTGTGTGTGTGTGTGTGTTTGTTTGTGCACATGCGCATGCATGCAGGTACCCACAGAGGCCAGAAGATGCTATTACAGTTGCAAGCTATACGACACAGGTGCTGGCATCTGACCTCAGCCCTCTACAGGAGAGGCAAGTGTTCTGAACCATCTCTTCAGCTCTTGGCCCTCAACTGTAGACAGTTGAGTTTCACTTTCTAGTACATTCTCTAGATTAACTTAAAGCTGTTGAGGTCAAAACTGACCTAATCAAGATTTTTTTTGAAAGACAGTTTCAGTACTCTGTGGAGGATGACCTCAAATATAAGAACCCACTCTGATTCCAGACCACCACATCCAGCAGGACATCTTTACTCTTGTTTGTGTTTTGCTGTCCTTCTTAAGAAAAGATCTTACTGAGTATCCTAGACTGACCTGGAATTTAATATGTATTCTAGGTTAGTCTCCAACTGTAATCCTCCTGCTTCAGCTTCTCAAGTAACTGAGGTTACAGCCACGGCTACCCTTGCACAAAACTGCTTTTTATAACAGATGAAAATAGAAACATTTGGCTCATGTTGATTCTAAGGGAAAAACCTATAAATATCAAGGTAAGAGGCTGGGCAAATTGATTAAACAAAAGGAGTTTCACTTCCCAGATCTGCTGTCATTAAAAGATCACATTTTTTTTCAAATTTACTTACAATTTTATTACATTTATTTGTTTGTTTGTTTTGTGTGTATGTGTACATGTGTGGGTACACACATGCCACAATAAGTGTGTAGAGGCAAGAAGACTTTTGAGAGTTAGTTCTCTCTTTCCACTATGTGGGTCCCAGGAATCTAATTCATCATGCTTGGCAGCAAACTCCTTTACTACTGGTGAGCAGCATCCAGGGCCCATAAGCATACTTTTTAACACTCCGATAAGACAGTTGATTCTCTTGAGTCCTTGCCTTGCCCATGCTCCAGGAATGAAGTGGGCAGTGGGAGAGCACACAAGGACTTCTCTGTGCTATACTGAATAACAGGAAAACAGAAGGTCATCAGTGACCATCAGGAACGTAGAAAGTCTAAACTTCTGGTGACAGCTGGGTGCCAAACAAGAGAAGTAGTAAACACTTGGCAAGGCATGGGATGCCAACCTAGAGGTTGCTGGAGATTGGTATAGCTCCAAGCTTAGTGGGGCCTCAGGATACCAACAGAGAGCAATCTTCCAAAGCAGAAACCTGTGGAGAGCAGGGCTCTGGGGACAAGAGTGGAAGGTCAGTCTGAGGTGGTAACAAGTCTCCCTTCTAGGACAAGGAGGATGCCAAATGGGATGGCAACAATATTAGGTGCCATATACATGGCCACCTTTGCTTTTGTGTCCAAGCCGTACTTTCAAGGCTTAATTTGTAGCAGGCAAGTTTATAGTAATATTTCCTTCTGAAATCTATATTTTCTAAAAAATGATAAGTCTCCTGAGTTCAATGTCCCTCTCCTGATGTCAGACCTGTATGTAGGCATCCATGTGGCTCCTTTGTGTTATGCCTATGGGTCTTGAAGAGCAAGCTGAGCTGAGGCAAACCCTGAAATGATTGTGCTGTTTGCTGTTCTGTGGGCAATAAGGTAAGCCTTCTGCCACAAAACCAGAAATCCTATGTTCACAACACAAGAACAGCTAACTTCTTGAACTTTTAAATGGTTTTAATTACAGAGAAAAGAAATCTCTTAAAATGAAGAAGACTAAATGTTGCACTGAGCTGCTGAAGGAATACAGCTAAACTCCCTCTTCAGAGATGCTTGGACACTGGACTGGCTTGAGTGTTGCCTTAGAGGCAGGAGTGGCGTGCCGAGCTCTTCAGACTGCAGGGTTTCGGTGCCAAGCAAAGGGCATCCATGTTCTCATGGCATCCCTTATGTCCCTATTGCAGAAGCCAGAAAGTCTGTTCCGTGTCACCTAGCAATCATGTAGCCCCCGATCATGTACCCCTGTATGAAAACACACACTTTCTTCCCACTCCATCCAAAGTTGGTCTCAATAACTTGGCAGTTACAACAGTCATCAGTTGACACAGACCCTGCACCTCCATAAGAGAACTCATCAAGCCTGTACACCTCACCTTTTTGAAATGCCTTGGCTTGCCCTTTGTCTCTTAACAGACCCACTACTATCCTGTAATTAAGAAAACTGTCTATTTCACACTCCGACAAGTACTATATACATATGGTCTCCTTTACAGTGATTTTCCATCACTTTATAATGTGGAATAACTGAAATTCTCTGTCACGTCCTGTTCCTGTAACATTTCAAGTTGTGTCCCAAGATAATAATATCAGTGGAACAGTTCCGTTCCTTAAATGCACTTGTCTGCCTGAATCTTGTCTCAACCTCATCTTTTATATACACATCTATCCTGCAGAATCAACCCATCCCTTAAGTTCCCAGGTCAAAAAGTTAATGCCATTCTCAGACGACTCTGCCACCCTCACCTTCCCAGTTCATCAGCAAGGTCTGCTGATTCTCCATCTCAAATGGCTTGCTGCTCTTATTCCCCTCCCCCCATTGTTGCTATCTCTTTCTTCAGCTCATCAGTTTTCATCTTTGAGTGATTCAACACCCTCCTGAATGTCCTTCCCATCTCTATCCTCTCCTCTCCCTCCCCCGTGAGGAGTTGCTAGACTCTCCTGTGATTACATTTCTGTTTGAAAACTATCTTGAGTAACCCATTGCCCCGAGGACAGAAGGGAGCCTTAGAAAAGCAGCCTCAAGTTGGACCTACAGACAGCACAGCTGTCCCACTTCTTGAATGCATTTGGCTCGTCTTCAAGAGATAAACACATTCAGCATTATAACTGATTAGTGATCAAAAGCTGGTCCCTCGCATGAAAAAGTTTATTTCAAAAATATCTTAAAGCAATCCAACAATCACGATGAGGTATCAAAACTAATTTACACTTGGCTAAACTGTGCCCTTTTCTTATGCCAATGAAAGATGGTTACACCCGAACAGTCAATTAAGAGTTCAAAGCAGTTGGGAATGTTCAGTTGAATGGAAGGAGACTTTAAGCATCCCTGGAAAACTTTCCTAATTGCTTTTGTTCCCTTTCTCCCTCCCCCTTCCCATTTCCTCCCATTTTAAATGGTGATTCCTCCATCTTGAGTATTGGTTGCTTAAATATATTTAATAAAGTTTTTGAAAGTCCTCTTTTTGCTATCTCTGTAAAAAAGTTTTCTTTTCCTTATAAATTAAAGCCAAACAGTTTTGACTCAAGTCTAAATAAGACAGACATATGGATTCGATTTGGTTTCGAAATAAACATTGCTCCAAGGGCGTCTGCAGTAGTGGTAGCTGGGGGCGGTGCAGAAAAATCCATTTCAGAGCCTTCTAACATCAGAACAATTAGAAACATGCCCAAACCATGGAGCCTTGGCAGGACAGATGGCTTCGTTCTTGGAACAAACCTTCCAAGATATCAGATCCTTAAACTTTCCGAAGGTTGGGACACTGATGAGACCTCTCGCCGTTTTCCACCTAACCGGAATGGTGGCTCTTTGTGGTTTAGAGTGGAACAGACTAGGGGACTGTCATGCTCCTCATCTAGATGGATTTTGCTACTGCCTTCAGGTTCATATTGGTGCAAGAGCAGCTCACAGACTTGTGCCACAATAGGACCCTGGAAGCCTTTAATGCCACGTCAAATTGCCAGGCTGTTAAATTGTTAGATTGGGACATCTCAGGTTTTCCCCAGGTACTAATGATTTACTGCTGCCTAAAGTTTAATTTAATTGCTATTTATTTACACCCTCCTTTAATGCTAGGGTTATTTTATTTTGTTTTGGGAATTTCACTATGAAGCCCAGGCTGGCGTAGAATTCACTATCTCCCTGCCTCACCCTGTTGAGTACTGAGATCGTAGGCACTTACCAAGGTAGCCAGCTTTGGAAGAGCACATTCTTATAGTTCTTATTATCACATAAACTACGAGAGATTACTAGTCCTCACAATTGTAATGTTAGCTAGTCAGTTTGGAAAATATTTTTAAGTACTTAACCATGTGGCACATTAGACGACTTTTTTTTTTGACTTTCAGATAAATGTGGATTTTTCTTCTTTTAAAAGAGAACTAGTTCTCTCTGCTCTTGGGGTGGGCTCTGAGCTGTATGGACCCAATGCTTATCATGTGCTGAAAGAAGCTTGGATAAGTGGCTTGGATAAGTGGCTGTGGGTGGGAGAAGTCGAGGCTTCTAGACTACCCACGTCATTCTTTGAACTTTGTATGGTCAACTGGAAATTGTCCTAAACTTCCTCCACACAGACTCCACTTCTTGAACGTCATTCTCAGGAGTTGTAATTGGGCACATGGACATCCTAAATGCCTAAAGGCCATTCTTTATCTTCTCTGACAGGATATGAGGTGTTGCTCCTTCTTCTGCAGATAAAGATGGTCTCTTGAGGAGCCATCCAGACCTTCTCTGCAGAACAGTTTTTTCTAACCAGCTCCACCTGGAGCACCTCTGCCTCTGAATGCCCACAGCCTCTGTTCACTTCCAGGAGCCCCTCTGCCTCCCTGTCCCCCTTCTGAGCACCCGACTTTCTTCCCAGTGTTTTACTTTTTGGACCTGGCTGTGGCCCTAGTGTCTGCTGTTTCCTGCCCTTTCTTCTCCTTGAGTTAACACGAGGCTGACAATCAGGATTTCCCAGTCTTGGAACCACCAACGCTCATCACCAGTGGACTACAGGAGAATCATCTTTTTATTCAATTCCAACTGGCCTAAGTTTGAGATTCACCCAAGCGAACACAAACAAGTCTTAAATACTGAAAGTAAGTGCTAATAACTGAAAGTGATTAAGAGGTCTCTGAAAGAGAAAGCAAATGAGAAAGAGAGGCTCAACTCAACTAGAGGAAACTAACTGAAATGAACTAACTTCTTTGTGGGAGGGCGGAGCCTCAGTAGCACAGCGGCAGTTGTAATTACCATAATTGTGTC
Organism: Rhabdomys pumilio; assembly: GCA_030674055.1. Taxonomy (NCBI): domain Eukaryota; kingdom Metazoa; phylum Chordata; class Mammalia; order Rodentia; family Muridae; genus Rhabdomys; species Rhabdomys pumilio. Next base: position 62,584,152 of record JANHMN010000004.1, read on the forward strand.
TTTTTGAGTGTAGTCCAGTATTCCTTCCCATTTTCTCTGAAAACAGGTCCTTGATCTTGTCCTGGGTGACTGCCCCGTGCCCCATACACTCTGTGGTGGAGAGTTAAGACAGAGACTGGTCCAAAGCAGGTCATGTGTCCCAAGAAAAGGCTAAGCTCTCTTAGGGAAACTGAACTGGGAAATGAAAAGAGCTTGAAATTTGTTTCTGCGTTGTCCTCCTCTAACCAGCCTGTCTCTCCATTCCTATTCCAGATCCCTAGTGACATTTATTCCTGTGCCCCAGAAGTCCTGTTCATTAATTAATTTAACAACAACGAAGTAATAAAATATTACAATTGAAAAACATTTAATTTATATGTGACATAACAAGAATATATATTTCATCTTTGTTTCAGGTTCCTGATGAGGTTACCTGGGGTGAGGCTCCTCAAGAGGCTCTGAGTGGTTCTTCTTGTGAGAAAGTGATCAGAGGGCTAAAACTTTTAGTGACATCACCAGCCTCCCCTGAGAAGCAAGGTAGGCTTAGTGGTTAGGACCTATGAGACCCTTGAACTTCAGCTTTGGTGCACACAGGAGCTAGGAGGGAGCCATGCTTAGACTGTTCACGAATCTTGGGTTCTCATGCCTTGTATCTTGCCCTATGCATCTTTCATCTGTCTGTTCCTAAACTGTATCCTTTATACTATTTGTTAAATGGGATTAAAATGTTTCTCTGAGTTCCATGGGCCATTATGGAACCTGAGGAGGGGTTTGTGGGAGCCTCTAACTTGTAGTCAGTTGTCTTAGAGATGCTTTGAGATGATTAGTGACTTACAGTGGAGGAACACAGGCCACCTTGCAGGAACTTAGTGAGTGTGGTTGTTTAAATAGGAATGGTGCTCACAGACTCATAGACTTGAATGCTCTGTCACAGAGCTCTGTCACCAGTAGCACTGTGAGGAAGTGTTGGAGGAGGTGTGACCCTGTTGGAGGAAGTGTGTCATTGGGGGTGGGCTTTGAGGTTTTAAATGTTCAGCCAGACCCAGTGTCTTTCCTGCTACCTGCCGATCCAGATATAGCACTCTTGGCTCCTTCTCCATCACCATGTCTGCCTTGGCACTGCCACGCTTCCTGCCATGATGATAATGGACAAAACCCTTGATTCAGTAAGCCAGCCTCAGTTAAAGTTTCCTTTATAAGTGTTTCTGTGGTAACAGGGTCTTCTTCTGCCAGGGTTTGGAGCAGAAACCCAGAGGATCAGGATTCGGTTGATGACACAGGTTTGCTAGTTTACAGAGCAAGAGGGAAAAGGGGAAAGTGGGTTGGAGAAGGTAGACAAAAGAAATCTCCAGGCTTGCTCAGTATACTCCCCTTCTCCCTCCCTCCCTCCCTCCCTTTCCTCTTTCCCTACTGCCCCCCCTCCCCCACTGCCTCCCTCTCCTTCCCCCACTCCCTTCTCTCCCCTCTCCCTCCCCCACTCCCTCCTCTTCCCTCTCCTTCCCCCACTCCCTTCCCTCCTCTTTCCCTTCCCCACTCCCTCCCCTCCTTTCTCCCTCCCCTTTCCCTCTCTTCTCTCCCTCCCTATCCCTCCCCTCCTCTCTTCCTCCCCTTTTACTCTTCTCCCTCTCTCCCCACTCCCTACCCTCCCCCTCATCTCTCCCTCTCTTTCCCCTACCTCACTCTCTTCCCACCTTCTTCTCTCTCCCTCTTCCTCCCTCTCTTTCTCTCCTTCCCTCCTTCTCTCTCCATTTGTACTGACAGCCTCCTTCATACTGTATCTGAGTAAAGAGAACTACCAACTCCACTTTTCTGGATGTTTCTGAAGTTATTTTATCTTTGAGGCAATCAGTAGAAGAAGAAAAGATTTCTAGAACTTAGCCTTGCCATTTTACCTCAGTTCTAACTATATTCTAAGTAGCCTTTGATACAGAAAAAGCAGATATTTTGTGCTCTCCTACCTATGTGGCTAGGACTTCACCTCTGCCTTCTGTTTCGTTTTGCAGCCCTCTTGCTTGTTTAGCCTTCATGGTAAAGGGAGATCAATGTCAACCAGCTTCCATAAAGGAATAAAATTAGGAGGCACTGAACTTAGTATAACTGTAGTGTTTGTCATTTTATTACGAGCTAAGAGGCTAAGTCTCCTGGAGGCTGTACATAAAGAATTTTTACCTTACTTCTGAGGGGGAAAGAAATCTTGAAGGCTAGCGCAGCTATGACCAAGAAAGGTGCAGAGTTTTGGGGAATAGACTTAATACTTTTCTTAGTGAGATGCTGAGTTCAACTATGCTGTTGAAACCCCTTTTTCATCTTGGACTCAGACACAGCCTAGGAACCTCCTTATTTGGTAATTTATTTAAGACAATGTTTTATTCTGAGCTGCTTCAGAATTCTGTTGTTTTTTATTTTTCTGGTATTTTGAGATAATTAGGACTTTTTCATCCCTTGACATTCTAGTGATAACAGTTCTTCTCCTAAGATTGTGTACGTTCTGTATACAACAGCCTGGCCTGGCTTTTGTCTAGAAATGACAGCCCACTGCTGCCTTTGCCAACTGAGAGAGAAGTGTGACTGATTTTATGCCCCTGGGAGGAAGCACAGCAAGAAACACTTGGATGAGGAAGGGGATGATGTGTGTGTTTGCAAGATCTTTCATCTCTACATTTCTTTAAAACTCACAACGTTTCTGTTGGAGAACAAACACCACACTTTCTGGTTCACCCACTGGAAATCGAGACAGCCAGTGAATCACATGAAGTCCCAACAGAGAACACAAGGTCCCAGCACTGATAGGAATGAGGGGGTGGATGGAAGTCTGAACTCCAGCACTCTTGCTGCACACTAGTGGGCAAAGGCATCCTCCTCCTGGAGTAAAGGTAAATGACAGATTGCTTTGTGATGTGGAGGAACAAGGAACTCGTTTTCATGGTGGACAACAAAGGCCTGGCCTTTGTGGTAAACATGACTGCCAGTTCAGGCTCTGACTTTGGGCACTGAGTTCTCTCCTCTTCAGCTTCAGTTCTTTCATGAGTACAAAGGCACCATCGTACTCACCTCACAGGTTGGAATAAATACTCATCTACTGCCTGGTCTATAGAAAGGGCCAAATGGGTTTCAATTTCTCTTTTACCACCAGATTCGGGTGTGGTATATGCTATGTTTTAAAAAATATTACCCTCTCACAAATTTGGTGAAGACAAACAAAAAATAAAATGGGACTATTTCAGAAACCGTAAGACTGATTCTGGATACCTGAACCGCCAAGTTGCTTCTCCTGGAACTTTGTTATCCTGTCTTGAGAAGGATAATATTAATGAGATGCTAAAAGTTTCAGTCTGTGCTAAAGGAAGGGTGAGGAGGATGTGGGTAAAAACATTGGGCATGTACATAGAATGATAGGTTTATTTTAAATTGACCCAAACATGGATCTTTCTCAGAAAACCACAAATAATCAGACACTACATGAAAAGAGTCTGTATATATCCACCTGCATTCTTAACACATTTTAAACATATATTTTAATTTGTGTGTGTGTGTGTGTGTGTGTGTGTGTCTGTGTGTTAGAGGATGGCATGTGCATGCCATAGCACACATGTAGAAATCAGAGGACACCTTTCAGGAGTTAGTTCTCTCTTTCACAATTTGTCATATCTCTGGGTACTTTCTATTGCATGTGATCATTTTGTCACAATGTTGGTTAAAACTCAATTGACTGATGTCACAACTCCATGAGGTATAGTGACTAATTGCATTTTGAAAAACAATACTGCTCTATATTTTTAAGTTTTCCCCAAGTGGATATGAAGATTCCAAGAGCATGCAAACAGCCAGCATTACTCACCCAGGAAGTGCCCACTCACAGATTTCAATCGAGAGTGTGATTATTTGTGTTCTCTATACCTGACCTTCTCAGAGCTTTTACACCCACTGTCTCTTTCAGCACACTTGCTATTCAGAGGCCATAAAGCTATTGGTTAGACCAATCCCGAGACAATTAAAATAGCTATATTGGCATGAGAAGTCCAAATTCTTGTGTGCCTCCCCTTTGTGGGTCCCTATAGCAGGATTCTTCCCAAGTGCCTGATATGCACAGAGAACTCTAGCATGGACTAGGAAGATGGCTCAGCAGTTAAAAGTACTTGCTACTCTGCCAGAGGACCCAAGTTCTGTCCCTAGCACCCACTCCAGATCACTTCAGATCACTTTAACTCTGGCTCTAGGGGACCTGGCACCCTCTTCTGGCTTCCAGGAGTATACAGTATTCACACAAGTGGCATACATTACATACACACACACACACACACACACACACACACACACACACTCCAATAATAAAAACAAATCTTTAAAGAGGGGAGAAACATTGCTTACTTACTCATGTTTAAAAATATAATTTTGTCTTTACCAAAGAAAGGCACAAGTTCTTGCTTGAAATCACAGAAGAAATGCCTACTATAGTAAAAAGAACCCATTTGCACTCTGAGGGCTCATTTGGACATTTTTGAAAATGAATACCTTAAAGCAAGCCAGAAGGTATCCTGCTCCACATTTGCTATGTGGCATGTTTTTCTAATGACATGTTCCCTTCTGGAATTTGTTAAAACAATAAGCTTTGCAAATCTAATATAAAATATAGCTAGCATGTTTATAAAACAAAACAGCAAAAAATACATTTTCCTGAGAACAGTCTGGAAAGAGAATTAATATGACCTGTTCTCCATCTAGAGTCAAATGGAGGTCCTGACCTTATCTGTGACATCTCCCACCAAAGAGCTCTGAGAGTCTGTCCAGCCAGGGCCCCCCAGTGCCTCCCTGAGAGGGGTCTCTCAGGTCACTCAGCTGTGTCCAGCTGTAGCTCGACCTGGCTAAGTGAGGCTTCTTTCTGGACATTCAAATTTGAATCCCCCCAATCCCACATCCCCTGAATGTACATTGCATGGGAAATAGTTTAATTTGTTACACAAGAAAAGAAAGGGAGAAAAAGAGAAGAGAAAAGTGAGGAGATATTGCAGGCTCTCATAAAGCACTACAGAAAATGAAACTAGGTCCCAGGTGGCTGCCAAGGCTCCCTGACGACACAGTGAGGACAGCCAACAGATGCCCAGGCAGTATTTAGCATGTGGAGGAAACCGGTATGGGTCAGTGCTTACCCTACCCCTGTGGCGTGCACTTATGAAATGATTTCTTTATGCCTTTTGGCTTCCCTGGAGCTAAGCATCTGGTACTTGACCCATTAGCATCTCAGGGGCAAGGTAGCAGTGGAGTGGAGGCTGGCGGTGTTGGGAGGGTTTGTCTCATTGGGAGTCTTGAGGTTTGTCAACACCCATAGTTCCTTTGCTTGAGGCTAAGAAGAATGACCACTGAACATCACCTCGCTCTGTAGGGCAGAAGTTTGGAGTTCAGAGTAATGAACAGCAGAACTGAAAACACATATGGCCAGTAAGGTCTGCGTGCAAATTATTCCTGCCACCAAGGAGTATTCTAATAGTTCCCGATCCAGGTCCACGTTTCTTGGAAAACTAATTGCTTCGTTTCCTTCTTTACTCTCTTATTTTCTCTGGAATGGGGGGGGTCTAGAAACCCCCATGCTATTTGTCCAGCACCAGGCACGTTTTAAAGGTTCTTTTTATTTATTTATTTTTTTTGGTTTTTCGAGACAGGGTTTCTCTGTATAGCCCTGGCTGTCCTGGAACTCACTAGGTAGACCAGGCTGGCCTCGAACTCAGAAATCCACCTGCCTCTACTTCCCAAGTGCTGGGATTAAAGGTGTGCACCACCACTGCCCGGCCTGTTTTAAAGGTTCTTGAACTAGCCATCAACTTATAATTTTGTTTTAGATCAAGGAGTTGAGCATTATTATTTTAAATAAGGCATCTATTTTATCTGAAATAATTTCTACAGGGCACAGTGCTTAACAATCATAGAAAGCCAATTTAGAAGTATGCTTTTGAAACTGGAATAGAAATTCACTCTTGGCTCCATGCTCACAGACACTCAGTGTCTTGTTTATTCTACAGATATTTGTAAAGTGCCTATTACTGACAGATGCCATCTTAGTCAATGTTGCTATTGCTGTGTTGGAACACCATGACCAAAGCAACTTGGGGAGGAAAGAGCTTACTTAGACTTCCCCAGCACTGTTTGTCAGTGAAGGAAGTTAGGACAGGAACTCAGACAGGGCAGGAACCTGGAGGCAGGAGCTGAGGCAGAGGCCACAGAGGAGTGCTGGTTACTAGTTTGCTCTTTATGGCTTGATCAGCTTGCTTTCTTATAGAACCCAGGACCACCAGTCCAGGGATGGAACCACCAATAGTAGACTAGGCCCTCCTACATCAATCACTAACTAAGACAGTGCCCTGCAGCCTGATTTTAGGTAAAAGATTAAATATTGGCCTAATATTTGATACAGCAGGATACACAGTTCATCAATATTTTGATTTATTATCACCAATGCTGAGAATCTGGCCTCCCACAGATATGATATAAATTGGAAAAAGTATGCATAAGGCCATTTTAGAAATTATTGGAAATTCTGTCCTAATCCCAAATTCATCTAACAATTAAAAAAAAATAAGGTCATCAACTCAAACAACAATGTACTTTTATTCATCTATTTTTGTCTTGTCTTTGAGACAGTGTTTGTCAATGTAGCCCTGCTTGGCTTGGCACTTAACATTCACTAGGCTGGCTTTTAACTTGTGCCATTTCTCCTGCCTCTGCCTCCTGTGTGCTAGGATTCCTGGAGTGTGCTACCATGTCTGGTTCTCCAAGCCATTTTATAATTCCGATATTCAGTAAGGTGCCACCAATTTTGATGGCCTGAGTGGGATCCTCTGGACTGTTAGACAGTGGTTATTTCTGTAATGCTAGGACAAACGTTGTCCAGGGTCCCCACAGATTATGAACTTTAGCACTTGGTGCTTGGGTTAATGGCACTGCTTTGGAAGGCTGTAGAAGCTTTAGGAGATGGGGCCTCACTGGAGGAAGAGGCTCTGTGAAATGTATAGACCAGCCAGACTTCCTGTTTTGTCTCTGCTTCCTAGCCCTCAGAGATGTGCTGCGGTAGTCTGTCAGCCTCACCTGCATGATACCACAAGCTGAAATGAGTCCTTCTTCTCAAGTGAACTCTTGTCAGGTGTTGCAGCAATGAGAAAAGTAACTGATGCCCATTCCTCTGTGTTTTCATTCTCTTTAGATTGTGGGTGGGGTGCAGGTGGATATTGTGGTGGTTTGAGTACGTTTGGTCCCGTAGAATCATGTTGACCATAAAGAATGGCACTGTTAGGAGGTGTGGCCTTTTGGGAGGAAGTGTGTCACTGTGTAGATGGGCTTTGAGGTCCCCCATGCTAATGCTCTGCCTAGTGTGGAATCACAGCCTCTTCCCAGCTGCCTTTGGATCAAGATGTAGAACTCTCAGCTCCTCCAGCATCGTGTCTGCCTGCATGCTGCCATGATGATAATGGACTGAACCTCTGAAAATGTAAGCCAGCTTCAACTAAATGTTTGCCCTTATAAAGGGTGGCCTTGCTCATTGTGTCTCTTCATAGCCATAAAATATTATCTAAGATAGATATTGTCTGCTCACACCGGTGACTGGGTCTTCTTAGCTCAGTTTATTGATTAAAGACTCAGTCATTTCTGGAAACGACCTTATTCACACCTAGAAATAATGACATGACTATTTGGTCATCTCCCAGACCTCTCATGTTGGCACATAAAATTAATACTTTAAGTGTGGTGGAGTGTCACCTTTCTTCGTCAATCCATATGCCTCACAAATGTGTCTGTCTGCTTTCGAGCCACCACACCTACTTGGATCTTTTGAACTGGACAACTGTGTTTTGTCTGTGGGCTTGTGGAATAAGTGCCTAGTCTTTGGACAGTGGCAATATTTTGGGAGTCTGTAGAAGGGACTTCTAAGGGACGAGACAAAAGCAAGGGGAGGAGACTTGAGGTGGGTCCTTGTGAGTACTCTGCTCCCCACTCGTTCCTGTCTTGTTCTCTGCTCCATGTCTGCCATAATGATGTCAGCTGTCTCCTTTCGTGACAGCCTGAACCCTCAAAACCCCTAAGCTCCAATAAACCTTTCCTTCTTTAAGTTGCTCTTGCAGGCATTTAGACATGTGATATAAAGTAACCAATAAAAGGATAGATACCCCTCCCCCTTTCTGAGCTCACAGGGAGAGATCAGACATGCTTGCTATGCGGTGCTAGGTGACAGGTACTAAGTATTCAGGTGTACTGAGGAAACGTAAAAGAAACAGCAGAGGAAGAAAAATTTCAGATGAGGCAATTTGCTGCAGTTCCAAGCTGACCTCTAACGAAGGGATAGCCATTTGGAGCTGGCTGTAGGGTCCAAAAGAGACTCGATTTTCCCAAATTCCAGAAGGCAGAAGGGCCAAGTGGCTGTCTGTGGTGTTTATTTGCACACAAAGTACATGCTAGCCTCCAGGCTCCCTCAGTATCACAAGGACCCAGTACATGTGTCAGAGTCCATGGCATCCTAGCCCTTCCCACCTCCTCCCTACCCTAAACTCTACCTGCTCACGGGCTTCCCTCTGACAGCTACTCAACCTCCTTATAACATTGCTTTTATTTATTTATTTATTTATTTATTTATTTATTTATTTATTTATTTATTAAAGCCTTCTGAGATCAGACAAGATTGGGTGCGTTCAGGGTGGTATGGCCGTAGACACATCACTACTTTGTTTCCTCTTTGTCCCTCATGCTTCCCACCCCATATCTGCTCTGTTCCTGCTTTTCTCATGGCCAGATCCAGTTCTCTGGCTGTGTTCAGCCTACTACTTTCTCTCTCTGCTCTGGTCTCTTCCAGATGCCTCTGGCTGTTCCCTCTCATATCCACAATAAAAATCTTTCTTTGTAACCATGCCATGGAGGGGTCTATGTTGTCAGATTATACAGTAGAGATCTCTGGACTAGGGAAGGAGCACGACTGTGCAGAGACAGTAAGGAGGCTTTGCGGTCAGGCTGGCCGAGTTTGACTTACCTTGTTAAGTACGGATATGACTCAGAAGAGGAGATGGTAGGACTTGTCTCATCTGGCCATGAGGTGAGCTACTGTTATCTGAAGACACATCTGTCTTCCCAGAATAGCAATGGATAATTTTATGACTATAAGAAGATGTGAAGGAAGGCTTCAGAGGTCACATAAAGTTGTAAAGGTCTGATTTCTCATCACTTCCAGTTTGCCCACAAATCATTACCATTCAGTACTATCTCTCAGCAGCCTTTTTCCTGTGAGATGTTTTACCGTGTCAGAGCAGAGGCAGGATGGCTGTCACCCACCTCTGCTCATAATTCGTCAAAACATGAGACCTGCTATTCTGATTCCATACAGTGCTCTTCTTCCTTACAAACAGGAAACAATGCAGTCAGTTCATGGGCTTAAAACCAGAGATCCTTATTACTATGGATAGTCAGTTTGTTGATGTCATGGCCCTGGGGAAGGATTTGGCATTGTTCATCATTTCTTTGTCTGCATATGTATTTGAGGTTGCTGCAGATAGCATCTAGAGGGTGCCAATGCCAGGGACCTTTACATCCACCAATCACATGGTCCCCTAACTATTACCACACATCCTTCTTACTTCCCGGTGATAGGGTCATACAGGCTCCATGATGGCCTGACCAGGCCAGTCTGCTGTCAGCATTCCCATGACTGTCGCTGGAGGTGATCTGGTAGTCTATGTCCCTGTTGGCTTCCCACACACTCTGGACCGTTTAGCTTCTTTTTGCTCTGAAATGTTTTGAAAGGCTGAGAGCAGGGAGCCAGGGCCTTTGGTTCGGCTTTGGATCCCCACACAGAATTCTTTTTGAAATTGAAGTAGGATTGGTTTCCTGGACCCCTCTGGACTTCCTGCCCAGGACTATCTTTCCTTGTTATTACTCATCCATTAATTAACATTCAAAACTCTGTCCAGAGCACTCTAGAAGAGGAAGCTATGGTTCCTGACATCAGGGAGAGACAATCTTGTTGCAGAGTGGAAAGCTAAATGATACAAGGTCTGTATGTACATCTTCATCTGGTAATGTGATAAGTTCTGTCACATATAATTCATGTATTCAATAGTCTGGAATTCAAGAGAGTATGGAAAAGGCAGATTCGCCATCTTTCTGAATAAATACGAGTGGCTTAACAGCAGATAACAATAATTCCAGTACTCAGGGGGTGAGGCAGGGAAATCATGGGTTTAAGACAGCCTTGGCTACAGAGGAAGGTTCTATTAAAACAACAAGAACAACAACAACAACAAAAATATAAAACAAAAAAAAAAAGACAACCAATGATAATAATGCTTGTATTATCTTATATTTATGGAGTGTACATGTCAGATGTTATTTGTATAATCCTCTTTAATCTTCCCAATATTTTTAGTAATTTTTTTTTTAACAATAAAAGGTCATTTCAGAAAGGCTAAGTAATTTTCCCAAGACCACACTGCAAGAAAGTGGCAAATCCAGTGTTTGAGCTCCTTCCTACCAGACAGTGATTTAGAATGTGCTCCCCTTCTCTGTGTGATGGTAGACTTTGAATCTAAAATGTCCCCCACAAACTCTTGTTTTAACCATTAGTTCTCTGGCATGTGTACTGTCTTGAAGGCTGAGAGCCTTTACTAGGTGAGATCTGGCCAATGGAAGAAGTTGCTTAGAGGGAGCCAAACCCTGTTCTTGTCCAACTTCCTGCTTCCTGGAGCCTACCACAAGCCCCTGGTACCACCAGGCCTTTCCCTTCATATGTAGCAGAGAATGGCCTTGTTGGACATAAATGGGAGGAGAGGCCCTTGGTCCTGTGAAGGCTTAATGCCCTAGTGTAGAGGAATGCCAGGGTGGGGAGGTGAGAGTGGATGGGTGGAGGGAACAACCTCATAGAAGCAGGGGGAGGGAGGATGGGATAAGAGAGTTCTGGAAGGGAAACCAGGAAAGGGGATAACATCTGAAATGTAAATAAATAAAATATTAAAATGTAAATAAATAAAATGTATATAAATAAAATATAAAAAAAAAAGAAAGCTTAGAAGACCGTTGAGTGCCATCAGTGTGTCATTTACATGTGTGAGGGATAGTTGCAGATAATTGTTTGGACTCATTCATTACAGGAAAGCACCCTGAGCTCCCCAGTTAAGAGTTGGTGAGAGATACACCTTTTGTTTGGCTTCCCAAGTTAAGACCTGGGAATAGACACTTCTTTCCTTACCTGCCGTCTTTAGACAACCTTGCTCCTGCGTGACTGGGCCATCATCTGGGAAATGTTCTTGAGCTAATTTTCATCAGGCACACACTGTGTGGTTTCCACCTTCATAGAACTTGCAGCTATGGGGAGGGGTGTACTGGAGTCACCCCATTCTGATGCTCCCCTTCAGCAGTGTTCCATTCTTTCACGCTCACCTTTGGCTCCAAACTGCACCCCCATTCTGTACATTTGGGCTGTGTGTCTATATTTACTTTCTACCACCATAATGTTAAATATAGTTTTTGCTTTTTGTTTGCTTGTTTTCTTCTTGATTGTCATGCTGTTTTTTCCCCCCTTTGGCAAGTACAGGAGAGTGTGAGGGATGGATCATTGCATGGAGAGTGTAGGCTTTTTCTTTTGTTTGTTTCAGGACAAGTTTTCTTTGTGTAGCGCTAGCTATCTTGAAACTCACTCTATAGACCGGGCTGGCCTCAAGAGGACCAACGAGCAAATTGGAGGTGGGGACTGCGGAAAAGTTGTGAAGGGACAGCTTTTGTTTGTGAGGGGCTGGCATTCCTCTGGTAATGAATGGCACAAGATGATCTCTCGTCTCTTCAGGTTTTTCTTTCAATCTTCTTACCATGATAGCCTGCGTCTCAACAGTGTTCTTTGCCTTTATTTACTATTAGAAGACATTCTCTTTGGAGACGCGAACTGGGTTCAGGGAGGATAGCTGTGCGGCTCTGGCTGGAGAACAGAGGCTGTGGAGGATAATAGTGTGTGCTCAGCGGCAGCGAGGTCACACAGTGTTACTTTCAGTGTGTGATGTCAGAACGTACTTAGGGTAGAGGAATGATCCTGTAGAAAGGAAAGGGTGTGTTTGGTTATTTCTTTAGTTTGCGCTCTCTCTCTCTCTCTCTCTCTCTCTCTCTCTCTCTCTCTCTCTCCCTCTCTCTCTCTCCCTCTCTCTCCCCCCTCCCCTCCCTCTTCCTGTCTTCTCTTTCCTCCTCTTCTCCTCACTAATCCCTCCTCTTCCCTCCTCCCTCTCTTTTTCCCACTCCTCACCCCCCCCCCCCCCCCCGGGGGGCCCCCCACAAAAAAAAAGTCTCCAAGGGGGGGGGTTTGGGGCTTGAAGTGTGAAGTGCTTTTGAGTCTCCTGCAAGGAGGGAAGGAGGGAAGGAGGGAAGGAGGGAAGGAGGGAAGGAGGGAAGGAGGGAAGGAGGGAAGGAGGGAAGGAGGGGAGGAAGGAAGGAAGGAAGGAAGGAAGGAAGGAAGGAAGGAAGGAAGAAGGAAGAAGGAAGAAGGAAGGAAGGAAGGAAGGAAGGAGCTCAGATCGGAAACTGGGTGGTGATAAGATGCTGGGCAGCTTCTCAGTTACCTTGTTTTGTCCTAAAACCCGGGGCAGGGCTGGGCTATCCATGGATTGAGGGGATTTGCGCCATTGTCTGCAGAGTCAGAGCTGGGCCTGCTGTTTCCACCGACCCAGAACCTTGCAGGCCTCTTGCTTGCTCTCTGGGTAAGTCATGGAATGCTCTGGCTCCTGCTTGGATGGTGGCATTTCCATTTCCACACAAGTTATCCTTCCCAGTAGTAGAAAGCAGAACACCCAGAAAAACACAAATGTTTGTTTCCATGATCTCAGTTAGGAATTTAGGTTTCTTTGCAGCAGGCATGTATGCCAGTACACATTTATTATATATCACTAAGCAACTGTGAGTTAGGCAGACTCCCTGGTAGGCAGACGGTCAGAGAACGGGGCCACGACTACGGAATAAAGGTGGCAAATTTCCAAGATGGCAAGCTTCTTCCTCAGTTCCCTGACTTGAGACAAAAGTGGGGCTGTTTAAAACAACAGCCTTGTAGGCTACTGTCTCCTGCCAGCGGGTCCCCTGCTGATGGACAGGCTCAACAAGTTTAAAACTAGATCAGCTCATGTTACAGAATAGTTGTGACAACCAACTAAGTTGGTTCAAACTGACCAACCCTAAAGTAGGGGAGGAAAGCTCTTCAGAGACTTAAGAAACCCCAGTCCTCAAAAAGAGACTGCATTTTTTTTAGACTTCCAGATGTCCTCTTCTGCTCAGCAGAGGCTGTTTTCTCTGTTTGCCTGCTGTATGTGTGTGCTTTCTCACCCCCCAATAATGTCTTTCTATTGGCTTAAACCATGTCTGAGTATTCTTCTCTGGTGAATACCCCCTAATAGAAAAATACAGGATTTCACTAAAGTACCAATTATTGTCTAGCTCTTTAGTGCACCTTAAGATGACCCTGCCTTTCTAGGGGTGTTCCCTTGCCTAGCTGACAGCCTGCCCAACTAGAATGTTACATCTCTACCCAGGCCCAAGATTCTGTTCTCTTGACCAGGAGTGTTTTCCATTCACATGATTCTAAGCAGCATCATGTGTCCATCATTGCAGCCAAGAGCATCTCCAAGGTTATGTCCATGACATGATGAAGTTTGCCTTCAGACCATGAACCAAACCAAACCAAACCAAACCAAACCAAACCAAACCAAACCAAACCAAACCAAACGAAATCAAACCAAACCACCCAAACAAATAAACAAACACCACCACCATAATTACAATCACCACCACCATCACCACCAAAACAAAAACCAAAAAACCAAAAAACCAAAAACCAAAAAAACCAAAAAACCAAAAAACCAAAAAACCAAAGAACCAAAAAACCAAAAAACCAAAAAACCAAAAAACCAAAGAACCAAAATCCTTCCTCCTTTAAGTTTCAGGGGTCTGATCACAGGAACAATAGAAACAGTCCCTAAGTAGTGATGCTTTGTCCTTTAAAAATTTATTCTAGTGGCTCTAACTGTTCTTTAATTCCACGTAACTATAAATGTTTCTTTGAAGAGTAAACTTTGGTTATCAAAAAGCTGTGGTTATTAAGAATCTACCTATTAATGCATATAGTACCTTCTTTGTATCAAAGAATATTCTGGAGTCTTCTCAAAAAGTTATCAGGACTTTAACTTGTTACCAGTGCTGGGAGCTTTTGTTTGACTTTGGCAGGCATAACAAGACTGTCACTTCTCTCTGATCTCCAAGTTCAAAGATTCTTATAAAAGAAGAATGTGAAATTTATTAAACATATGTAAACAAAACCAGAAATTACTCTCATTAGGACTTGTTTTTTGTAGGCTGACACCTCTCTGAAAGAGATAAAAGTTGCTTCTCTAGGCCCCAAATCTGGGTGCCAAGCCCAGCAACAATACTGTATTAGAGCCAAAGTGACTGACACTCCTTCTTCCTCTTCACTCTTCTAGGCTTGGAGACCAGAAAGAATATATTGTGGATATTGTAGCTTCTTCTTGTTTATTTTCAGTGGGATTCTCTGACAGCCTTACTTCTTTTCTTGGCTCTTCCATGTTTGTGGTTACACTTCCCCCCTTCCACTTGGTCCTTCAATGGCAATGTCCTTGACGACATGGGTAGAAAAGGATGTGTAAACTTTGCCATCTTGATGGCTTTAGTGGCTGAATCATGGAGAGAGGAAACCCTAATATTGCCCTTCAAGCTAAGCATGGGGGAAGCACATATACTGGTCTCATTAGGAATGGCAAGAAACTATTCTCCATCAAGAAACTTTGAACTAGAAACTATTCTCCATCATGGATAAGGGAGTTAAAGTCTTTTCTACTGGCCTTTCCCAGAACACCAAAGAAGGGCTTTTTGCATGTGGCCCTCAATCTAGAGTTTAGATGTTTATGCTCTGCTGAAGAAGGGGACTCTCAGATTTTCCGGGAAATCACTTCTTTGTTCTGTAGTGATCTGTTCCCTTAGTGCATAAAGTTGGATCTGTTCAGAGTCTCTCAGCAACTCTGCATTGCTTTCCAGTTTGTCCAGAACAAGGTAAAAAGAAGAGGTTCATTTAGAGACCTCTCAGCAATGAAGATATCTAATGATCAGTATTAAGGGTCTGTTCTCCTCATGTGTCCTGAGCCTTTTAGTTGGTCCAGGAAAGCTATTACCAGGAATCACGGTATTTGACATGTTTCTCAGTCCCACATCTGGAAGATGTGTGCAGGTTTGGGCAGAACCCACAGTTCCCTTGGCTGGCCACACTGTTCTGAACCACACGCTCTACTTTTCTCTGGACTTCATGCTCTGTGACAGTTAAGCTTTGGTGTCAGCTTAATTGGATCTGAAATTAACTAAGAACGGTACTTCTTTATGGATTTGTGAGGGCACTTCTAGGAAGATTTAACTAGGGTTTAGGGGAGACCCTCCACCAGAGTGGGGCAGCATTGCTTCTCAGCCTTTTGGCTAAGATTAAATGGAGAGTGGGGAAGCACCGTTTAGCATTAGCCCAGACACAGACAGATCTGAGGGAAAATGTTCTCCTACTGCCTGTCTGACTCGGCTTCTCACTGCTGTTCCTGTTGTTGGAGCTGCGGTCCTGTGATATCAGGGCTCAGCCTCTTCAGCCTTCCAGCCTGGCTTATCCCTTCTATGATTTAGTACCCTTTGACCAACCTCCATTTATTCTCCTTTCCTCCTCCTTACCCCTCCCAAGCCTCTAGAAATCATTATTCTACATTCGAATCAAGTTAACAGAGCTTTCATTCCAGAGAGAGAGAGAGAGAGAGAAAGAGAGAGAGAGAGAGAGAGAGAGAGAGAGAGAGCAGAAAGTATTGCCTATTGGTGTCTGGATCATTTCATTTAACGTGTTCTTCAGTTCTATTAATTTCACTGTAAATGACAGGATTTCGTTCTCCTTTATGGCTAAATCAACCCCCCTCGGCCCCACTTATTCTTAAAAAGTCATTTGTTAATGGTCAATTTGTTCAACTCCATATCATAGCTACTATGATAATGATTCTTACAAATTTCCCAATTTCTTCCAATGCTTTCTTCAGTAGTCAGCGTTTCCAATACTTCTCACCTCTTCAACTTCTATGCAGTTTTATCAGAAAGACAAACATTTTCTTCCAAGGTAGTAAGTTCTAGAAGATGTAGGTATGGTGATTACAGTGCCCTAGGTTGGGAATGGAAGTAAATATTTGCAGGTTGTGAAAATAACTAAAACAAAAGTTGCTTTGTACAGATGGAGAAATGTCATGGATGCGTTACATTCTTGCTGGAAGAGGGTGGACATGCATATGCACATGCAAACATGCTTCCATACTGAGCGGGGAAGCGGGGATTTCTGGCAAGCCCACATTTTGTTTTCTGTGTGTTTTCTGACTCACTTAGACAGTGCACAGACGCTGTTTTATAATGAAAAGTATCCATCCAGACTATATCAAACGCAGTCAGTCCTGGGTGCCCAGAATTCCTCTTATTAAATAATACTGGGTAAGATGAAGAAGACAGTAGACACTCTCTTTACAGTATTTGACTGGTGTGTTATTTATTTATTTATAAAGATGAGTCCCTTTTTACTGAACAGCAAAACAGCTTGAAAAATTAGAGGCCCTACAGTAAAACCCTGAATACTGTGATGCCTTCCACCCAGCCAAGTTCACATCTACCATTGTTAGTGAAACATCTTTGGTATCATCTGGTAATTCTCTTTTCAGTAATGACCTCAATGACTTTATCACATGTTAACATCAAATCATAGTTGTCAGCTGAATTGTGGTATTGCCTGTGTCAGAAATGAAGTTGAAGGTTTGTGACTTGAAAACTGTATCTATTGGACTAGTAGTTTGTTCAGTCCATTTGGGTATGAGTAGATTGAAATTTGTTTTTCCTCATATTTGTCAAATAGACAATTGTTAGTAGTTTTAGGGAGAAATAATTTCATCTACATTGCAGGGACAACATTTGCTGCTCCATAATTTTGTTGTGACGTATTTTTCAGTACAATGTTATTAAAATATGTAGATGATATTTGTCAGGGCTCATTCCACAGAGAGTAGTTATGACGGTCATTAAGCAGGGGTGTCTTGGCTTAACTGAGAAGGTTTCTAGGCTGTACTACTAGACCTCTTTGTAAAACCAGGATGTATTCACCACTGTGGTAAAAGCAATGTGAGTCAAATAGAAGCAAGAGGACTAGGAAGGACTTTTGGGAGGCAGAAGAGACAGCAGATTAAAGGAAAAATGAACGTGGTGAGGTGGAATACTGGGTCAGAAAGGCTAAGCCCAAAGGGATGTAGGAATATAGGGGAAATCAGAGGGAGAAAGGGGATGGGGCATGCTAATCCAAAGGGATGTGTAAGAGGAGCCATATGGAAGTCTAATACATCAAAACTCAAGTTAAAGTTAGGTGACAGATAATAGAAAACATTAGATGAAAGAGGGAAGACTATAAAGGACAAAACAAGCTGGGATGAGGACAGGGGAACAGCAGAGAGGAGGATAGTGGGTAAGTTGACCAATGCTAAAGGATCTATGGGGAAACCTTTATAGAAATTCACTACTTAGTAAACTAATTTCAAAGTGAAAAGAAAAGAGTTTGAATAGAATTACTCATATTTACTAATGGGTGGTCCTTGTTACTCACAGGATACATGGTTATTAAATGAAAATTGAGTACCTGCCTACAAGTTTAGAGGACCAAGAGGTCTCCAGAACAACACAGGATATTGGCATCACCCTTGGTTACCTACTGTAACTCTGTGGTAAGATTCTACTGTTAAAAACATCATACACTTTGTCTACAGGACATAGAAAAAGCAACCTCACACTGGCCAGAAAAAGTTCTCCCTCCCTGATGGCTAGCTTCCATTGTTCCAGAAAGTGCCATGGGTCTGCTGCGGGACAAGATTAATGAAGTAATCCAGAATCCAAAAGGCAAGTACTGTATGTCTCTCTTGTTGATGAAAGCTTTAAAAAGTCAATTAGAATGTAGTGATAGACAGGTCTCCCATGTTCAGTGCAAGCTGCCCCACCCTGACATGCACAGATAGGCAGTACTACCTGGAGTTAGCAAGTTATAAAAAGAAGAGCAAGCATGAAGTTGGTTGGGATGGGGCTTGTTAGAGGGGACACAGGAAGAGGGGACATGGGATTCATATATGATCATATTTCATTGTCTACATGTATGAAATTCTCAGATATTTTGTTTTTAAATCTGTGATGCAATAACAAAGAAGAAGAAAATGTTGGAAAGTCAGCAGGGCTCTGGGGAGCTCACAAAAATTGTTTGCTCTCTCAGGGATTTTTTCCCCCCATAGGTATTTTAAAAATATGTGGGAACGTTCCAAAAAAAAAAAAAAAAAAAAAAGAAAAAGAAAAGAAAGAAAAAAAAGAAAACAAAACTAACAAAAAACGCTAAAACCTTGCTGCACACTTCTCCAACCCTGAAGGGGCTGAAACAACATTGGATTCTAGTATTTCTTTACATAAAGGACAATCACTTTTCTAAGGACGTCACTCAGTATACAATACTGACCATAGCTTAAACCCTTGCTGGCTCCCAGCCTTCTGAATTGGCAGTACTGCCAAGTGATGATAGCGTGGTCATACCTACCTGTTGTACTGGCTGCTGTTCAGCTATCATTGATATCATTTAGCTTTGTTCTACAGTAGCCAGATGTGATTCATTACACTTCCATTCTCCTGACTGGCCAGTCAGGTCCAGCTTGTTTGATTGGCTCTGGTTGTGTCTTCTGTATCTATCTGTTATTTTGCTTCCTTTGTTTCTCCTTCTCAACTATATTTTACTAGCTTTCTTTTTGAAAATTTACTCAGATGCCATACTTTGTATTTCTAGCCTTCCTTCCCACTCTCATTATAGATGTGGTTGTGTCCTCATATCTTAGCATTCAGGGACTCCAGTTGCACTTTCATTGGCAGAGAATAGGGAGGCCTGCAAGCTCTGTTTTGAGAGTCATCAGCAGGCAGGAGTCTGGAATGACTGTGTGGGCAGTTCTGTTTTCCTTGGCTGCTGATTCTCCCCAGGAAGAAACGTCTAGCATCCTACATGTAAGTTTCCCGTCTTGGTTCTGGCAAGTCAATTATCCTGTGTATATTTGTTTTCCTCTTCTAAATGTATTTATTTCTCATTTGCTGATAGGTTGTAAAAAGTTGAGATAAAATTTATATAATAGCAAATTAATCTTATAAAGTGCAATGCAGGGTTTTGTTTCTACTACTTTTACAATGATGTCGACACACCGCTTCTGTTTAGTTTGACACAGCCTTTGCTCACGCCATCGCCAAGACTCCTGGACTCCAAGCATTCATTTTTCATATTCTGCCACCTGCATTTTGCTTCTAAAAACCAACCATCTGCTTTATCTCTTTATGGATTTGTCTGTCCTGGCTGTTTCCTGTAAGTGGATTCAGAAAACACGACTGTCTTAGTTAGGGGTCCCTATTGCTCTGATAAAATACAACCAAAAGCAACTTGAGAAAGAGTTTGTCAGTACAACTTAACAGTCCATCTCCAGGGAAGCCAGGGCAAAGATTTCAGGCAGTGATCTAGAGGCATGCAGGAATGCATATGCCATGGAAGAGTGCTTCTTACTGGCTTGGTGCTCAAGGCTTGCTCACCTACCTTCTTATACCAGTGCCACCTGCCCAGGACTGGCACTGACAAATGAGCTGGGCCATCTCAAGTCAATTATCAAGCATGAAAAGGTACCATAGGCTTGCCCATAAGCCAGTCTGGTAGGGAGGCATTTTCTCAACTGAGGTTCTTCTTTCTGGATGACTCTAGCTTCTTGGGTCAAGTTGACAGAAACTAGCCAGAACAATGACCTTTGTGTGTTGCTTTTTTTCAGTTCCCTTCAAAATTCATTTGTGTTGTAGCACGTACTGGTATCTCATTTCTTTTCATGGCTGAAAGATGTTCTGTTGCACAAACACATAATATGTATGCATTCTTCAATTGCGGCTCATCTGCTGTAGTCTTTCCATAGACTTCTACAGTTGTATTTCTTTATTTCTTTATGATTTGGGAAAGTAGGAGATGAAAATACCCATTTAATTGCTGTATTTAACACAAAGTTTTAAGAATAATAATATTAGTACATTGTATTTCTGCTTGACTTAATATATTAATTCACTTAATATATATAATATATTATATAATATATTTAATATATAATATATAATATTAATATATTAATTCACTTACTATGCACTTGATATTGTTCTGTAATAGAGTACAATTCAAAATAATAAACAATGGCTTACACTGATATCATCTATTTAAGTTGTATGTGTCTATTAGTGTTTAATAACTGGCAATGGCACTTTTAAACTATTTGACTCACTAATCATGTATATTACTATTGTTAGCAGAAATGAAAAAGAATTGTCTCTAAAACTCACCCCATCCAAGTGCTTCAGTCACTTGAGGTTGTGGGACCGGGGGTGAGCAGCTTACTTAGCCTCTAGCTTATATCTGGATGCTGCAATAAGAACGGGTGCTAGGCAGACGTAGCTTGGCCCATCTCATTAGAGTATCACCCATGACATTTGAAGATTTCATATTTATTAAATCCCTTTTAATTCACTAAGACAAAATTGTAGCAAATGCAAAACTGTCATCTACACTCTCTTGATTATGACAAATTAGAAGTTTTAACGGTCCTATGAGTCCTCATGTATTTATGTTTCTAATGCTTTCATAATTATAATTATTTAGGTAGGTACAATGTAACAGTCTGCTTTATTTCATTTCTATTGTATCATAAACATTTAGTTTTATTGCTTTAAAAGCTTCATAATTACTATCTAGAGGCCAAATTACATTTCATTATATGTACATACCATGATGTACTTAATAATTCTCCTAAGGTTGTTCTCAGCTCTGTTGAGTAATTGTGATGATTGAATCAGGGCAATTAATACATATTTAGAGGAAATAGCCTTAATTATAAGTCATAGGAATCATATGCTTTTATCTCAGACAAACCTAATTTTATTCTCAATTGACCACTAGTTTTGTGTCCATGAGTTAACTGCTTTAAATTTATTTTTTAATTACAATACTTAATTGAGATCTCCTTTACAAATGGTAAGATGCACAGATCTCAAAAGTATAACAACATGTTTTTATATGCTATATACCTCCATGGCCAAATACTCACCTTCAAAACACAATCAGCATTTCAAACTCAATCAGTGTAAAATAGTGTTTTAAAATTGGTACAAATGGAACTGTTTGATATATTTATTTTTGTTTGTATTCTTGGGTTCAGTGACATACTTTCAAATCATAGTGTATCAGTTTGGAAGCCTGGATTTTGTTTGGAAGCCTGGGTTATGTGTGTTGGTGTAGTACTGTGCTGTACAAGTCTACTGCAGTTGGCTTGCCCTTCCTCCTGATAATGGATCTGTTCTGTGTTTATCAGGGCCATAATGAGTAGAGCTCCTAGGGCTGTTTTTGCACGTCTCTTCTGTGGCTGTATATGTGCTCAATTCTCTTGGTTGTGTATCTAGGAGTGGAATTACTGTTTATAGAGTAGGTGCAACTGGAGAAGCTAACACATGTGGACAATCTACATTGTGAATGGGATAGAAAGTATGTCACTTACTGACTTGGATAAATATCTTAATTGCTCTGAACCTTAGGTAGATAATGCATACACTGTGCATGTATGCCTTGATGAATACAATATATAAAGAGAAGGAACACGAAATATATGAAGATCATAGGGTATAAAGAGTATAGGATCTGGGAGACAGAAAAGCATTTTGTTTGGCTTCCAGGGTTTGGGTCAGGGTATCTATTTTCTCTGATCTTTTCCATGATGTTAACTGTGAGCCACCACCCAGCTCACCCCACAGATATCGCCACTTGTCAGGGTTCCAATGGGTTGAGTCTGTTGAGTGACCTCTTGACCCTTCACTGGGCTGATCATCCATCCCATCAGCTGCACCTGAGACTCTGAGGATGATGTATTTTCTTAGCTCCACTCTGTTTCTCATGCTTGTCTCCTAAATTCTAGTCTAGTTGCTTAGTAAGATGTCCACACTACCAAACTGCTGCCTGATTTCAGCACAGAGTCAAGTTGTTTCAACTGTCACCCTATTAGTCTTTTCTCCTTTGTTTTTACTTTTTTTACTTAAAATAAATACAAATATGGCAAACCCCTCCATCCTCTGGCAGCTGGTACTGTCATGCCTGGCTGATCTTACCTTCAAGGTGCAGCTCATACTGGCAGACTGTTGGAAGTTGTGACTTAAGGAGCATCTGGCTTTTTTCTGTCTCTGCCTCTATCTCCAAATTTTATCTTCCCTATTAGTGATCAATGTATAATATGAAGACAGAGATGGGAAGTTTGAAGAGGTGTATATAATGACTCAAGATGGCAACAACCTTTTTTTGTGTGTGTGGTTCTCCTATTACACAGCCCATGTGGTTTCTCAGCCCCAGTCAGCCCTGTAAGAATGACCCTTGTTACCCTGCTTTTAACGTCTGTTGTCCATGTTAGAGAAACAAGGTCGAACCTGATGAAAAAATTGGGCAAAAAATATGGCCATTGGGCTTATAGAGTTGTTCAACTTTGTTTATAAGGAAAATGCAAATAGATACTTAACAATGTAAATAAGCAATTCAAAAGCTTGGAAACATGCTTTCCCAGAGAGGCAGAGGAGTGACAAGCTGGCTGTACATTGCTAATGGAAGCATAAAATGGCATACTGTACAGATGGAACTTGGAGATGCCTAGACACACTACAGATGTGTTCATAGTTTAAACAATAACCCACTGCAAGAAGTTTAAAGATTTATCTTAGCATGAGAAGACATATGTGCATGAGGTTATTCATTGTGGCATTATTCACAAGTATGAAATATTGGCAATATTCAAACATCATAAGCCATGGAACATCATTAATTCTCTCCATATGGAAAGTATCAAAATGAATGATGTTTCGCTGAGTTTATTCTTCTGGAGAGTTTTGACTTTTGGTATCATGATAGAATTTTTATGTAGTTCCAAAATAATTAAACCAACAAAGATGTGGAGAAGGCAAGGGCCAAGAAGGATAGTTTTGTTTGGAGTTAGGCTGCATTTGGAGCTATTGGTGTAAATATCAATACCAGTATACCACTACACATACTATGTGTATACTCATTCATACTGTATAAGCAGATAGATAGATATACATGTACATTACATATATAGGTATATCTGAATACAAATATGCAACTAGGTACACACATTTCTTTTAAAAAAATCATTTATTTATTCACTTTACATCCCAATTACAGCCTACCCTCCCTCCTCTCTTCCCAGCTCCACCCTTTCAAATCCCTCTCCCTATCTCCTCAGAAAAGGGGAAATCCCCCTTGGGTACCATTCTACCCTGGGGCATCTAGTTGAAGCAGGACTAAGCACATCCTCTCCCACTGGGGGCCAAACAGGCAGTCCAGTGAGAGGAAGGGGAATCCAATGGCAGGCAACAAAGTAAGAGACAGTCTCTCTCCCCCTCCAATTGTTAGGAGACCCACATGAAGACCAAGCTGCACATTTGCCACAAACATGCAGGAGCTCTAGGTTTAGTCTCTGTCCCCACAGGCCCAGGTTCATTGACTCTGGAGGTCTCCCTGTGGTGTTCTTAATCCCTCTGTCTCACTCAATCTATCTTCCACTCTTCCTCAAGGCTCCCCAACCTCTACCAGCATCGGGGAAGATAGAACAAAGATGGCCCTGCAACATCTTCACTAAAAACAGTGAGTTTGCACTTACAGAGAATGGCAACCAGTATCATCACTCTCCAGAGACAGAGGATCAGTACGATGGATGGAAACCTGTAAAGTGTGGAGGATACAGGAGTCATTTGTGGTACCCGTGACAGTTTTCTATAAGAAGCTATTCCAAAATAGTTTCTATAGTTTTAAAAAAGAAATAACATTACTCACAGTATTGTTATAAAGACTAGAGGAAATAATCTTTTAAAAAGCGTTAGTACAGAGCTCAATACAGAAAGGAAGATTTAATTGGCAGCCACCATTAACACTGATATTAATAGAAACATGTTAATATTTGGTTAGTATGTTAATTGATCCCAACACAAATACATTAATATGAATATAGACATTAATTTTAATATCTGTTCTACATAATATTGATCTATATTGATAATATCAATAGCATGGATATATTAAACTATAATATAAATATATTAATATCTAATATTGAAGTAAATAATTTTTTGAAAACATACTATTTAATATTTGTATTGTTTGAGAACTTCATACATGCATACAATGTATTTTCATCAAATCCACCCTGTCTCAGGTTTGCTATTGCTGCGATGAAACACCAGAACCAAAGTAATTTGGGGAGGAAAGAGTTTATTTGGCTTACATTTCTACATTGCCGTTTGTCACTGAAGGAAGTCAGGACAGGAACTCAAACAGGGAAGGAACCTGGAGGCAAGAGCTGATGCAGAGGTCATGGAGGATGCTGCTTACTGGCTTGTTCCTCATGACTTGCTCAGCCTGTTTTCTTGTGGAACCCAAGACCAACAACCCAGGGATGGGGGATAGGCTGGTCCTCCCCCATCAATAACTAACTAAGAAAATGCTATACAGGCTTACCTAAAACCTGATCTTATGGAGGAATTTTCATGATCGGGGTTCCTTTCTCTCAGATGATATTAGCTTGTGCTAAGTTGACCTAAAACTATCCAGCACAACCCCTTATTCCCCCACCCCTGGTTCGTCTATCTTCCTTTACTACTCCACTTAGTATGACCCTTGTGGATGAGTGTACATCATCTATTGGAGCATGGAAAACCTCTAAGGGGCCACATTCCTGAAGAAAACTGACTGTCCCTACTCAACAACCATCATCTGCCAATAGTGCCTCAGGTAGAAGTGGGACTACATGAGCCCCTCCAATCCATGCTGTTATTTGGGCTGGCTTGGTCTTGTGTATGAAGTCACAACTGTTGTGAGTTCACGAGAGCAATGGCCTTGTCATGTTGGGAGCCAACTTTTAGCAGAAAGTGGCTAGAAAGCAGCTGTCAACTTTGCAGCCATCTGGAACCATATACCCTGATGAGAGACTTGCTTTTCAATAGCCTACAATAGCTGAAGCACACTCTGATAAATATCTTGTTTATCCCACATATCTTGTTTTGCTGTTTAGTGCCCACAGCTGCAAGGAGCATGTGGTATCCACGCCTGCAAGACATGTGGTGCACGTGCTATCCATACCATACATGCCTGTAAGGCTTACGTCATATCCACACCTGCAAGGCACATGGTATCCACACGCTTACAAGGCACGTGGCAAAAGCCTATAAATACCCCAGACTTTCCTTCAAAGAAGAACGAATAAGAGAGAAAAATAAGAGAGGAGCCCTTCAATGAGATAGACAATAAAAGAGAGACGAGAGGACAAATAAGAGAGAAAATAAGAGAGACAATAAAAGAGACTTGAGACTTGACTACAGATCCTCTGGCTTGTCTCTATTCCTCGCGTCTCTTCCCCTTCTTCCCCCTACACTCTCTCTTACTAAACCCTGACCTGTGGACCAGAGCAGCAGCGCAGGCCAGGACGTTTTTTGGCCCCCAAGCCAGGCAGAGTATGGTCCTCAACATTGTCATGTCTAGCAAATACTGTTTTGCTATAGTCCTCCACTGCCTCAGTCTCTTATAATATTTCTGCCCCCTCTTCCACCATGATCCCTGAGCCCTGAGGGGAAGGAGTAAGATGTCTCATTTAAGGCTGAGAAGGCCAAAGTCTCTTATTCTCTGCACATTGAAAGGTTGTCGGTATCTCTGTTAATCATCATCTACTGTAAAATGAAGGTTTCTGATGAAAGTTGGAGATGCACTAATCTACGGGTATAAAGATGAGGACATTGGGGTGTAATTTATTACAAGGTCCATTTAGCAGAAGTATAGTGTCTGTTCTCATCTAGGGCCTATGATTTAGCCAGCCACAGTTTTGAGACCAGTAAATGGTATCACGTATGAGTTTTATCTTAACAAGCAGAAGGTAGTTGGGTTCCTCCCATAACGTTTGTACTGTCTGTTGGACCAGTGGGCATATCTTGCCAAACAGGTTGATATTGTAATTCTTAGGATTCACAGCTGAGTAAGAGTGTTGATTACTTTTCTATTCCAGCAGTGTGCATAGAACTTTCTAGCATCATCGAAGCTACCCAGTAGAGATGAGGCTTCCAGTTGGCACCAGCTTGACTCCTCCATGTCCTATGACCGAAGTATGTGGTGTATTCAACAAGAAGGTCTTGCTGTTAAGGTTTGAGAGTATCCAAGAGCAATGGCAACTCCCATGTTTGAGAGTTTTAGGGGATTCCTAAAGATAAGCCAACAACTCAAAAATCAATAACTCATATCTTGCACTAGGTTTTTTATTTGATGTCCTACCAGTGTCTGGAAGATGCATTGTCCTTGTATTGAAGGGTAACTCTATTTGAACTCCTTTTTCCTCCCACATGGATGAGTTCTATGCCCCAAATCCACATGGTACACAAGTTGTCTATAGACATTCATGTAACCACCATGGCATGAATGTTTAGGCTTCTACATATATGCAAACACAGATAAATAAACATAATAATTTCATTTTAAAAGTGTGTGACAGTTTGTTATTTGCATATATATTACAATTTATTTTCCCTATTTTAGCTTCTTATATTATGTATAATTTTGTTTTAATGAATAAATAATACCCTCATGGTAACACTATATGTAAAATTGTTTATATATTTTTACTCTTTTTTTTATAGCAGTATAAGACAGAGTCTTTGAAGTGATTTTGCTAGATCAGAGATACAGATGACTTAAGGAATTTGTAGTCTGTGCTGGAGTCAAGCGTCTCCTCTGAGGGGGTTCTGGTTTGCTCTTATCTCTCAGGGCACGTCTGTTATCTTCCCACACCAACAGTGTGACTGTCACCGAACTCTTCTGAAGACTATGGTTTTCAGAAATTAAACAGTTCCTGAGTAGAAGAACTTCACAAAAACCATAAAGCAAAGAAAAGCAGAATTTAAGTTAAGCCAGTAAGCAGCAGCCAGCAAGCACCATTATGTAATGGGGTCTTCCTAATGCCAGACACAGAGACAAACTGTAACCCATCAAACGTTTGCTTTCCTTTCTTCTTCAATCTCCCCTGTCACCTCTTTTGTTTCTTCCCTTGAGCTTGCCTACTTGACGAATCACTGCTTGCTCAGGCAATCTCTTAAGAAGAAATCTTACTGTGGCTCAGTTTATCTTTTTTAGCGCACAAGAAATTTGATATACCAAATGCTTAAGAAATATGAGTTTTAAATTTATCACTGCAAACTAACAGTATTTCCCAAAGCAACAATTGTGTGATAAATGAAATGATATGTGTCTGATTACATATAGTATCCGTTCATGTGAGTCAAGAGAATATTGTCCATGTTCAGAAAGTCAGTTTCCTTGGAGGTTGTCCATTGTCTTGGGACTAGAATCTGTGCTCTCAGTGACTGTGGCTTCCTGAGGAACAGAAGAGAAGGTCTGTTGGCCATATGAATGCATGCCGGGTGCCTGACTCCTTTCCTACATGTGCCTAGAGGCTACCACAGAGCAGATCCTGCCTGTCAGAGTTGGAGCTAAGACTGAGACTTTAGATTCTGAAATAACAAGCTCATCGTTCTTGCTGTAAACCAGAACTTAGATGTTTGAAAAGATGTGACCGTTTCAATTTTCTTTAAGTCAGCTCTCCCTGGATTGGGCAAATGACTACAGCACCAACCACACAGGAGATCAGTAGTGCAATTTACAGGCTTTGTAATGGAAAGTCATCTCCCCCAGCTCTGGCTCCTCATTGTAAAGCTGAATCAGTAGTTGTACAAGTTCTAGTGATGTAAAGTTTCAAAGACTAGCTATGGAAATTAAAAGTTTCTTATGGTAGAGAGGGGTTGGTATCTATTTATCTGTGCAGGAAGCAGTCACCATAAAATACTCTCTGTCTTGATAGAGAGCAGATGCTACACTCCCCCAAAACATACTCCGGAAGCGTGAGCCTGTGGGGCAGACTCTGCCATAAATGTCTGCAATGTTTATTCAGTCAAGATTTATGTTACAGTGAAATTAAGCCTGATTTTAAACCACTCGCCATTTAATCAGTATTTATACATACCAGTAAATAACCCACAATTTCAAATATGGGATGGAAGACTATTTTCACTGATTCCCAGACAGAGATCAGGCATGGCTTAACGAAAAAGAAATTCCAACCCTTGATAGTACCTTTTCTCTTAATTCTTAAGTTTTATTTTGCAAACAGGGGAACATTCAACATTCATCGACACTGATAACTTCTTTCTTCTTTCTCTCTCCTTCCTGTTCTTTCTTTCCCTCATTTTCCTTCTCTATTCTATTCTTTTAAACTTTCTGTTGGTTCTTTGGGAATTTCACCTCATGCACCCCAATCCCACTCACTTGCTCCTCTTCTCATATCCACCCTCCACCCATGCAACCTACCCCCAGACAGAGAAAAAAAAAATCTTGTGGCATCTGTGGTGTGTCACAGTGTGTCCCACAGTATACCCTTTTGTCCACTCTTCTTTGCTCACAAGTGTTCATCGCAATGACTCATCTATCCAGGTTTGGCACTGGCCTCTGGCTTCTGCTACTCTATCGACACTGGAACCTCACTGGGACTCCTCTCTGATATCCTGTTGTTGCCTGTGTCATGGAGATGCTGTGGTTTTGAATCTGTAGGATTGGCTTCTTCGTGCACTCTAGTTCATTGATGGGGTAGATGTTGGGATAGCCTCGGATCTGGGCCTGAGAGGTATCTGATCTTGTCAACCTACCCTTTTTTCTCTCTTTACCCTTGGTGGCTGGCTAATCAGCAACCCTTCTCTTCCCACACCCAGGGCCAGCTTCATCCTGTTGCCCAGGTGAGGTGCAGGGTCTGCTCTCCTGAGTGTTGTAGATGGTGAGGGACATGCCCAGTTGTCATGACTGTGGGGCCAGCTTTCCAGCTTGCCATAGATGGTGAGGGAGAAGGGAGGGGGAGGAGAGAGCTCCACTGCCCAGTGGATAAGAGGCAGGGTCAGCTCTCCCACACTTATGCCCTGGGGACAGCTCACCTGCAACCCACATATCCAGGGCTGCTCTACGGTGCTGCTCAGGTGAGGTAAGGGACTGCTTTTCCAAGTGCTTCAGCAGGTGATGGGCAGAGCCAGATCTCCTGCCTGCCATAGGTGACAACAGATAAGGGGCATCTCTTGCTGCCAATGTCACTGCCCAGTAGACAAGTTGCCATGCTCTCCCATGCTCATGTCTTCAGTGCTGATGCTGCCAACCACCATGGTCAGCTCTACTGTCCTGTCCAGGTGAGGGGCAGGGCCAGTTCTCATGATCCCAGGACCAGGCCTTCTGCCTGCTACAGGTGGTGAGGGGGGTATCTCTCCCCCATCCATGCCACTGCACAGGAGATGAATGGTAGGGATAGCTCTCCTATAGTCATATCTTCAGGGCTGGCTCACCTGCAAGTCCCACAATGTGCAGGCCCATCTCTCGAGTACTTCAGCTGGCTGACATCAGCATCAGTTCTTCCATTCTACTGTCCCCCAGATACCACTCTCTAATGATGTCCAGGTAAGGGCTGGGGCCAGTTCTGCACAGCCCTCAGATGTCAACATATCCTAGAGTGGCAGCCCAGACCAGGGACATCAGCCTGGCCTTTGATGATAACAGACCCCTCCTGCTGCAGGGCAGTGAATCCAGATGTGGACCTTAGTGGTAGCATAGGCCAGGACCCCACCATGGTCCCAGGTGGTATTATCAACTACTCACATCAGGCTGTTTCTCACTACCTCTGGGTCTCCAGTTCTGCCCACCTTCTATGTGCTCACATCCTTCTGTTTCTCTTTCTCTTTCTCTTCTACTTCTCTACCACTTACTTGTTTCTCTCAGTGGCACCTGGGGGGGGGGGTTGAGTGTCTGGAGTCATCTCAGGAGTGGTCTCAGGAGTGCTCTTCTCTGCTTGTGCATTATGGTGCCAAGCAGAGGTCATCTGGGGCATGGTCTGTCTCTTCCAGGCCTGTGTTGCACCAGACCTGTTGTTAGCTCAGGCTATCTCACTGTCCTGGCTCTGTGGTGCTAGTCTGATAGTCATCTTGGGCTTGTTCCTTGCCCGGCTCACCTGAGTGGCCCTACGTGAGGGTCGTCTGTCTCAGATTCTCTCCTGATGGTGGGGCGTGATCCCAGGTCAGGTTTTTCTAGTCTCCAGCTTACTCCCCATTCTGGGAGCCTGTCCATGTCTGTGCAGTGCCAGACTGGTGCTGTGCCAGGCTAGCTCCCTTTTCAGGCTCCCTGGCAACAGAGTGGTGGTTGCCTCAGGTTTGCCTTTTTTGTCAGGGACTGTTACGCTACCATGAACCATTCCAGTGTTCATAGGTCAGAACACTGAGCATCACGGCCTCTCTGGCACATACTGATGAACACGTGGCACAGCAGCTGCACCTACTCTGAAGTCCAGGCTTTCTGGACTCACTAAACAGCCCAGCTTGGTCTCAACGTTGTAACAATCGCTCGCAGTTTCTGGAATATTGGGTTTAGAAGCATGGGGCACCAGGCCCTGCTTGATGACTTCTTTATAATGAAGAGAGAGATTCAGTGGCATCTCTGCTACCCCAAAGAAGTGATGTTGGAGTGTCACAGACCCTTCTGGAAACCTGCAACTTCCCCTCACTCCACAACCATTCAGGAGTGGTTTAGCGTGGTGCAGTCTGGGGACTGTGAAGGAGCAAGGGAGGTTACATTTTCAAAGCTGGCTTTATGTCCTAAGGATCTGGGCACCACAGAGCCAAATTGATAATTGTGGCCAGGCTGAGGCAGGATAGAAAAACAGGAAAAGTTTGGGGGCCATGAAAACAAAAAGAAGGAACTCATCCTGAAATCAGTTAAAGCCCTCTCAACAACAATTTGCAAATGCTTCAGGCATTTCTCCTTTCCTGGCTGCATACCTGCAGTTTTCTAGGAATCTTACTTAGACCAAGAACACATACCAAAACCCTTTTGCAACTCTAACGGCTCTTGGTTTTATGATTATAACCTCCTCATTTATCAAAAGTAGGGGCTTCTTATCTATGATTTGAGGGTCACCGAAATGCTATGTATGGCTTGTGCTGAGATAATTAGGTGTGAGTCTTCTTTGAGGGGCACTTATCCATGGGGATGCCTATTCTCTGTGACTCGCCCTGGAGGAAGCCATGCCTTCACAGTCACCTGGGTGTGCTTGACTTTCCCTGACTTCACTTTGGATACTTCTACATGGGCAAATTGTATTTTGTGGTGGTGTGTCTCTCCTTTCACTTTTTCCTGGGTCTGGTGACCAAATTCACATGGCTAGGCCAGTACTTTTATCCTCCAAGCCTTCTCACCAGCCTCCGAGTAGTTGGTTTTTCAGTGTAAAATGCTTCCAGAAAAATTATCTCTTAAGGTACTTTCAGGTTTAGTGAAAACAGATTTTAGAGAGAAGAGGATCTGAGAAAAAAAATATTAACAGAAGAACATTAGTTAAAATTTATGAAGTTATGAACTATTTAACTCCAAACCCAATGTAGGGGATATTTAGATAATACCCCTCCACTTTGCTACACAGAGAGGATACTAGAAAGAGACACACAAATATCTACATCCCAGTCTCAGTCTAGCTGGTCAGTGGCCACGGAGCAATGGCCACTCATCTTTTCTAGGTCAATTTTCTTATTTGTAAATATTACCTGTCTACCTTAGAGTTTTGAACTCAATAAATTCATGAATACAAATATAAAATCATGCACCATGTCATCATGTGTGGAATACAATAAATATATGCTCAATATTCCCTGAAGGAAAGTAATAATCCCTTCTTCAAGTTTTGGTCACTGTACACATTTTGCTTTTATTCCATCTTTTCTTACAGTTATGACTGAAGACAGACTGTTGATCCAGAAGCCAATGACATGAGTGAGCTGTAGGACACTTCCTCAGACCTCATCCTCAAGCATGTTGACCCTAGTGTTGCTCTCTACGCTAAACAATTGTCCTGAAGAGCTTTGTTTATTCAGTTATGTCACGTCGTGTCGCTATCTTAGAAAACAAATCAATCACTATAGTATATATTGATTTCAAAAGGACAACACTCCAATTGCTCGTAAATATAAATGTTTTTAACAAACAGCAATGTTTTGAACGAAACTATTAAAAGTGGCATTTTTACATTTCTGCCAAGCTCTTTAATGTTTGACTTAATTAGGAACAGCTGGATCCTCACATCTGCTTCTGCTTTCAATCTCTCATGGTATCAAATGACACGAGGACTCTGGAAAATCGCATTCTATACTCCTGAGAGAACGGGAACAAGGGCGAGAATATCTTAGTTTTAACATGAAAACAACACTGTCCTCGTGGCTCTCTGGATGGCCTTGGAGAACCCCGAGCGTGTGACGCTGTAGCAAATGTGCAAAATTCCTGCCAGACTAAGCTGGGTCAAACTTGGAAGTGTGTTTTAACCCTCTTATGACCAAGCAGTTTTAGTCTCAAAAATATACTTAGGAGAAATCAGTGCATAAAGCTCAAAAAAAAAAAATGTTCCTAATAAGCTTATTTACCATGGCTACAAACTGGAGCAACTCAAATGTCCATCAACAGAAAATGCATAATGAACCATTGAATATCCATACGGTAATATTTCACACAGTAGTAGGAAATGATTTGTTTGTGAAAACCATGTATGGCTCTCACAGATTTCATGTTAATTGAAAGAAGCCAGATTGAGGCCACCCAGTATACTGCATGACTGCATGGATACAAAATTCAAGACTGGACAAGAAGATCTATTGTGCTTGAAGACAGAAGAGTGGTCACCTCTGTGAGTATGTCTGAGGCTATCAAGCAGACAGGGAAACGAGGAAACTTTCTGGGTTTCTGGGAATGTCCTTGATCTTGATCATTTAGATGATGGTCATGCAAGAAGAGAAGAGTGTGTAAATGCACCAGTCTCTGCACCTGAGCTTCGCATGTTTTGCCTTATACACATTGCATGTCAGAACATGCATGTAGAAGTCCTGTAGGACATTTTAAACTTGCGGCAGGGAGGATGTTTTGTTCCTTAGAATTTCAAGCGTCCTATTTCCCCTCTAAGAACATGACTGCTGTTGGTAATTTGTGTTTATAATGTGTTTATTCTCCGCATCTATGATTACTTTACACATACTGACTAAGCTAATTGCAGTTGATCCTCATTTCAGAGGTTACAAAGGACTGTTTAGTCAAATTGTTCTATTTGCAATTCCTGTCAAATCCTGGGGATGCACAAAGGAAAAGCTGCACTGTATATGCCTGGGAATTGAGATTCGGAAAGATAGAAACGCAATTTGCCAACGCCTAAGTTTTCCCTCAACCCCAGGCCCTCTGACCTGTGCTGCCTCTACTGCCATGCGTGGTGAACTTGCTCAAATTATTGATCTTTTTATGTTTCTCAGTTATGAGCAAATGATATTTTATGTTGAAGATAGACCCAGACATGAGAATCAACCTCAGAGATCCAGACAGATCCATAGCTGCCCTGTGGTTCAGCAGGTTAGGGCAGAAGTGGTCTTACATGAACAGAAGGCTCCTTGATGTCACTCTAGATGGGAATGCTCGGGTTGGACAGCTCCTTCTCTTGTCCTACCATAGGGGAACTAGAAACATACTGTAAAGGTGCATCCCAGAAATATCAGCTCATTGGGATACTGCTTCAATGAAAGGGCCAGAATTTATATTTCAATTCTGTCATCATCATTTCCGGGAATATGAGTATATTTCTGGGGTTTGAAACAGTGTGTGTGTGTGTGTGTGTGTGTGTGTGTGTGTGTGTGTGTGTCAAACCTTAAGTCAGGGCCATTATAAGAACTAAGACTTAACAAAACACTTGCTATTCTATTAACAATAGTGAGGAATTAAATTTAGATTTTTGGCTATTTAAGATTATAAAAACACAGGACAAATCCTCATTTGTTCAAAGACACTATAACAGAAATTGAAGGACATAACAGTTTGACAGAAAAACATGGACTTCACCAGTAATAAATCTTTATTCTATATACCATGGCAGTGGACATTTAAAAAAAAAAGAGAGAGAGAAGCCTAGAATGACATTGTTCTAATGTGACATAGAAAGAAAACTTTGTAAAGTTAATGTTTGTCTTGAAATTTTAGGGAGATGAAGTTTCTTGGATCCATTCCTATCTTCTAGACCCCTGCTAATCCCGTGGGTAATGATAGCTCATGTGAAGAAGGGGCCACAGAATATTTTAGTCTAAGCAACTGATGGTCTTGTATAGCTGAAAGTCCTGCTGGATTGAGGTCTAGGAATTCTAAAGAGGCTTCTGATATCTTCCTTGAAAATGAATGAGTCATAACTGGAAACTGTGGTGTCAGCACACTTCCCAGGCATCTGGAGAGCCCATCACCATCACTTGCTGAAATGCCCTGGAGGCACTAGAATAAGAGAAACAGAAGGCGTCAGGACATCTCCATCATTTTTCAGTGACAGTATCTGTTAGAGGAGGAAACACGGGTGCTAAGAAAATGCTGAGTTGGTTTGTCATTATCCTGACTGTAAAACTCCCAAAAGAAAAGATCAAGCTACTCAGAAAACAGTAGGTTTGATGGGATGCTGGAAGAAGCACAGTCTCGGTGCACTGTGGGAGACTGAGTCTGACTGCTAGCGTGATTGTTTATCAGGGCTGAGAGAGCAGAGCCTGCCCTAAGAATTAGCAGGGGCTGGTATATAAGGATGGTTGACTGCAGCCACACTCATTGCTGCAGAATCACATTTGCATCACATCAAAATTATCATCATGAGCTAGGGGCATGGGTCTTACTCTAGATTGAGTGGTCTATACAATGAAAAACTATCTTTGGCCTACAGAATCTAGTGGCTCTCTTATGCCAATAGAGCAAAGACTAAAGACTCTCCATGTTGTATTTTGAATAAGAATGTCCTCCAGAGGCTCAGATTTTTGAATACTTGGTCCCTAATTGGTGGGGCTGTTTGGGTTTAGGAGGTGTGGCCTTACTGGAGGAGTGTGTCTCAGGGGTCTGGTGGTCTGCTTTCAAAACCCACTTGGCCTGCCCAGTTCACTCTCTTTCTCCTGATTGTGGTTTGAGATGTGAACTCTCACCTGTTCCTGCTGCCACAATTCCACGACAGTTTCTCATCCCTCAGGAACTGTGAGCCCAAATAACTCACTTTTCTATAAGTAGCCTTGCTCATGGGGTTTTGTTACAATAGAAAAGTAGCTAATATACTCCCCAAATCTAAATTTTGACTGTCCTTTTGCTTTATGCTTCATTGACACATAACTCCTTGTAGTTTTCTGCTGGGAGCAAACTTCAGGAATCAGTTCTTTTAACTTTGTAGACACTACTAGTTAAATGGCCTCTCTTCCTCTCTATATCTGTCTCTTCCTGTTCCTTCCTTCTGAATGAGTCCTGGCAATTGGGTCCGTTGGGAAGTCGTCTCTGGATGCTCTCCTAGTGTTCTGGTTGCTCAGGAGTCTATCTTTGCCCTTCCTTTGCTGCCTGTGCACACGCTATCATGTTATTATATAAGGTTACATAAGGCCATATTTTTGCAAGTGTGAGATATACTACATGTCTTTTCATAATAACATATGGATACAGAATATGATGAATCCCATTTTGCAGCTAAGAGAACAGAGAAGCAGTTTACCAAAGTAAATACTTGTTGTGTAGCTGAGATTCCAATCCCAACAGAAAGGCCTACAGCCTAGAAACCTAAAACCTGTGACTTTGTGCTCCAGCACACAGTGATCTGCATGAGGAAGTGGGGCCCCGAGGAGGTTCAGGCATTCTCAGGAACAAGAATCAGGTCCACCGTTTTATTCACTAAGTTCCCCTAATCCCCCTTGTTCCTTAGAGACTTTCATTCTTGATGAAGACAAGAGACAGAAACCAAGCAAGAAATTTAGGGATAAGGGCCTCAATTTTTGTCCTTGGCCAGAAGCCTTGCTCCTGAAATGACAGAAATATTAGAGGCTCTGATCCTTGATGTGGTTCCCAAATAATTTGAAGGCCTCAGTTATTGAGAGGGCATTGTTACAGTAGCCATAGATCCCACTGAAGCTTTAGACTGTACTTCCCATGTCTCTGCCAATACTAAGAACATAAGCATCAGCTTTGCTCCCCCTTGGGCTTTCTGGTCAAATAGTCATTATGATCTGTTCCAAATATTAGAACATTGTATATAATTGTCTGCTCCCTTAAGAGTTAATCCAACTGGGCCTGACAATCACCTAGTAGAGTGCCCCCAGGAAGGCTGATTAGTCTCATGACATGCTATGGCTATGGGAGGAGTTATTATCCCTTTAGTGAGATATTGTACTCATTTTTTTCCTGAATGACCCTATCACATCCCCTACAGACTCCGGTAGAATTTTCATCATCATGTAGCATCTCTTAGTTAGGGTCTCTATTGCTGCAGTGAAACATCATGACCAAAAAGAAAGTTGGAGAAGAAAAGGTTTATTCAGTTGTACTTTCATATTGCTGTTCACCATTGACAAAACTCAAGACAGGAACTCAAATAGAGCAGGTTTCCAGAAGCAGGATCTGATGCAGAGGCTATGGAGGAGTGCTGCTTACTGGCTTGCTCTCCATGGCTTGCTCAGCCTGTTTTCTTATAGAACTCAGGACCACTAGCCCAGGGATTGCACCACTCACAACAGTCTGGCCCCTCCCCCATCAATTATAAATAAAGAAAATTCCCTACAGGCTTGCCTACATCCTGGTCTTATGGAAGCATTTTCTCAATTGAAGTGTCTTCCATTCAGATAATTCTGGTTTGTGAGTCAAGTTAACATAAGACTAGCCAACACAAGCACTACAGAGCCCAGCACCTCTGAATTACTTAGAGAAAAATGTTATTTTTTTCCTCTGTTTTTAGTTCTGTTTCTCTTTTGGATACTGATCAAATTCTAAGCATGCTTTCCCTGACACCCTGAGCTTTCTCACCCTTTTTCTAGATCATCCCAATTTTTACCAGTGGCTGCTCACCAACCTTCACTGCTGAGCTCTCTGGATTTCTTGGACATTAACTAAAAAGACAAGGCTTTCTCTTTTCTGCTTAACTACCTTTCTCCTCCCAGCTGCCAAAAAATCATATCTTGCCTGCTCTATTCTTTCAAACCAAATAAAACTGTATTCAGTTCCTTTGTGGATGCATTTCTAGATTACTTTATTAATAAGACTAAGAACCCCAAAATGTTTGTTTATCTATAAAGTTTAGAACCCACAAGTGAGAGAAACTCGTGATATTTGTCATTCTGTACCTGACATAATACACACTTAATGTGATTATCTCCAGTTGCATCCATTTTCCTGCAAATACATATCTTCATCTTCTTTATGTCTGAAAGATTCCATCATGTATATATTCCAATATATATTCAATTACATATATTTCAACACACACACTATATCTCTCTATATTTATATCTAGTTGTTGGGCACCTAGGTTTGTTCCATAATGGCTATTGTGAACAGTGCCACAGTAAACATTGACAGGCAAGTATTTGGGAACATGCTAACTTGGAGTCTTGTGGGTACATACCCAGGAGTGGCACAGCTGGGTCACATGGGAGATCTGTTGTTAGTTTTTGTAGGGCCTCCATACTGATTTCCATATAGGCTGGGCTACTTTACATTCCTACCAGCCATGAGAGTGTTCCCTTTTGTCTGCCTTCTCATCAGCAATTATCCTTAATTGTTTCCTTGATGTCTGCTAGTCTGGCTGGGGTGAAAAGGAACCTCCATGTCATTTTAATTTACATTTTTCTGCCAGCTAATAAGGTTAACATTTTAAATATGTTTATTAGCTATTTGCACTTCAGCCTTTGGGTACTGTCTGACTCTTTATTGGTCCATTTGTTGGGTATTTGTTTTTAGTAAAGATTTATTTTTCATTTTTAAGTTTTGTGTGTGTGTGTGTGTGTGTGTGTGTGTGTGTGTGTGTGTGTGTGT
>JANHMN010000004.1:62627671-62721840 GCA_030674055.1 Rhabdomys pumilio
TGTGTGTGTGTGTGTGTGTGTGTGTGTGTGTGTGTGTGTGTGTGTGTGTTGCTGTCGGGAGAGACTTCTTTAGCTGAGCCAGGGCTAATAGTGAGGAAGGAAGCTGGGAAGAGAAGCACCCGACCTATTAACAAAGGCTCAGTTTTGTCCCTGCTGACCAACCAGCAGAAGGGATGGGAGCTGAGGCTCCCCGCCAGGGAGGTCGGGCTCCCTGCAAACAGTTGCAGGCATCCTTGCCACGCCTTCTTTAACACGCCCTTCTCTGGGGAGTCCAGAAACTTGGCACTGGGGAAGTAAGTTTTCAGCGCCACAGCAGCGGCATTGGAGATCTGCACACAGGGTGTTTGGGAACTACCTATTTGTTTGTGTGGGTTAATGGATTCTTAGTACAAACAAAGCCTAAACTCAGCTGACTTGAACGACTGGAATTTCAGCTCTCTTCCTTGGATGGGATGTTTTTGCTTCCTCTTCCTCTGACCACTCTTTAAGCCTGATTACCAGGTTAGCGTCCAGCCCTCCACCTCCAAGGGTGGCCAGCCCTTGGCTTAGAAAGAAGACTACAACCTGTAAGTACCTGTTTCCCGTGATTGTTTGCTCTTGGCTGTGAAGGTTCTGTTAGCAGAGTGTCCCAGAGGTGGGCAGCTGTGAGCAGCAGTGAGCAAAGGCTGCCTGGCAGCTTGCAAAACTTTAAATCTGTTAACTCAGAAGGCGGGCACTTGCGTGTTACCAAACCAAATGCCAAGGATGGAATTGGCTTCCCCACCTCCATGTAACTTCTGATTCCACACCGCAGGGGCACTCATCAAGGAAATAACTGCTTTACATTTCTGTGGAAATTTCCCTGAAGTTAGAGTATTTATTTTCTCTTAGCTAAAGGAAATGGTGAAAAGAAGAGATGCAAAATTAACAGGACAGATAATACCCCGAGGGTCTTAAGGTCTAGAGCATGGGTGGTCCCTGGGAACCTTCGCACGGCCTAATTACATTCGGATATGCTGTTTTAAAGTGTGAGTCTTGGTTTATGGTGATGAAAGACAGTGACAGGAGGCAAAGAGTCATTGTTCTGAAGTGTGCTTGGTATTAGGCTGAGCTGTGGTCCAGAGACTCCACTGCTACAGTAATTTTGGGGAATTTTCATCCGGGTCACAGAGGTCACTCTCGAGGCTTTTAGTTTCTGGGTTCTGTTTTGTTTTATTTACTGGCATCGCATCCAGTGTTGATGAGTGATGTACATGACAAAGCTTAGAAAGAGCATATCAAGGGCTAGTTAGTGTTGGTGGGTGGAATGTTGCTGGAGAGATTAACCTTTTTCAGGGCTGCTTTGCAGACCCCAAGGAGAGACCCAGCTGCTCCTCAAGCTTGCACTGGGAAATCATGACCTTCCTAGATCTTCCAAAGCTCGAGAAGTTTCCTGTTAGCATCCCTGTGTGCCTGTCCACTTGATACAATGCCTTCTGTGTAATTTTAGACACATCTGCTCTTACTCTTCATTCTAGATCTTCAAAACTTAATGTAGATAGAATACAGGCTAGTTGGGTCATCCATCTGCAGGAGGACCACAAGTTCAAGGCTAGCTTGGGGAGCATAGCACGACTGTTTTAGAAGGAGGCAGAAAGAGGGAGAGAGAGAGAGAGAGAGAGAGAGAGAGAGAGAGAGAGAGAGAGAGAGAGACAGAGACAGAGACACAGAGACAGCCAGAGACAGGCTGACTCTTTTGAAACTTGGTGAGAAGACGATTTTTAGCTCCTACTGTCAAAGATTTTTAGACCCAATATGGGGCCATGGATCTCCTCAGGTCAGTCTGATGTAGATGACACAGCACTTGAGTCAGCATTCTGTACACTGTTCCTGGCAGTTAAGTTCTTGTCAGTCACTTGGTTAATATCAAACGTCATGTCCAAGTAGTAGTAAGCCTGAGCTTCAGTTGATGCTGCACGTTTTGGGTGCAACATAAACTTGCATTCTTGACTGTCAAACCAGGGCTTTTTAACCAGATTCCTCACCTCTTTCCCCTTGGTCTACCTCTTCATTGCCATGAGTGAAAGTGATTTGTATGCTGGTCATGGGGTACCACATTGTTAGGTGTTGGGCTGTACAGCCTGCCTGCCGCCTCACAGCTAAGCAAGGCTGGTCTTGGAAAGTCTTCTTTCTGGGGGTACTATTCACCCTCTGGGGATGCTGGGATGCTGGAGCGAACTGGGCTGAAGGAAGCTGGGTTTTTTGGAAGGGTGCTGGAGTCTATTCCTAGAAACCGAGTTTGTCTTAGGCCAACTACCAGTGACTGAACATGAAGCGGCTCTTCATGCTGAAGTCCTCACGTGACAACATATGAAAGCCAGCACAGCCTCCAAACCCATCCCTGTGTTTTATGGCACTCCATGTTTACAGTAGAAAGAAAGCAGGGTGTGCTTATCAAGGCCCCTTTCCTGTCCTCTCCTCATACCAGGCATAGTGCTTGTTCTGAAGCATTCCAAAATGAGCAATATAGATGGTATGCTCAGGGTCCTTGTCCTCACAACGTTTCCAGTGAGCCTTAGACTAGCCACCTGAATGCCCCCAACCATCCTTCCTCTGTTAATAAAAGGAGGTAGGTCCACTGAGTTTCCTCCCTTCTCTTCCACACTGGGTTCAAAAGCCAACCCTAATTATGAGCTGTACACCCAGAGCCAAGTCTGGATATTGTTCTAACATTCACTGGCTCCGACTTCTAGATGGAGACATGAAGTATGAAATCTATTTGTGGGGTAGGTAGGCATGAAGATTGATTTTTAGCGCTTTTCTTTAAAAATCTTAATTGTGTCTTCTAAATTTTACTCTCACAAAGACCAGGATCACTCGTGCATTGAGTTAGACAAATGTCACCATATCAGAGCAGACATCCACTCCTTTCCAGGGGGATCAAGTAACTTCCTAGAAAGGCTCTCTTGCTGGGCCAGGTCATGCAGGAGGGCACGTTCTTATCTTGTCTGAATCTGATGTAGCTCCCTCTTAAGAGAGCTGGGTGGTCTGAACAGGGCTTGTGACTTTCATGGCGTACAGCTTGCAACCTGACCCTTCCATTCAAATGACTCTATTGCTTCTGTGCAACTTGGTGAGAGACTCAAACAGAGGCCTTTGAGGTTCCGGGGTGGGGGAGGTGTTAGAGACAAAAAGCAAATAACACCCCACTCCCAGATGGAATCTTGGTTGTCTATATTTTGTCTGTGATGTGCCTCCTTTTACCTCCGTGACTGCAGCCCTGTGTCAAAGGGCTTTACAACCTGGCCATCAAGATAGAAGAAAGCTGTGTGCTTTCTGACAAACACAGCCTCCAGCTGCCTGAGACACTCTGTGCACTAGACTACTGACTTCAGGCTGAGGACTGGGATTTTGCAAAGTAAGCACACACTTACCCCTTGTTGGTAAGTTTTTGCAGAAGCCAAACATAGTTGGCCATTTAATTTGCTTTTTTCCTTTGGATTCATAGAGTGGGTGATATTTGAGAATGTGTATTAAAAGATCCAGAGAAATGTTCCTTTTGGGCATCATCCAATGGCTTCTCAGGTTGCATGTCATTTGCAATTTTAGCTTTATTCTCCTGTTTGACCCCTAGAGACAGGGAGTAGATAAACATTCTAGGGCTAACACTGGGCCAGCACCCTGGGATTCAGCTCTGCTTTCTCTCAAACATTATCTGCTGTTCAGTGCTTACAGATGCTCTGCTGTCTTCACTTGAAGTAAGGAATCACACCTCTGTCTCCTGAGACCCATGTCCTGGCCTCTAATCCCAGGGTCTGCCTTCTTCTTTAGCACAATTCTTGCATTTGTTAACAATAGATCAGCAGCATTGTAAAATGAGGAGGCTTCAGAAGTTCTGGCCCAAATGTAGAAAAGCTGTTGAACATGCCCTGCATCCTGTCAGACCCCAGAAGCCTGGTTTGTCTTTCCTGTGAAAGTAAGGGCCCTACTTCCTGAACAGTGCAGCGGCAATGTTTTTATTCTGTCTTATGTGTGTGTACCCCTCTATGGTAACATGGTAGATGTTTCTGCTTCATTCTATAAAGCAAAAGATAACACTGATACAACAGCCATCCCAACATGTTACAAGTGATTTACAACCCAGGCTACAGTGACACTTCAGTCAAGCCAGCCTGGAGAGTAGAATAAATTGAGGGCATTAGCTCTTACTTTGCTGGACATTTGTACATGGTACATGGCATACTTGTTTTCAGTGATGAATTCATCTTTGAGAGAGAAATCATACGAGTGTGAAGAATGCTGGAAAGAAGCAAAAACTGTGGCGCACGGCATAACATAGTAGAAAAGAAAAGTGGATACGTGATGTCGATTTCTGCAGATCCCTCTGAGTGGGATCAGACACTAGCCTACCACTGCACTGGGTACCATCGCTGGCTGACAGCCTGGTTCTTTCTTGATTCTTTTTATGGCTTAAGTTGCCCCAAATAGGTCCATGAAGAAATAAGACTGAAAGAGATTGGTGTTGAAGATTAAAGGCAGTGAGACCATCACAAAGACATTGTCGTGAATCCTTTGGACTGCAGAATCCGAGAAGTGTATTAGTAGTTTTGGATAAATGAATAAGGGGATGAATGATTTTGTCACTTTCCATTTTGTTTTGTTGTAGCAACGGATTCGACATCCGGGATAAATGTTTGCTTGAGAATTTGAAACTCTGGGGTCACAGCATCTTAAGTCTGAACTCTCAGTAAATGGAAAGACGGAGCTATTGAGACACACAAAGCATGGTCTCCCTCTCCTCCCTCACTGACACTGATTTTACAGCTCTGATGCTTCTTTGGGGGTCATTTATTCAATTGTTGAGTTTCTATGTACAACACCCAGTGGCAGCCCTGGAAAAACCTGAGTGAGCAGACAAGTCCTGGCTTTTATCTTGAAGATTCTTACAAGCCAGGGGAGAAGAGAGAAACTTTTTTTTTTAAAGGCTTCAATAGTGATGAAAAGCCTGTAGACATACAGAGCTGCTGGATTCCACGTGAGCAGATAAAGCTGCTCCAGGAGAGTGAGACCTGGGAGGAAACAGAGCAGGATTTAGCCAGTGAGTGGGGCAGTGGGGACTTGGGCAGTTGGGAAGAGAGGCTTCATAGACTAGAGAGACTCAGGGGCTGACATGGTGACTTTAACGAAGAACAGAAGACATGCTTGACCAGCTGATCAGTGGCCAGGAGATGGTGGTACAAGAAAAGCCTGGAGAGGAGGGAAGGGAAAAAGTTGATCTCACACACCAAAGGGAATCCACAAAGCACGCAATCCCCACTCCATCCCACTGATAGTCTTGAGCCTTTCTCATTGCTGGGGGAGCACTGATGGAAGTAAGTGGAGCCTTCCCCCTGCTTTTCCCTGCTTCTCTATCCCACAGCTTTGGTAAGGTTGCCTTCCTCAAATAATTGAAGGCACTCCCCTCCAATTACTACCCAAACAGGCCTGCTTTTCCTCATACACATGCAGTTAATTTTGGAGATATAAAGTTACACATTTTTGCATATTGAAAGCTAATGCACTGGCTTGAATCCATCATTCCAACCTCAGATTATCAAGGCTGTGAATCTAGATTATGTCCTCAGTGACAGCAGTCAGCTCTCAAGGATTTGTGTTGTCTTGTGAGTTGGAATACGTTTGTCACCAGAGAAAGTGAACAACAGTGCTATGAGGCACAGGGATGCGCACTCTCTCTCTCTCTCTGTCTCTCTCCTCCCCTCTCTCTGTGTGTCCCTCCTTCTCTCTTCTCTTTCTTCAAAGAAGAAACTAGTTACAGTGTCTTTGTAACCTGTAATCATGCCAGTTTCTAAGTTGTATCATGTGTTTTCTTGTTCTGACAAAAATGTTAAAGGCACAGTGTGTTGATTTAATTTTTCAGTCCATTCACTGAAAGACTACTATCTGCCACAGATGGCTTAGTCCCCCTGCCTTTAAAACTCATAGACAAATATAATAGCACAGGGTGAATGCCTTGTGGTGGTTTAAGTAAATTTATGGTCTTCTACAATGGCAGACAGAAAATCTTTCCAAGGTTGACAATCAGGTTTTAGAGCATCCCACGGGGGCTGTTTCACTGATGTTAACACATGTGAAGGATTTCAGTGAGAGTGGAAGCAGTAATATCACAGGTGGTATAAAACTGGGCCCTTAACGAACTCAACATCATTTAACGCTATGCAACATGAGGACCAGACTCCCAGTAGTTAAAGCCTTAACAACCCATTGCAAACTGCAGAGTCAATAGCCCTTTC
The DNA here is from genome assembly GCA_030674055.1 of Rhabdomys pumilio. NCBI lineage: Eukaryota > Metazoa > Chordata > Mammalia > Rodentia > Muridae > Rhabdomys > Rhabdomys pumilio. Next base: position 62,633,920 of record JANHMN010000004.1, read on the forward strand.
CCCTGATTTCTTTACCTTTGTTCACTTAGCAGTCTCTTCTTTGAATGTGTTCTCCATCTTACCGAATGGGACAACTGCTCACCACATGTCACTGAGTGTGACTTGGATCTGCTGCCTGTGGCTTCTGCTGACTTAGTGTCTGCTTTCGTACAATAGATCTGAACGAAACCACACAGTGTTTATTGAAATGATTTGATGTAAATGCGGAAGTAGCTGGGGCTCTAAGCCTTTAGACTTTGTGGGATGAGAAGAGCAGCTGCTGTGGGAGGTCCTGATTGGTGATTCACAGTTGACCGGAAGGAAGGCTTTGCATCTGACATGACGTCACACTTCCTATTCACCCCTTGTTTGCCATGTAGCCAGGTCAGCACCACCACCTTCTGGTGTTAGCTGGTCTTCCAGATTATTAAGAGACTATGGAGAAATAAACTAAATGAAACCCATACTTACACGAAGCTCCATTTGGACAATCAGCTAACAGTGTGTTCTGGACTTGGTGTTTGGCTGCAGGCTAGGGTCCCGGGAAAATTTCCTCAAGCAAGACTTCTGACTAGCTTTGTACTTTTTTTTTTGTATTATCTTTCAAGAGCCCCAGATGGAACCTATTTCATCTTTCTCATTTGGCCATAAAACCCATGTGGTGCTGATTTGATGGCTCCAGTGAGGAGGGAACAGCGTGGTGCCACATTGTGTGGCGCCCTGTGGACCACTTTGTGTTACAGATGGTCTGTGGCCTCATTCGTTGATGGTTGAGGAACTGCTGTATTAGGAACTGTGGTCTTCACTTATTCTTCCAGTGAAGAGACATTTCCTGATCTGTGGCTGTGTGAGTTCCTTTGGTGTTAGGTCCAGCAGAGCATGTGGAAATCACAGCCTGTGGGAAATATTGGTAGGAAGATTCTGGGTCCTAACTCCTGTCTTCCCTACTCCAGTATTTGCTAACAGTGGGTTTAGCGAGTGACGACAACTATGTGAGCCCATGGCATGGAGACATGGTCACACTGCTTTTTATTGACGATTGGCTGAATTGTGAGCCCAGTGACTCGAGAGATCTGAAATTGGGTCTTCAAGACTAGGCTTTAGGACGATGTGTTAGTGAAAAGTGCAGGGACTGGAGCCTAAAACAGTTGAGAATTTCTGTTAATTAAAACAATAAGAACTACAACAAGCTCAAACATTAATTTATATTACAGGTTGAAATTCTTTCCGCAGACAAAAAGTGAGGAGCTTAGCCAATACCTTACACTTAGTACATGTTCATCCATGAAATGTCTACAGAGTGGGAGGAGCTAAAGAACATATGTTCATTTCACCATGATTGATATTAATTTAAGAAACCCACTTTATTAAAAATAGGAATTCACTCCTTTTTTTCCTTCAAAAGATGTGCTTTTGTTGTTGCCGAATAGATGAGAATAGGTTACTTTCTTCAAGCAGAAGGCAGGGGATAACAGGGTGAATAAGACTGAGGTCCATGAGCAAGTTAAAGCATGTTCTAAGGGAATGTAGGAAAATTCCAATACTTCACTGAAGAATCTTCAAGAAGTAATTAGTACCTAAGAAACACAGAGGGCAATTACATTTTGTGTGTGGTTTTAAATTTATAGACTCAAAAGTTCTTAGGTTTATTTTTGTTTGTAGCTGATAACAAAGCAAGTAGGCTTTTAGTTCCAAGACTTTTAAATAATTATTTTGTAAGAAATTATTAGAAGGGTTGTTACTAAACCCAAATATACCCATTTCCATTTCATCTTAAAATTACAAGTTGAAATTCTTTCCACAGACAAAAGTAAGGAGCGTGGCTAATTATATATTTGTACACAGAATCTGTCTACAAAGAGAGACAAGCTAAAGAGTGTGACATGTTACACATTATCATCATGGCTTATCATCCCATGTACAGTGGGAAAATAAAGTAAGGGAACATATTAGCCTTGTGAGTAACTAAGCTTATTATATGTGTGTATGTCTCTGTGTGTTTGTATGTGTGTATATCTGTGTATCTGAGCATGTGTGTGTGTGTACACATACATCCTTTGTCTTTCAAGACTCACAGCGAGTGACTAAGTTAAATAAACTAGTAGTAACATAAAATTCTAGTTAAACTTTAGGCTGATTTCTTTCATTTTAGATTCTTTTTTTTCTGTCAAATTGCTAACTCCAGAAGCTACTGGCTTTTTGTGTACATTTTTCCACAGGGAATGGCTAGGCAGCATGCTCAGGGAACGTTAGCCCTGGTGACGTCACATTTGAGGCTTCCTGCCTTCTCTATCCTTTCTGTCTAAGCCTTTCATCTCCGTGTCTCCTCTGCACCAGCCCTGCCCAGTCATCTCACACTGGGTCTGTTGCTGGTGCTGATGCAGGAGGGAGCCTGCTGAGCTACAGTCCTGCTTGCTTCCTTTACTCTGTCCCAGTACTCCCCCTAATTCTGAGGTTTTTCACAGACCCTATGGATACTAAAGCTTCTTTTACCTCTTCTTAGACTTACAGAAGAGGAAGATGCTGTTTTCCAACATTCGTAGTCATGGCTCTCCAGCCCAGTTTCTTCATTAGAATCACCTGGAGGTCTCTTAAACTAAGAGGACTGAGCTCTGCCCAGAAAAATTAAATCAGAGACACTGACAAATGAAGCTCGGTCACTTGTAATACAAAGCTAGTCAGGGGTGGGCAATTGCAGTGCTTTTTTTTATTTTAGTGTGTTCCTGCTGTCATTAATAATGCAGACTCACACAAGCCTTCACAGAACTGTCGGATTCCTTCAGGGCTGAGGAGTAAGTGGGACTGAATGATGTCTATTCATAAATCGTGGTGTGCCTACTCGATGCCACTGGCTCAAGAAGGCACAAAGGGTGTCTTGGCAATGGCTGGGATGGACAAAGCAAAACCCAGCAAGGGAGCCTCAACTTCAGTGGCCAGCTCTTGACAAGACAAGTGTGTCAGTGCATTTCTTATGGATGCGACTTTCATCCCGTGCTCAGCCATGACACAGTGTTAATTGCATTTGTGTACATTATACCTAGAGAGAATAAGCCGCACTTGTTGGACAAACTGCAACCAGCCCTTCATTTATTGGATGATTTATTTTATTTTAAATTATGTGTATGGATGTGCATCTGTGTGGTGGTGTATGCATGTGTGTGAAGTTGTCTATGGAGGTCAGAAGAAATCACTAGGTCCTCTGGAACTGGAGTTACAGGTGACTGTGAGCAGCCCAGTGTTGGTTCTGGGAACTCAACTTGGGTCCTCTGGAAGAGAAGCCAATGTTCTTAAACTGCTGAGCCAGTTCTCCAGCTCCTGGTTTTATTTTATGTTACTGTGGTGTGTGTGTGTGTGTGTGTGTGTGTGTGTGTGTGTGGTGTATACATATGGCAGGCACATGTGTGGAGGTCAGAGGCCAACCTTAAGTGTTACTTCTTACCTTCCATTGTATTTGAGGGAGTCTGACTCAGCCCTGGCTAGCTGGTTCAGTGCTAACTGGGTACTCTTCTGTCTCTGCCTAGTGCCTCACCGTTAGAGCGCTGAGACTGAGGACATCAGCATGCTGAGCTTTACGTGGATTTTGGGGATCAGAACTTGGGTCCTCATGCTTGTGTAGCAGGTGTTCTACTCATTGAGCCATTTTTGCAGTTCCAAGCTAGCATTTTGAATATGGGCTGTTTGTATCTTGAAGGTGCCCAAAATGTGTTGAGCCAAGAACACTCCATATTTCTTTTTAAACTCTTTCTGTCTAGTTTGCAGTTATCATACACAGACCAGGCTCCTGTCTGCCTTTATTCAATCAGACAAGTCAAACATTTGGGTTGTTTTAGGCTTGTGACATTTGGGGGATCAAAATCGGAGATTTCATTTTTGAGCAAGAAATTGAACCATCTTTTAACTGTGCAGCCCAACACACTGCACCCTGTGCTCTCCACAGCCAAACTGTGCAAGGAGGCGGATTAAGTTTCACATTTCCTAATGCCATTAGGCTCGGTGAGCCACACTGCACACTGCAGCAGGACCTGCATTAACCAATACAGGCGCAGCTGTGCATTCCAATGGGGGTCAGCATAGGGGCACAACCTGGGGGCCAGTGAGACCTGATGGTGCTTATCAGGCACTTAGGTGCAGATCCCTGGGATTGGAGGGAGCTGTAAAACCTGTTAAAATAACAGCTGGCCTCCATACCCCAGGAATGAGATGAGCCAACCTGCTCTATCTTGTCTTGTTCTCTGTTGCTGAAGGTCCACTGTTACTCGGGGACCAGGGTAGAATCCATTCAATCTAACTCATGAGACATGTTAAAGAAGGACTTAATGGGTAAGTGTTGTAGAAATATTTAGTCCCAAATCTGGGGTTTCTACTCTGCCTTTAACCATTTAGTTCCTGAATAAAAGAGACACGAAACCTTTATATCTACAATAAACCTTAATCAGCACAAGAGCTGGGCAGATATCTATCCTTTATGATATTATGTCTATTTCCCAGCCAATAATCTCATCTTTCATCTGGGCTGCTCTTAACTCCCATTAGCCAACCCACATGGCTATTATTTTTTGACTCACCCAATCGCTTTCTCCACCTTCTTCTCCCCTTTGTGGTTCATCTCCAACCCCAAGCCCAGGAACCCTACACTCCATCTATGTCTCTTCTGCCCAGCTGTTAGTTTTCAGCATCTTTATTCACCAATCAGAAATAACTTGGAGGGCAAGACCACAGTTCCTCTTGGGTCTCTGTACAGACTCTCTTGTCTCTGGGGCAACAAGGTCTTGTGGGGCATGCACTTAACATTACAATACATAGCAACAGACCAAACCTCAGCAGATAAGTTTTAAAGTCTGCTAAACTTTGAATGGCTAGATAGATAGCTTAATGGTTAAGAACATTTGCTGCTCTTGCAATGGACCAGGGTTCAGTTCTCAGCACCACAAGGTAGCTCACAGCCATTCCTACCTCCAGTGTCAGGGGATCTGTGACTCTCCACAGGCAGCAGGCACACACATGGTCTACATACATCCAAGTAGGAAAAATACTCATACACATAAATAAAAATCTATTGAAATAATAATATTTAGATATTTATATGTAATTTCCATATTATTAACTTCTTGGGTTAGTGTGAACAGATGTTTACCACAATGACCGAACCAGGATTGTGAGCCAAGGTCCACGGTTTATATTTGGATTCATTCTTAATGTACATTCTGTGAATGTTGACAAATGTTCTGTGACGTGTGTCCCTCACAGCACACTACTTAATATTTTTTATTTTTTTGAGTCAGACTCTTCCATATCCTAGGCTGGCTTCCTATTCACTGTGCTACTGCATACTGTGACTGTGAACTTCTGGTCCTCTTGGATCAATCTCCCAAATGCTGGAATGACATTACAGGTGTGTTACCACATCGAATTTGTGGATTGCTGGGAAGCAAACCCAGGGCTTCCTTCACGTGAAGAAAGCACTCTGCCAAGTGAGCCGCCTTCCTAGCCCTACAGTGCTAACTTTAAAACTAACTTTTAGAAAAGCTTTCTTTAGGGATTTGGGATAGAGAGGAGAAGAAAGGGAACTAATCTTGACTGTCCCCTGTTTTCATGCACATGTGTATGTGTGTGCGTGCACTTGTGTGCATGTGACTAAGCAGGCTTTAAGTGACATATATAGATATTACCACACTTAATTGTTTTATACCCATGAAAGGTATTGATTGTGCCTTAATTTTATAATGAGGAACAAACTCCAAAGAAGAATAAGGCTTTGATTAAAGAAATGGTGGCCTTAACAAAGGTTCACAGACCTTTGGTTGGCTTCTATGGGATCTTTCTCTTAGACACCACAAAGATATCAACAGAGGGGGGAAAAATTCTCTCTCATCCCCAGGTTTTAGTAATGTCAGATCAGAAATTTATTTACAGTTTTCTTTATTAAAGAACAGCTAGCAGAGCATGTGATGCTCATCCTGTAGTGTCAGCTCTCAGGAGCTTATGGCATGGGAGCATCAGTTTGAGGCTACTTTGGGCTGCATACTGAGGCTCTCAGGGGTGGGGGAGGGAAAAAGAAATAGTAGAAGGTTACAGCTGAAGACTTATTAAAAACCGAAGGGCTCAAGCCTCCAGCAGGGAAGAGTTCTATTGAGTTTGTCAGTTTAAGACCTCTGACCATGTCATAGAAGGCTCTGGCTTCCCTTCCACACTTTATGAGACCAGTGAATAAAACAGTGGAGCTGCTTCTTGTTCCTGAGAATTCCTGAGCCTCCCCAGGTCCCACTTCTTCATGCAGATTACTCTGTGCTGGAGCACAAAGGCCCAGGTTTTCAGGCTCTGGGCTGTAGGCCTTTCAGCTGGGACTGGAATCCCTGCTACACAATTAGCACTTAGCTTAACAAATTGCTTCTCTGTTCCCTTAGCTGCAAAATGGGACTAATCATAGACTCTATCTGTATGTTGTTATGAAGAGTAAGTACACTTAAACAGTACCAGGTACAAGTGAACGATACATGTTTATTTATTATGATGATGATGTGCAAAATTTAGAGAAGTTTCTTCTAGTCCTAGAATTCTGTTAAATTTTTTATTAGCATGTGTTAATTACTACACTAATAGATTTCCTATGACTTTTTATATATACACATAGTTACTTCAATCATGTTCATCCCTTCCATTACCCTGTCCTGCTCTCCTCCCTGCTTGCTGACCCTCTTCCCCTTTCTAATGAACTACCTATCTTTTGTTTTGGTTTTGGTTGCCCCAGTGAGCCTCATGAGACTTGCTTATAAGAGCGTAGAAGGAGGTTTGTTGATAGAAGCAAGGGCACCTTACCAATGGCTACACCACTGAAAAAAAGTCTCTCCTTCCCCCATCAATCATTAATGCACATAAATCCTCAAGGGAGAATAGACCTATGCATCTCTCCTCCTTTACTGACAGGATGTCGACTAGCCTAATAACCTGGTGCAAATGCTAGGTTGGTAATCATAGCTGCCATGAGCCTGGAATAGCGACATCATGCATGGAAGTTAGTGTTTTATCACATTCCACCTCTTCTTCGGCCTTTTACACTCTTTCTGTTTGGTTATGTTCTAGGAGCATTGGCGGAAGCGATACAAATGTCCCACTTACTTCTGAGCATTTAGTCATCTCTTATTTTATGCATTGTGGTCAGTTATGCATTTCTGTTCTTACCTCTAACTGTTACAAGAAGAAACTGTTCTGCACAGAGCTGACAGACAGCAGCACCACAACCATTTAGGATCGACAGCCTTATCATGTCCATTAGCAAAACAACTGTGATTTTTCCTGTGACTGCTTTAGCTATTGGCTATTGATTGGGTTTACAGGGGGATGTGAGTTCCCTGCTTTATAACAGACCCCAAATCCAATCAGCCTCTGTCATTCTGTCATATGATCATGGATCAAACCACACCACAGTTTCTGCCACTTATGAACAAGTTTCTCTCTCTCTCTTTCTTTCTTTCTCTCTCTCTCTCTCTCTCTCTCTCTCTCTCTCTCTCTCTCTTTCTCTCTCTTTCCTTCTTTCTTTTAAAGATTCTTTATTTACTTTATGTATATGAGTTCACTGTAGCTGTCTTCAGACACATCAGAAGATGGCATAGGATTTTATTACAGATGGTTGTGAACTACAATGTGGTTGCTGGGAATTGAGCTCAGGACCTCTAGAAGAGCAGTCAGTGCTTTTAACTGCTGAGCTATATCTCTCCAGCCCTGATGAACAAGTTTCTTAGGTCACCAGAAGCATATCCTTTAGACCAGATCTCTTTGGTAAGGTATTTGCAGTGACATCTGTGAGTTTGAGTGCTATCATTGATGATGTTATAGTAAGATGCATTGCACATCACAGATGGAGAAGTGTTGGACAGTTGGCTGCGTATGTGAGCAATACTTTTTCCAGTGAAGTAGAAGCTGCCTTAAATGTATTCTGATGGGTTTGGTGGAACCGTTGGAGCAGTTCACTTTTACATTAGTACGACAAATACCATTTTGTTGTGTCAAGTTCTTGATCATAAATTGCCTCTCATAAAGCCTCTGTCCCTCAAGAAGCCAGGCTAAGTCTTGTTTCTTGTGAGTGCTTCGCATCTCCGTACCTTTTCACACAAAGACATTGCTTCAGACTTAACATCTACTTAGGAATTTTTTAACCATACCTTATTCTTTATTTTCAAGCATAGCCTTCTGGTGTGTGTGTGTGGGGAGACTCCATCTCTACAGTTCTGAGCTCAGTGCTGTCTGGGGTGGGGTCTAGGAAGGCTATGAGGAGAGGGACATTTCTGGATTAAGCACTTGTGACTTCTGGAAGCTCCTGAGGAGGAAAGAGAGCATGGGCTCCATGTCAGAAGTCTCAGTCCAAGATTGGATTCAGGTGGCCTTGCAGTGTTGGTAGCCACTTAAGTGCTGCAGGACTTCTGTTCTTCTGGAGAGAAAACAGACTTCTAGGAGAGAAAATCCTGGTAACAACTCTTTGGAAAGGAAGTGGACTTTCCCAACTCAAGTCAGGAAATGTGAATTAAACAGTGATAAGAAAGGGATGGTCCTGCCATTCATGAGAAGAGTTGGTGAGGGTGCCAGCTGGTCTTTGCACAAAGCATGGGTATATATATAATAGTGTCAATATGTTTACACCTGTTGACCATATATTTCCACCTATAATCCACTAACAGGAGAAGCTTGGGAAAGGGACTAATTTATAATTAATGGATTTTCTTTCCCCCAATTAATTAATTAACTAATTAATTCACTGTATATCTTAATTGCAGCCCCCTTCTCTCAGGGCTTCCCTCCTCTCAGGGCCCCCTCCCATGGACCCTCCTCTATCCCCACTCCCATTCACTTCTAAGAAGGGGGAGGTCCCCTTTGAGTACCAACCCACTCTGGCACCTCAAATTAACTTCAGGACAAGATACATCTTCTCCCATTGAGGCCAGACAAGACAGCCTAGTTAGAGAAACAGGATCCACAGGCAGGTAATAGAGTCAGAGTAAGCCTCCACTCCAGTTATTGGGGAACCAGCATGAAGACCAAGTTGCACATCTGCTACATATGTGCAGGGGTGCTTAGGTCTCATCTGTGTTAGTCTTTTGTTGGTAGTTCAGTTTCTGGGAGGACTCAAGAATCTTGGTTTTCTTGTGAAGTTCCTATCCCTTCTGGGTTCTTCAGTCTTGCCCCCAACTCTTCTACAAGACTTCCTGAGCTCAGTCTAATGTTTGGCATTAGACTGATGGGTGGGTCTTTGCATCTGTTTTGGTCAGTCAATGGGTGGAGCCTCTCAGAGGGTAGTTATGCTAGGCTCCTGTCTGCAAGCATAACATAGTATCATTAATAGTGTTGGGGGGGGGTTCTTGTCCATGGGATGGGTCTCAAGTTGGGCTAATAATTGGTTAGCCATTCCCTCAGTTGCTGCTCCATCTTTGTCCCTGTAGCCCAAACAAATTTTGGGTCGAAGGCTTTGTGGATGGGTTGATGTCTTTAATCCTCCACTGGGAGTCTTGCTTGGCTACAGAAAGTGGCCACTTCAGGCTCCATATCCCCCACTGCTAGGAGTCTCAGCTCTAGGGTCACCCTCATAAGCTCCCTGGGTCCTCCTCCATTCTAGGTCTCTGACATGTCCTAGAGCTGTCCCCTCCCCATTTCCATTCACTCTTCAGGCCCTCTCTCACCAGCTCCCCCTATACCTGATCCCCATTCCCTCTCCTGCCAGTTCCCTCCCTTCATTTACCTCCAATGACAACTTTAATTTCCTTCTGAGGAGCCCAAATAGCTTCTTAGGATCTGTGGATTGTAGCGTGGGTATCCTGTATTTTACGGCTAATATACACTGATAAGTGAGTATATACCGTGCATATTTTTTTGGTTTTGGGTTACCTCACTCAGGATGATATTTTCTAGTTCCATTCATTTGCCTTAAAATTTCATGATGTCTTTGTTTTTAGTCACTGAGTAGTAAGTATTCTACTGTGTAAATGAACCATATTTTCTTTATCCATTCTTTGTTTGAGGGCATCTGGGCTGTTTCCAGTTTCTAGCTATTATAAATAAAGCCACTATGAATATAGTGGAGCAAGTATCCTTGTGGTATGGTAGAGCATTTCTTGGGTATATACCCAGGAGTGGCATAGCTGGGTTTTGAGATAGAACTATTCCCAATTTTCTGAAAAACTGCCAAATTGATTTCCGCAGTGGTTGTACAAGTTTGCTCTCCCACCAATTTAAGGGATTTTTATTATCTGTTTTTAAGGTAACTAGCAATACAGAGTTTTAAGCAGAGGGCTGCTGAGGGGGCCCTGATAAGCCAGATGTGCCCACCCATCCTATTACACCAACTGAAGGAACGAGGAACAGTACAAAGCAGGGAAAGAAGACTTAATCAACAAACTGGAAACTGAACAGATAAAGGAGTCCAGGGACCCTGAGTTTGTATATGGGGGACTAACCTGACATTTAGATTTAAGCAGAAGAACAGTGGGGTAAAGGTCAAAGGTTATGAGTAATCAGGCAGTCCTGATGTCGTCATCTTAATTATTGTCTCACATCTGATTCTGCAACATGGTGTGATGCAATTACTTTTTTAAATAGGCTGCTTCTATTCCAGGTTGGAGCTTAGCTATCTCAGATAATCACCCTGACAGGGTGGCTAGCCTGGGCTTCTAGGTTTTTGAGAATGGCACCTCCATGCCTTCAGCCTGGAAGGGGTTGATTAGGTATCACTGGGTTCTAGACAGAGATTCCTAGAGTGCGAACATAACTTAATGTCAAGTCAATGTGAAGGTAGAGATGACATGATTTTATCCTGGTTATGTGGGTCCAGCCGTGGAGCCAGTGCTTTGTAACAGACTTGATTTCTAAGAGTCTGTATGGCTAGTATGTGAGTGCTGCAGTGAGGTGAATATAGAAACTCACAAGTGTCCTTGTTGTGCACACAGTGCACAGGTTAAAACAGCAAGGGATGTTTAATATTAAGGAAAATGCTCGTGATAGAATGCCATGCTGTTGAAAGAGAATGGTAGTATCTCTTTAGACTGTGGTTCCGGTTCAGGATAAAACAGTGTGTACACATACACACATGTTCTCTCTCTCTCTCTCTCTCTCTCTCTCTCTCTCTCTCTCTCTCTCTCACACACACACACACATACACACACACACACACACACTGCCATCACCACCACCACCAAAGAAACGAGTATTTTCCACGTGTGGTAGGAAATGTATTTTATCTTTTCTGCAGGTTCCTTTAGATCTTTACTAAACGAGCATATATTCATCTTATATTTAAAACAAAAAACTATTTTCAGAGAAAGCAAATAAATGGGTATATAAAGCGAACTATCTGGGCTAGTTGATTTCTAAGACCCTCAAATTATGTATTCTGTGTTTTTAATCAATTTACTTAAAGAATTTCACAGAGGAAGCAAGGTTAAAGGATGAGCCAACCTGTATTTTATTCATTTAAGAGGCTGCAATTATGAAGGGGCTTGTTGGCTTGGAGGTCTTTAAACCTCGCTCACAGAGTAAGGGGTCAGACACTGAGATGGGGGTGGGCGGGCACCGTTGTTAATTAAGGCTCGTAAGTAACAGCTAGTTCCTTCCTCCATCACTGCCTCCGGTGAAACTGACTGAGCCCAGTCATCCTTTGCCATTTGAAACCATAAAGGAGATCATTAAAGGTTTAAATATTGGAGTCAAAAGATCCCTAGTGCTTGTGAAGCAAACTGGAGTGAGTAAAAAGATTTGTTTCAATGTGAATCAGTGGAACACAGCAGCTAAGTGCCCGAGTCCTGTTGTGGGCGAAATGGGCTTCACTAGTAAGTACAAGGTCAGGCTGAAGACCTTGCATTGTTACCTATTCTGAATTTTCCAAATACATAAAAATCACCATCTACTTCCTGTAACAGCTGTAAAGAGAAAGCAAGGCAGTGGAGAGCCACCATCGGAACAACTCCTGTCTTAAAATATGTGCTTAATAAGTGTTAGTTCTTTACTGCTTAATAAGTGTTAGTTTTATTATGATTATTAGGTCACTTTTTAAAGTCATAGTTTATAAAATCAGGATAATAGGAGAGACTATTTTATAGGCGTGTTAAGGGAAATGAATGAATAGAGGCAACATAGCTCGGCTAGTTCAAAGGCCTCGAAGCCAGTGAGCCCCTTCATAATTGCAGCCTCTTAAATGAATAAAATACAGGTTGGCTCATCCTATAACATTACTTCCTCTATGAAAGTTTTTAGGTAAATTAATTAAAAATACAGAGTCAATAATTAAAGGATCTTAGCAATCAATACAGCAAAAAAAAATGTTATGAGCAAGAAGCACACAAATATGTACATTGACATTCTAAAAATAAATCTTAAAAGAAAATAAAACCTAGAATTTTCAGGTTATTTCTTTCCCCATCATTCTAGTTTCTCTAAGAAAATCAGTTTGCAAATGCCGTGTTTGGTGAGATCTACAGCTTTTCCACCCCTGAGGCCACTGGAGCAGCTGAGGCTGTGCGGGAGCTTGAAGACTCTGTTCCAGTTGTCTTTTTCCAATATGGCCCAAGACTGGTTTTCCAATATGGCCCAAGACTGGTTTTCCAATATGGTCCAGGAGAGGACCTAGACCTTCAGCATGCAGGAAGGAAGAGCTCTGAGTTGGATGCTTCTCCCATAATGCTGCTGTGACCTTTAGACCTGTGGAGATTTAGAATGCCCACTCCCGGAGGTTTGTAACAAGTGGCAATTAGCCTTTCCTACCTCAGGGAAAGGGGAGAGTGGATCCAAAGCCTCTGGCAAAGGTCTACTAACCTTTCATTTTCTCAGCTGCCATCAGATGACCAGATGGCCACCTCTTTCCCCAGGACTCTTTCTGATTTACATTTCAATGCCTTGGGTGGCCTATTCATACCACATGTGATTTGAATTCAATTCAGTTGTCCCATGGACAATTATATTCAGCCCTAGGTTTATACAACTTAGAGTTTTTATCTATATAAATTGTTTTTGGAAAATATTCACATGAAAAAATTCTGTTCATCTAAAAAACACACCATAAAAATCCCAAGGCAGCTTTGAAGTTTACTCTAATTGGGACTTGCAAGGTTTTAATGTGGAAAAGAGTGGAAAGGCTGTGTTGACCTCCTTCCCCATTCTTACCAAGGATCTAAGACTGTCTGGATGTTTGGGTGGGTGGATTGCTTTAATGATGAGCTGGCTTTTTTTTCCCCACAAAATTCTATTTTTGAATGTTTATTTTCTTCTGTAGGGGCTCTAAGGGCACATGTTATAACTTAGCTGTAAGTCAGAGCCAGGCAAGGTGGCCCATGGTGACACATGGTGGCACATAGTGATGTATGGTTTTACTTGGTGGCCCACAGTGTAACATGGTTCTAATCTTAGTAATTGGGAAGCTGAGGCAGGTGCTCACTGAGTGTTTGAAGACAGGCTATTCGGTGTCATGAGACCCTAAATCAAAGGAAGCAAATAAATAAATAAATAAATAGATAGATAGATAGATAGATAGATAGATAGATAATAGATATAGGTAGATGATAGATAGGGATAGATGGTAGGTTCACCACCAATAAACTTGTGAGCCTGGCAACCTCTCTCACATGGAGGATAAAAGGAACTACTTATCATCTTCAGTCAAGGGGTAATAACTACGTGGGATGCTGCTGAGAAGAATAGTAGACTAAATACAAATTCTGCAGATATAAGCCAAATTAACAAGGCCATGTGATAGGTAATTGATGGTTTGATGTCTGTGCTGGGGCCAGGCAGAGGAGATCTGTTGGTTGCCATGCTTTATAAAACTACCACTGGAGAATCCAGAGAGGAGTTACAGTGAGTGCTGTTCTGATCAGGGAGCACCATTAGTATTGGCTGCCGGGAATGTCCATCTCAATGAGAAGCTGCAGGGCTCAAGAATCCACGGTTGTTCTTGATGTGCTAAAGTGATTGCAGAAGAGTTTACATCAACACAGAGAATACCGGCTCTTAGGACTCAGCCACTCACAATTAGGAAAGGAATACAAGTGCATAGGTCTTCGCCATCAATGAAATGATACTAAATTACTTTCTTCCGGTCAGGACGGCTTCTAAGAAAGAAAGTTTAGATAAAGAAACCCTTGTGGATTTTTATGAGAAAGAGTCCAACACAGGGTGATTTTACACTTTCAGAACATTTTCACACATTGGAGTCAGCTTGTACAGGAATATTTAGAATATGTGATTTTTACATGAAGGACACGCGGTGGTGGGAATGGTCAGGGAGAAGAGAGCTGGCTTGCAGGCGAGACAGGAGGAATTTGAAATACTGTGCAACAGCTGAACCTTGAAAACAAGCTGACGGGATTTGCTTCTATTGCAAAAACAAGAGTTAAGACTGATGTGGCTCAGAGCCATGTTCTAAGCTCCCATGAGGAATCTAGCCCGGTGCTCTTTCAATTTCAACCTTCAGGGGAGCCCAGTAACTCTCTGATCTGTGGGTACCCATATCAGTGACCTAAGTAAGCCACTGGGAGGTGGATTATGAGGAACTAACTTGGCCCTATGTTGAGACCAAGAAAACTAAATTCTCAACAGGGGTTAGACTTCCCATTACAGTGTTGGTAATACTGACTGCCATCAGATGCATCAGAGATAAGACAATAACCATCATCTTGTCTGGGGAGATAAAATAGCCTTTCATCATGCATGGAATCTTACTCTTTGAGAGTCTTTGTTATTTTTCTGTTTTTCTTTTTTGTCCTGTTTCTGTCTTTTCCCTTCTCTGTTTTTGCCATGTCTTTCCTTTCCAACTTGCTTTTGGTCATGCCATGGTATTTATCGCAGGAGTAGAGAGCAAACTAGGATAATTGATAACTTATATTCATATGGGTTTATGACCAACGTTCTTTCATGCCAATTGTCATTTGGTCTCATGGGAACAACAGTGGATGGTCCCATTTTCAGAATAGGGAGCTAAGTCAGGGTTAGAATCCAGACCTTCAGAGCTCTGACCTGATCTGACCTGATCTGATCCTTTCATGACATTGGCAAGGGAGCTTTATGAATGAGATCAGTTTTCTCTTTCTTCTCTTGGCTCTTCATGGTAGATGGACACTAGGACTTAGATTGTACCTTATTGCCCATTTAAGGACCTACTACAATATAATTGGTGAATGAGTCACTGACCCATTTATAGGCTCTATTGTTGTTTGAATAAAAATGGCCCCATTGGAACAGCACTATTAGGAGATGTGGCCTTGTTAGAGTAGGTGTGGCCTTGTTAGAGTAGGTGTGGCCTTGTTAGAAGAAGTGTGCCACTGTCACTTCCTGGTGCTGAGGATTCAGAAGTAGAACTCTTGACTCCTCCAGCATCATGTCTGCCTGCATGCCACCATGCTTCTTGCCATGAGGATAATCAACCAAACCTCTGAACTGAAAACCACCCCCAAATAAATGTTTATAAGAGTTGCCATGGTGGTTGCAGTATCTGGTAAGAAGTTATAATCTTTTCCTGATGTTACCTGTTAAGACTAAGAACTTAAAGAATATGATGATTAAACAACAAAAGGCAAAATAATACCAACAAGCCAGGAAGTTTATATTCTTCTCTTATAAAATTGTGGGAAGATGGTGTGGTGTGGTGGCTGTTTTGTAGGTGCCCCGTTGGTCATCCTTATTCACACAATTCTGCCAGACTTGAAAATCTGCCCAAGTCTGGCCAACAGGTCAGATGGAGGCAGGAAGAAAATGACAAGGGACTGTTACAGTTAGCTTCAGCTGTTGAGTTGATACAACTCAGAGTTGCCTGGGAAAAGGAAATCTTAAATAATGAATTGTTTCCAATTCATTATAGACTGGCCTGGAGTATGTCTGTGGGCTATTATTATTATTATTATTATTATTTATTAATGTAGGAGGGTCCAGCACACTGTGGTCAAGGGAGCTTGGGCAGTATAAGAAAGCTATTTGAACAACAGGGAAATAAGCCATTAAGCAGTGTTTCTCCCTGATTCTGCTTCAGTGCCTGCCACTAGGTTCCTGTCTTGAATTCCTGCGCTGACTTTTCTTGATGACAGCTTCAACCTGCAAGATAAAATAAACCTTCCTACCCAAGCTGCAGACTAGGACAGGACCTCTTAAGGAAAGCTTCTCAGGATACCACGCGATACTTCTTTTAGCCTATTAACTAGAATTCGGTCACACAGCCATGTCTAACTGCAAGACAGTCTATGTTCTAGTGACCATGTGCCTATCTAAAGTTTCTATTTCTATAGAAGAAGATAGTGTTGGGTAGTGTGAAACAAATGCACTTAAAAGATTTTTATTAATCTTCTTGAGAATTTCATACAATACGTTTTGATCATATTCACTTTAATCTCCTCCCCTTAACTGCTTTCAGATTTACTTCAACTTCTGTACCTTCCCACTTCATGCTTTGTTTTAATTTATATTTTACACACACACACACACACACACACACACACACACTGCATGTATATATGTGCACTATGGAGACCAGCAGAAGGAACCAGACTTCCTGGAAGCGGAGTCACAGACAGTTGTAAGTTACTCTGTGGGTGCTGAAAATTGACCTCTGGTTTGCTGAAAGAACAGATAGTGCTCTTAACCACTGAACCACTCGTCCAGCCCTGTCTTCCTCTCCCAACCTAATTCAATAACCCATTGACTTCAGTTTGTCTTGCCCATATACTTCCACTGGAGTGTGGTCAACCTACTAGAAGACATACCCTTAAATAAAGCAGACTCTCCCTCCCCTAGAAGCCATTAACTGCACATAGCTTTTCAATTAGGGGTAGGAGGATCACGAGCCCTTTTCCATTCCTTGTTAGAACGTTAACTGTCTTGATCTTGTACAGACCTTATACAGGCAACCACAGCTGCTGTTAGTTCGTAAGTACAGTGGTCTGGTTATGTCCAGAGACACTGGTTTGCTCTAAGCATTCTCAACTTCTACCTCTTACTGTCTTTCCACTCCATCTTCCATGATGATCCCTGAACCTTGGGGAAGAGTGTACTATAGGTGTCTCATTTGTGGCTGGGAACTCCAGTCACTAATTCTCTGTACATCAATGAGTTTTGAGTTTCTGTGTTAACCATTGCCCACTATACCAACCCCCACCCTCACACTCATGTATTCACAAGCACATGCACATTCGCATGCACACGCATGCACATGTGTGTGCTCACACACACAGAGTCATGCACACAGACACACACACACACACACACACACACACACACACACACACACCCCTCTTCTCTGATGAGGTCTGAGAGCTTTACTAATTTTGCTTCAGGGTTGGCCCACCTGGCTTTTCAACAATTGTAACTTCCCAAGCCGCAAATGACAGTCTAGTTACAGATAGATACTGGACACATCATAGTAAGTTATCATAAGAGAAAGGAAGGAAGTATTTGCTGTAGTGTCTTCAGATACATCCTAGAGCAGTTTATTTGGGTTTCTAAGGTTGTGGATATAAAATAAAACTGAGTTGTTTTGTTTTATTTTGGTCCATCTTGTCTTTCTTATGAAGACATTGCTGGTCAAAAAATGTAACATCATCAAACACAAATTTGTGAAATACAGCAACACCCCTGTGTTGAGGGGAACATCAACTGAGAAAATGCCTCCATCAGATTGGCTTGTAGGGAAGACTGTGGGATCATCTTCTTGACTGACAGTTGATGTGGGAGGCTGAGTGCAGTGTGGTCCTAGGTGGCATATGAAAGCAAGCTGGGTAAACCAGGGGTAGCCAGGCAGTAAGCAGCATTCCTGTGCTTCAGTTCCTGCCTTGGCTTCCTCTGATGATAGACTGTGATGGAGAAATGTAAGCCAATTGAACCCTTTTGCTTTTGATCATGGTGTTTATCACAGCAATAGACAGCAAACAAATAAAGGGCCTAAGGAAGCTTTCCTTCTATATACATGTATGAATATATAGAGATGCAGCTTTTTTCTGTGTATGGCCACACCTCTACCCATGGTTGACTCTGTTCAGCCTTGAAGATGGCATTCTTTTGCCACTGTAGGAATGCTGCATCTAGCTGCTTTGATCTCTGGGAGGAAAGCAGAGATCAAAATCCTTCTGCTTAGGGATCACAGGATAGAGATATTTATATATTTTCTGGGAAATATGAGCTGACTGGGAAAGGCTGGTTGACTGCACAGTTACTTTTGCAAAGGTCTCAGAACATGGCATTTTCTAGGGTTAAAAATTTCTGTGTTGTAGGTGTGTAGTTGACTCAAAGTTGATCTGACCTTTTCTGATAACTTTTGGTAGCTGAATTTATTTGGTGTCTTGGGGTTTCTATTACTGATAAAACACTCTGCCCAGAAGTAATTTGCCGGGAGGGGGGAGGGGGGAGGGGGGAGGGTTTATTTCATCTTACAGTTTGTAGTTTATCATCCAAGGAAGTCAGGGCAGAAACTCAAGTCAGGAGCTGATCCACAGGCCGTAGAAGAATGCTGCTTACTGGCTTGCTCCCTCTCTCTTGCTCAGCCTGATTTCTTGTATAACCCAGGACCACCTGCCCAGGGATGGCACCACCCACAGTGAGCTGGTCCTTCCACATCAGTCCTTAACTAAGAAAACTCCAGGCAAGACTTGCTTAGAGGCCAATCTGATAGAGGCACCTTCTCAGTTGGGAGTCCCTCTTTTCAAATGACTCTAGCTTGTGGCAGGTTGACACACACACACACACACAAAATAGCAAGCCCACTTGGTATCTTGACCCATGATTGATAGTATTTTCATGATGGTGGTTGTGGCCGGCGCAATCGTCTCACCGGCAAGAATGCACGCGGGCACCAGGATCCTTTTGTATTAAGCGCTTATTGCCATGTGAGGAGGAAGAGAGAGAGAGACCCAAGATGGTGTTGCTTTATATACACCCTAGGGTGGGGTGGACATATCTGATTGGCTGCTTGTTCAAAACCTCGTATGATGCCCCGGGTTGGGCGGTGACTTGGCGCGCTTTCACCACTTGCACATGTGCAATTTACTTGTTTACCCACGGGAGCCGGATGCCAGCGCCATGTTGCAATGGCGAATGCTGTCACCGCTCACTGCAGCTTTCTACAGGTGGATCCTCTCTCTCTCTCTCTCTCTCTCTCTCTCTCTCTCTCTCTCTCTCTCTCTCTCACTTTTTCCTTTAAACAATGTCTCACTTTGTAGACCAGGTTATCCTTAAAATCACAGAGTTCTACCTGCTTTTGCCACCTGAGTTTGAGCATTAAAGGCTTGTTCCACCACAACCAGAAAAAGTTTACAGCACTTTTACCGATTAAACTGTAGTCTGTATGACTAAATATAGGGAATTGTTTCTCCAACTTATTCACTCATTTAAGAAACAGTTATAGATGTATCGTATTTTGTTCTAGGGACTTGGACACATCTATAAATATTTTTAAAAAATTCACCTTTTTAATGAAGAAAATGGCAAGGACTAACATCCAAGTGAGGGAATTGGTTAGGTGCTCATTAGTTCTAAGGTTAAAAACAAATCAGAGAAACAGTGTGGGATGATCCTTTTATGAGACAAGCGTAGCCACGTTGCAATTTTGATGTTTGACAGAAAGCTTGAAAGTGAGGAAGGAGACAGGGGGCTTGTAGGAGTGAGAGTGTGTGGGTGGGGATGGTATTCACTACAGAGGAACCAGCAATCAGAGAAACCTTTGTGGGGGAGAAAGAAGAGAGACTGTCTTACTCCCTGAGTAAAGGCAAACACTCTAGCATGGCTGTGTGGTGTGGCAGAGCAGCAGACAGTGGGGACCTGAAATGGCAGAGGTCAGTAGGAATAGCAAGTGTTCTGCTTTTATTCAAGATGCAAAACCATGGGACATTTTGAGCAGAGGAGTTACACAGCATGCACAACTTTTTCTAGGAATCTCAGCCATGATACTGAGACACATTCAAAGGGGGAGGTTCAAACAGGAGGCTATTGCCCTGTTTAGACTGGACCAGGCTGACATACCGAAAGCCGGAAGCAGTGCTTGTCTTCTGGATATATTTTTTAAAGAAAGACTATTGTTTTTCTCTGAACAAATCAGTTTAACGATTGAAGCTTGAATCAACTCCAGTGTTTAGTGTCATGGTTTCTGTCACCCTAGGGTCTTCTAGTGGTTTCGTTGTAGTCTCTACCATGGGTTCAGCTCACTGGGCTCCAGTCGAGTGGGGAGACTGACTTCAGCAGATCCACTTTGATACTCGTTTTGATTGTCTGCAGAATGTATTTCCTTGTGGCAGAAGAACTGACACAGGCTAGCTGCTTCAGGGTCAGCTGGAGAGCCTGGTGCTTTGGTTGAAAGTCTTCTGTAACACGTCACCTGCTACCTTCACCTGATTCTATTGGCTGAACTGTCACAGGTTCTTCTGGCACTCAAGGGAACAGGCCTTTCAGATACCAGAAGGCTAGAATTACAGTTTTTCTCTGGGACCTGTCCAGCATGAAGAACAAACCGGAACCAGCAGGCTGGATATTAAGAGTGACACACAAAAAAAAAAAAACCCGGAAGCAGCCAAAAAGCTGGTGTTGCCATTCACTATCTTAGCCAGACCAGGGGCAATTAGGAGCATCATATAGCTACTTAGGGAAAGAGATGCTCACTACACACTTAGGGGATGACTCTGAGGGTAAGGACTTGGGGAGAGGACTCATTAGCATGTAAACGGTATTCAGTTCCAAGAAATATCCCTGGGGATAGAGGAAAGACACAAACAGGCCCGAGAAATGAACCTTAGTGTCCAACACTACAACATCAGGTAAGGGATGATGGGATGGCTCAGAGGGCAAAGGGTAGCCTGAGGACCTAAGTTTGACCCAAGGAACTCCGTGGTGGAAGGGCAGAACCAAGCCCAACAGGTGTGTGTTGACTACACACCTACACATATGCCTGTATATTCACAAATAAATTTAAGTGTGTTTCTAAAAAAAAAAAATACAGAGTCGTGTAGAAAGAGGTAATGAAAAGAGCCAAGCAGGAGTGCCGGGTAGGAGGGCCATGCAGCTTTTACGTGTTGACTGAGCTAGCTCAAATCCCAGAGAGTATTTTTCTCCATCCCTCACATCTCTCCTTGACTGGTTTTCTTTTCTGTGAGATCTTGGAGGACGAATGGAAATGGTAAAAAAAAAAAAAAAAAAAATGATTTGACTTTGTTGTGAAAAATTCCACAACCAAATTTGCATTTTTACACAAATAAGCCAATTCAGCCTGAGTGTGGACAGCACGGTCAGTGGGAGTCTGTGAACAGGTTTATTTTAGGACTGACATCATTAAAAACAGGCCGATCTGTAAAGCTTACACCCCCTCAGGTGACGCAGGACAGATGCCATCTGTGAAAGGTTTCAAACAACGATGTGAGACAGACTCCCCTCTAATGTAGCAGAGGTGGACCCTACAAGGCATTTGTAAACTCAGCACAAGCACATTTCTTTATCAATCAAAGGCATGATCGAATGAAGCTAATGCCTTAAAGTGTCTGTGGTAAAGATAACGAGAAACACGGTGATTTAAAAAAGGAAAAGAAAAAGCCTGCTGTTTGGAGAAACGCTCGCTCTGCCCAGCTTGCTCAGTGTCTTAGCAAATTCTGTCCCAAGATGAGCTTCATTCTGCTTTCCCAGCACTCTGCATACCCCGGGTACCATTGCCCACACTTCCTGCCAGCCCCCGTGCTTTCCCAGCTTCCTCGCTGTGCACCGACATCCCTTCCGTTCCTTCCTTATGCAGAACCGGTGCGCCATCTGCAACATTGTCAACAAGCTGAGTTTTCCCACCGTCGGTTATGTCTCTTCAGACTTCTCTCACAGATTATAAGAAAACTACTTGTCAAAGCGTTCTGAGTTTTTATGACGAGGTTTTTTTTTTTTTTCTGTCACAAGAGGTGACCCAAACTTCTTGACCATTGCATCCGTGTCTGCAAAGTAATACTTATTTCTACTTCCTTGAGGTGCTCACCAAAGCCTTCTCGGCCACTGGCTGCTGTGCTTCTGGGGCGTCTGGGGGTGGCTGTGGAGGGTATGAGCTAGTGTGTAGAGCATGCAGGGCTGGGAGCGATTTGGAGGGAAGGAGTGTCACACTCATTTTGGGCACACCCACTGACACATCCTTTATGTCCACTTACTTATTCTCCAGTTCCTATATAGGAAAATACTGAATCTGTGAAGAGGTAAGCTTCCAAGCAAGAGTTCTACCTCTAAACCACCAGGTGCTTGGCTTGGCATGAAACTTTTCCACGGGTATAAAACACAGCCACTGGTCATCTAAACGTACCCTGGACTTAGAGATATGCTGTAATACATTTATTTTAAAAGGTTTCTCAGTTCTTATTGAATAGAAAAAAAAAAAAAACCAACAACCAACCATGATAGTGTGAAAAGAAAAACAGCTCCATCTAAGTCAATCAAGCACATTATACAGAGTAAGCCTTATAGATGAGGTTATAATGTGTGCTCAGATGGTGCTGTGAGCCGTGCACCTTGAGCTGTACCACTCACTCTCTCTTCACAGTTCTTTTCTTGTTTAAACACTACTTGAGTGCTTGTTTAGAAGAAACCCCACTTCCACCAGTTTCCACTGAAGAGTCTCTTAGGTGACCTCGTTACCCATCAGAGTTCATTGCACCAACTGTTAGGCAAACTTCTTAGCTGGATTCTGTTCATTTTCAATTACCCATGCTCTAAAATAATGTACAAATAATGCTGTCACAAGTTAGCCCTCACTTTGCAAATAAGGAAATGAGAGCAAGGAGCAGAACCCTCCACTGAGCTGGGAAAACCTGCCTCCGTGCTCCAGCAGTCAGGCTGGGCATCCTGCAGGACCACACACTTAACATCCTTGTTGAGGTCCACTGCATCCGGAAGCAAGAGCTACAAGCAGAGTAATGAACCAGCTTCCTTGCCTTTTGGATGGGACTGAAGGTCAAGTTCATTTATTTGCTTTTAATTTAGCTGAAATTAGAGGCCACCTGAAAGATCCCTTTATTAGGAACAGTTCTTTAAATAGCTGCACAAACCTTTAGTGCCTCTCATTTCCCTCCAACCTTTTCTGTTTGCAGGATTAGGAAAACACTTGGGAGGCACATTAATCTTGCCAGTGTTGTCAGGAATGATCAGCGAGTTTTATTAAAAAGCCCCGATTGCCTGAAAGGCCTCCTTGTCTGAATTTGAATGGAAGGAGCATGTTAAGATCTTGGGGCACGCTGTCAGGACCCCCGGTCTTGCCCCCTGGACTTCAAGCTGACACTGTGGGAGGAAGTGCAGAAACCTTGCTTTGTTGAACAGACTGTGCCTGTGGACAGAGCTGGCCCCGTCACCATGCACTCTGCAGGCTGCACTGGGCCCAAGGCTCTGCTGTTCTTGCTGCTCCAGCTGCTTCTGCTGCATCTGGCCAGTGCCACCTTCATCAGCATCAACCAGGGCCTGAGAGTGATGAAGGGTAGATCTGCCTTCCTGTCTGGAGATCACCTGAGGTTTGCCATCCCTAAAGAGAAGGACGCCTGCAGAGTGGAGGTGGTGATGAATGAGCCCATAACTCAGAGGGTCGGGAAACTCACTCCACAGGTAGGTCACATTTCGTTTCTGTTCAGATATGTGTGTGTGTGTGTGTGTGTGTGTGTGTGTGTGTGTGTGTGTGTGGTGTGTACAGTGTGAGAAGACAGAGGGAATAGGTAAAGGATCTCTCAAGTCACTGTTACAAGTATGTAGCATACTTGAAACTAAGGCATTGAAAGACACAGGCATGGGGTCCTATTGCTTTTTCCAAAGAGGTGGAATGCATTTTTGAATACTTTAAATATTATATTTATTCTTTGTGTCTGTACATGGGCATGCCACAGCATGTTGTGGAGGCTAAAGAACGACTTTCAGGAGTTGGTTCTCTCCTTGAACCATGGGGCGTGAACAGGCCATCAGTCTTGGTGGCAAATACCTTTACCCTCTAAGTTACCTTGCCAGCCCTGGTTTTTAATATTCTTGACTGGGTTCAGATAATAAGCCTGCCACTGGCATGGTTTAATTTGAATTATATTAACATATTGCAGTTAGTAAGGGTTACACTCATGCAGATATGTACACTTTTTCTTAACAATGCACTGCTATCAAGAAAGCTTTATTGCTACGTCTCTTCTCATTCAGAAGATTTCTGAGTCTAACCAGATGCCTTGACCTTAAGTAGCCATTAATCCAGTTAGAAAAAAGAGGATGTAAGAAAATCACAGGTTTCTTGGTCTTTTATTTTAGGGTGGGGGGGGAGGGGAGAGAAAAGTGGGAAAAGAGGGAATTTGAGAAAGATTGAGAAGGAAAAAGATATTGGGAGATTGAGAGAGACAGAGAGACAGGGGCAGAGAGACTTCAGTGAGCAGTCACTTGGAGGGCATGCCCAGCCTTACAGGTTATTCCCTCACTCACTGCTAGTGAAGTATGTTAGAGAAGGTAGCAAGGCCACTAGACTGCTTTCTTAATCGGGTTCTATTAGTTTTGAGACAATTTTTGGTCATATTCAGACTTCAGAATGACAAAGGTAAATCATGATGACATATGTGTGTGTATGCATGTGCACATGTATGTACGACGACATATACGAATGTGTGCATGCATGTGTGTATTTGTGTGCATATATGTGTGTGGCCTAATCATTCATATATATATATATATATATATATATATATATATATATATATATATATGTGTGTGTGTGTGTGTGTGTGTGTGTGTGTGTGTGTGTGTGTGTGTGATTATCACAGACTTAAGACCTCCAAGCCATCTCTGATTTTAAGGCAAAATTCTAGTTATTAGGAAGATATTATGCAACAGAGACAACAAATACCCAACCAGGTTAGGAAATTTTTGACTGTCCAGAACACCTCCAAGATACTTGTGTCATCTACTGTTTGCTAATTATTTGACAAAAAAAAGTCCAATGTGATACCGAATTTGTGTGTGTGTGTGTGTGTGTGTGTGTGTGTGTGTGTATTTCTAGGGGTAAACATGGCAGAGAAAATGGATTTGCAGCATCTCAAGTGGACATGTGATCTATAAATTCTAGAATTTATTTCTTGGTAGCCATTAAAACTCTAAGCTTCATTACTGGCTTACCGTGTGTCATAGATATATTTATAGAAACATTATTTATTTCCTGTTTTTTTTCCTAATTTTAAATTCTGATAATTTTAGCAACAAAATAATAATAATAAGATTCTTAGGTAAAGTCAGATTTGAGGAGAATTTATGTTTGTTTGAGAGCTAGAGAGGCTCTGCTCTTCCCAGGAATTTTTCATTATGAATTTTTTGAATTAAGCATGGCTAAGTGCATAAGGGCACATGTATAATGCCCCCTCCACAGCTAAATAAACATTATTCCTTAATAGAGCTTAACAGTAAGCTTCGAGCGAGGCGTATGTGAACCCATTGCTAGCAAGACTATTGTATTAGCAACACCCTGCTGTGTAATGAACAGTTTTGTGGGATTTGCACAGAAATGCTTTGTTTAACATCTGTTCAATTAGTGTTTTCATTTCATTACTGAAGTTTGTCTTAGAACCAACAGGTCCATTGCCATTGCGTATCTGGAAAGCCTCTCGCATGGGTTCATGCTAGTACCTTCTGTGTCTGCAGTCTCCTGGATAGCCATCTAGACAGGTTGATGGCAGAGTGCTGTCTCAGGTTCCAGGGCAAGACTTCCTTACCCCAGCACTCCACACCTGGACCAAGGCAAGACATTTTCTGGGTGGAAAATCACCTTGGTTTATTGCTGAGCTTGCTGGTTTTGAATCTGAAATACAGCATTAAGAAAACATCTCTAGTTTGAACCACTTCGTTGTCATTAAAGTGAGTAATGAGTCAGGAATGTGTGACAATTTAATTATAAATTGTAATTGAAAAGCAGTTGAAGTGGAAAAAACCAAAGCTAGACAGTAATTAGAAAAGGATTTAGCTCTCCTTTGTTTTAGTTAGTAAATTTATGGTCAATCATGGTTGTCGCCTTTTATAAAAGGAAAACATATTAGGAAACACGGAACAGATGTTTCTTTTAACAAAGCAGATTGTCTCTTTATTGCCGTGGCTATTTGTCAGTGATATGGGAAGGGCTTCTCTTTATCTTCTCTCTGCTTGTCAATTCAAAAGAAGACTAGAAATTCATTCGTGCTAGTGAGAATGTTGTCCCAGGGTGGGTTATGTCATCTGGAAATCTTTGAGGCTGCAAAAGGTACTAAGAATACCACCGCAGTAATGCGATGGATACATGGATGGAGGCACGGATGAATGGTTGGATGGATGCATGCATGCATGGATGGATGAATGCGCACAAGGATGTTTCTCAGGATTTTGCCACCTCGATCAGGACAGTGGGAGGATCATGACTTGTGCAGAAGTCTTAAAAACACAACACAATGAAACAGAAACCCAGGGTCCTAATATAAAATAGTCATTTATTTAATGATTCTTTGTGAGGTGATGAGGTTCATTGTAACTGTATTAAAGGAGAGTAATTGTCTTTGAATCTTATCGGTCATTTTTTTTTGCATAACCATTAAAAGTTGTCATTTGCAAGTGTGTGAGAGACAGCTACAGATCGTCTTTGGCTCCCGTCAGCTCAATAGTACACACCCACTGTGTCTCCATCTCTGAACATAAAGATTTTATTTGAAAAAGAAAGACAGAACAAAACCACACAGAAACAATGTGTTTGTGGTTGGATAAATGTGTTGTCCAGACACCCAGAAAGACCTCTTTAATTCAATTGTTATAAGCTCCTGAAAAGGATAAATATTCTTTTTGATAAATAGCAGATTTTTATAAAGCGTTATAGTTTATAGACATCTAGTTATTTAGAGATGTAACATTCACTAATTTGTTTGTTTGACCTGTTTGGATCATTATAATTTAGTCATCAACCAAACAAGACACAGCTATAAACAAAATGATGTGTGGGCATAGGGGTAGGAAAGAAGGGGTCGTTGGAGGTAGAAAGATACTTGCACCCACATCACTAATAGAACATAGGCAGCTCTCACCCCCCCATTCTCCACGCTTTTCTTTTTGAGACAGTCTCACTAAACAACACAAGCTGGTGTGAACAAGACTCTTGGAAAGAAGCTGCGTCTGCTAAGACTGATTGACTAGTTAAATCTTCAGTGATGTGGAGGGGTTGGAATGTTGTCGATCCAGAGATTAAATTGCTATTCCTTGCCCACTTCCATGTGGGAACAAGCAACCTTTGACTAATAGAGAAAAACATCTTTTGAAATCAATTAACTTAGCAGACCACTGGCTTACACCAACCCCAACACTATGGCTGTCATCAGGTAACATCTGAGGCTAAAACCAAGCAGCCTTCCCCCAGCTTGCTCTAACCACCCCTCTGATGTATCATCAATGTATTTTAGACTTGTCTTGGCTGAGTGATCTTTTTTGTTCTGTAAAACCACAATATTGCATCCATGGAGGAACATGGGATTTAAGATGACCTGAATCTGTGTTACCAAGCCACGATTACTAAAAGTGGCTCCAGAGTAAAAGATCCCGTATTCCCTTTAAGGAGCTTTTGCTTCTTTTGCATTGACACTGGCCTTGAACTCACTACATAGCCCAAGCTGAGCTTGGTCTCATGAGCTTGATCTTCCTGCACCAGCTTCCCACATGCTGGGATTGCAAATGTGTGTCACCACCACAAGCTAGCACACCGTGCTTTGGAAGTACTATAAGGCTGGAGGAACAAAACTTTGCCCTGGGTTTCTCATAGACAATTCCTTCTTCCTGTGAACTAGGTTTTTGACTGCCATTTTCTTCCCAATGAAGTAAAGTATGTTCACAATGGATGCCCAATTCTGGACGAAGACTCTGTGAAGCTTAGACTTTACAGGTGAGTGGCGGAGAACCCTTTCTTATTATTTATTTTATTTTATTTCTGCCAGATAGTTATGCTGTGTACTCCGTGGGTATTTTCTATGACAATAGGTTGTCATGTGGGAGTCATTGGCGTCTAGTAAAAGAGTAATCAGCAGCAGTGGGCGATCCTAGTGGGTGAGGCAGCCATTGCAGCCAGCGTCCTATTCTTTCATCTCTTCCTCCTTAGGTCCTTTCTACAGATTACTAACTTTGTTTTGTTTTCCTCCAGTCTCAGGCAGAGATTTCTGTTGCTGCATCTCATTACTTAGCTTTGATAGTTCAATCCATCACTGTGGCAAAAGTCACACATACAAGTTCCTTATGAGAATCTGATAGACATTTATTACAAAATTGAACAAAGTCTTTCAGTTTGGTTGCCAGCTGCTTTGTTATAGGAAGCACAATATTTTTCATTTCTAGATGTTAAAGCATGTTTAAAATCAATTGTGAAATTAAGTGTAGATTTGCAATATAATCTTATAAAACATCTCCCACCTGTATACACAAGGGAAAAACCTATGCTTATACAAAGGCTTATATAAAATGCAAACCCTGAAACCTCATTCATAATAGGTAAAATGGTGAATGAATTGAATTGATGAATGGTATAACCATACAATGGAGAATATTATTCAGCCACAAAAACCAATGATGTCCTGATTTGTGCAACATGAACTAAACCTAAAAACATTAGGTCAAATGAAAGCAGCCAGCCACAAAAGAACCAGTATTATATGGTTACATTTATATGAAATACCTTAATAGGCAGTTCCACAGACACAGAAAGTACGTTAGTGGTTGCCAGAAGCTGGAGGAGGGGCAACTGGGGAATAACTACATGTAGTTGCAACCACCATGGCATGGCACCAAGGGATTCCCTAGGAAGCTGCAACATTGGTACAAAGGGGTGTTTGATCTTCCCAAACTTTAGAGTCAAAACCAAATAAAGTTCAAAGAACTTTCCAGGATAGGCTAGGAAAAATGATGCACCTATCGGCTTCCAGACCCTTTGACTTTCTACCACGTAGGAGGATTAAGGAGGGACCTGTGCAAGGCAGGGTTTCTGGAGCTGTCGTGCACTCGATTTTAAGGGCATTTATGATAGAGCAGTCAGAAGGGCTGAGGCAAGGGTCCAGGGAGCAGTTTGTTTTCCTTGAATCTCCTCTTCAGCTTCTTTGTCAAGCTGACTGTTGTGTACCTCAGTTTCCTCATTGGTGAGAGGGGATGGACAATGTCTATTGCAGGGTCCAGTCATGTTGTGGTGCAGGCCTTCTCCACACAGCTGGACCTCATTACAAGCTCATCAGTTCAGAGTCGTAACGTCAGGCACGCTCATTATTTATCCCCTTTCTCACTTCTACAGCACGATGATGCATCTCCAGTCACCTCTGCAAATGCCCCAGAACACAAGCGTTATGGCAATAACACGTATTCATTCGGTTTACGTGGCAGGTGCTGAGCTGAACATCTCAATAGGCATTTCTGGAGGACAAAAGATCTTGCTACTCAGCACTTCTTCTGTCCTAAGTTGAAACTCAACCCAGCCTTTATGCTCCTAAACGATGCACGTGCTAGAAGTGAGGCTCTGAGGTCTCAGCAGTCGTTAGATATTAGGATGGATGGTGAATTCCAGAGCAGGGTTTGCAAGAGAGATGGGATAGGAGGGAATGGCAAAAACAAAAAAGAAAAACAAACAAACTACAACAAACATTGACACAAACTTGGAGATGAAGCCATGGGAAATTCCATCCAGAAAAAAAAAAAAAGCCAGGAGGAAATGAAGCCAAATTCCATCCGAAGTACACATTTTGTGAAGGACAACTTTTGTTGTTATTTTATTTTGGTTTTGATTTCCTTTGAAATAGGATCTTGCTAAGTTGCCCAGGCTAGCCTCAAATGCAGTCTGTATCCCAGGGTGTTCTTAAACTGATAATAAAACTGATGAGTGAGTTTTATTAAAAAGCCAGGATTGCCTGAAAGGCCTCCTTTGTCTGAGTCTGAATGGAAGAGGCATGGTAAGGTCTTGGGGTATGCTGTCAAGACCCCAGCTCTCACCTCCCAGACTTTGAGCTAACACTCCGGGAGGAAGTGCTTCAGGTGGGATTAGAAGCACACGTCGCCACATCTAGCTCATAAGGGCCATCTTTACGATAAGTGTACAAGTCTCAGAAGAATCTGAGCACCAATAAACATGATCTCCATCCTGCTCTCTCTCCAGGTTTACTGAAACAGACACCTTCATGGAAACCTTTCTCTTGCGGGTCTATCTTGTGGAACCAGACTGTAACATCATCCGTCTGAGCAGCAATGTGTTGGAAGTGACTGAATTCTATGGTTTATCCCAAGCCATTGATAAGAACCTGCTCCAATTTGATTACGATAGGTCAGCTAACCTGGACTGCACCATCAGACTAGACCCAGTGAGGACTCAGCTGCCAGCCCACGGCAAGCTGGTTGTGGTGAATCGTAAGTCAGAGGGACCTCGTGGAGATCAGCCACAAAGCTTTTTCTCTGAGACACGTATGTATCTCTTAGTAGTTAAGGTTACTAAAATGGAACAAAATGTTTAAATGCTCATCTTTCATTTTGACAAAGAATAAAAAGTATAGTTTTTAGCTTGTTGAAGTCTTTAGTGAGATGGCTTAGTGGGTAAGGCACGTGTTACCAAGCCTGACTTGAGTTCAACACCTGTAATCTACATGGTAGAAGAAGGGCGACTACTCCTCCAAATTGTCCTCTGATCTTCAAACTCATACTGAGGCACAAGTTTGTTTGGACACATGTATACACACACACACACACACACACACACACACACACACACACACACACACACGGGCTAGTGGGATGGTTCACTTGGTGGGGACACTGGCCTCCAAGCCTGATAGCCTGAATTTGATCATAAGGTGGAAGGGAAAAACTAACTTTCAAAAACCAAATAAAATTAAAATTAATCTAAAAACATTCAAAAAACAAAAGAAAGATATAGGTTAGTTAAGATTGTAGACTTGGAATCAGAATCAGAAACACCTGGATTTGATGTTTGTGCTTTCCTTTATTAGTTATCAATGGTTTTAGTCTCTGTTAGATGGGAAAAGAAAGCAGCCATTCTATAGGGCTGTGTGAAGGGGGAGTAAGGACACAGTATGCTTAGCACAGGTCTGGCCCATTACAGTGCTCATGAGTTTCCATCTATGATTATAGCAACAGACATCAGTGGAGAGAGTAGTGTGCTCTTTACTGAGTATTATTGGGTTGTGTCTAGTAAAGACTGCAACCAGGATTAACATCCAGAACGTTGATTGAAACTTTATTATCTATTCAGTTACTATATTCTACAGCACTCCCTGTGTTAGACATATACTCAGTACATTTTAAACACTTGTTATCTGAATAATAGCATTCCAGCGATCATAGGAAGGCCTAGAAATAACCGTAGCATTACCTCGAATTTTGGACAGAAGCTTACAGCTAAAGACTGTTAAAGTTGGACATCAGTCCGTTTTGTCATCACAGCCTTTGGATTAATAAGCAGAGTACCTGTTTCATGTATTATGGAAATGAGAGTCCCTGAGCACCATTCCCTAGCAAGAGTGAAAATACAGCTGGAAGAGACAGTCTTTTAGGGGTAGCTCTGGGCTCAAAAAAGTCAGAACAGGCTTGTTCAAGGGGCAAGAGAAGGGTTAAGGGAATGTTTGCTAAGAAGACCAACCAGGGGCAAGGAGGTGGGATTCTGTGGGTAGATAGTCCACATGAGACTGTATAATGTAAGCAGAGGCAGAGACTGAGCTGTGAATGTCCACAGTGAGCCACTGGCATACTTGTCAGAGGTATTTGGACACCACAGAACTCCTCTTTAATTATTTTTTTCCTCAGCTTAACTTTTGGTAGGCAAACCCCGATGAGACAACTGGTCAACCAGTTTTTTGTTTGTTTGTTTTTGTTTTTTAGTAAAGGAGTTTATGACCTTTCAGAAGAATGACAATCTAGTGGGTGAATAATTGGAAGGTGTATGTGCAAGTGTCCTGGGGCAGTGAGTGAGGATGTATCCAAGGCAGGAAGATGCATTTTGTGTTTGTGTATTCATTGTGTTCAAGCATCTGTCTTAATGTAATGCTGTGCATTCTAGAGCTAGGGGCAGGACTGAAGTGTCTGGATGGAAGCTGTGCCCTAGGATCAAAGCAAGTGGCAAGTCTGAAAGTGAGCTGTGAGGAGTTCCTGCTGATGGGACTTCACTACCAACACATGCAGCCCCCTTCACCCAACATTGATTACATCTCCATTCAGTTGGAGCTCACGGACAGGAGTAAAACCGTATACAAGGTAGAGTTTGGAGCTGTGTGTTGGTGTGTTTACCTGGTTCACTGTAAGACAGTAGTTCCATATGGGTGCCCATGCTGGTGTCTGTGAAGAAGAGTACCTGTGCTGCTGATGGCACAGCTTCAGGCTTGTAGGTTGTGCTTAAATATAGTTTTATAAAAAAAAAATCCATACTGAATCTTGCTAGGCACTAGCAATGGTGGTCTCACCAACCCCCACGGCCAACTTGAGACTTGTAATATACCAACCAGATTTATAATGGTAAATCTCCAACCCCCAAAAATGCCCACACAAAGAACACAAAACCTAATTAATATAAATACAAGCTGCATGCCTAGATAGGGCAAAAGCCCCCTACACTGCTCTATTGCCCATCTATGAAATCCCTGGCTACCTGAGGCTCCTTCAGGCCACATGGCCCCAGCTCATCTTCTTCTTCCATCTTTTTCTGTCCTCTGTCTTCTCTCTCTCTGTCTCTCCTTTCTCTTTTCCTTCTCTAAAACTTTCAGCTCCACCTTTTTCTAGCGTTCCCCTTTTCCTCTTTGACATCAAGGCATCTGCTCTGTAAGGCTACAAGGGACAGAGAGGCAAGGCAGCCTAGCATCTTGGCTGCAGCAGATTATCATTTGTGTTCATTTGAACTTTAGGATAGGGGGCTGAGGAGATGGTTTCCCAAAGGCTCCATCTTTCTATGTCTTCATTTTTCCTCACCCTCTTCCTCTGTGTTTTTTCACACTGAACTGATGATCAAAAGTAAACAAAACTGTATGAACTATTTCGCATGTTACTCTGGTATTCACATATTCTACAGTTTATTTGGGAAGCTGGGGAAACAGTGACCCTGATGACACACACAGTATTTATGCCAGTATGAGATGATCCAGGGGACTGCGGGTAAGACCTCCAGCGCTACTCTCTGCCTTCCCACTAGCATTTCTCCTAATAAACCCAGGCTAATGGTGAACATCATCACTGATTCCCTAAAAGATTAGAAAATGGTGAAACAAGACCACAGAATTTTGTAGTTGAGGTCTGGAAATGAAACGTAGAGGTAATTTTGCCTAATTGATCACTCAAATGAGCCAGGAAGCTTTTCAAAGCTCAGGTTTACCTATCTGTCGTTAATAGTTATGGAAGCTGGTACCCAGATTACTTGGGTTCATATATCTGTTTAACTAGCCATCTGATTTTGGACTTTATGTCTCAGTTTCTTCATCTTAAATAAGGCTACTAGAACCTAACTCTAAGTAACTGAGGGGATTTATTAAATTATAAAGTCTTTGCTTATAAATAAACAAAATATCCAATAAAAAATAAGTAAAAAAAATAAAAACAATTTTTGCTACAAAGCTTGGCATATGCTAAGTATGTGCATATTATTGGTAGTATAAGTAGCTATGAATGGAGAGAACCTGTGATCAACCAGTTTGACATAATAGTGGGGGCCAGCCTCTTGTTTCACAGTGGTGGTCTTACTGTTTACATATGGCTGTCTTAGGGTCGATACACTCAAAACTGGATTGTATTTCACTAGCACATATTGTCTGGTTGGTTTGTCGTGAAACCCTTTCATTATTAGTGGCTTCTTACCTCCATTTAAACAGCTGATACATTTTGTTCTGATTGATTTTTCATAATTGCCCCCTCACTGTGTCAAAAGGTTTATTTGTATTTTTAGGTCAGTTTCATTGTGAGATTGTCTGTCTAAATAAACCTCTTGGTTTCCTAAGCCTTAACCTACTACGTAGTCATTTTGATAAGTCACAAAACATTCATTTATAGATATGAAGACAGTGTGCTCATTAAGGAAAACATTAAAGACATGAGAATATAGGAAGAAAATAAAACTGATTTTAACCATTTGTCTTATAGTCAGACACAGTGGGGATATGTGCCCCAGAGCTCATTTTGTTCCGTGGCATCAATTCATCTGTGAAGCTTTAATTAATTTATTTATTATTATCAGTCCTGGGGATTGAATGGAGACTCTCATGTATGCTAGGAAAGTACTCTACCCACTGAGCAACACCCCCAGGCCAATTTCTTCTATGCCTTTAAAGGGCATTTTCTTCACCTTTGTCTTTGCAACACCTAAGGTTAGGTTTTATTGCACAGTGAAGTGCAAGAAATAGTTTTTCTCCACATAGCCAAAATTTACAGAACTATTTGATAAAAATATGTACTTGTTTTATTGAAACAAGTTTCTACAAAACTTGAAAATCCTTCCGTTGTATAAAAAGACCAATAGGGCAACCTTCTGCTCTCTGGTTTCCCGTGCTTCTTTCTTTGCTGGTACCGGCACGCTCTAAATCCCCCTGCTGCGTGACCTGATTTGTGTCAGTGAGGGCCTTCACACCCCTCATCCTTACAACTTTCTTGGCCATTCTTGCCTAATTTGGGGTTCCAGATAAATAATGAAACAGGTGATTTTTAAAGCCTCTAGATTGTTTTAAACCAATGCTAGATTCAAATTGAAAATTCTTCGAGGAGGAGGAGCTGGTGTGTCAGAACTTTGCCATGCTGAATCTTCTTATCCAGAACGAGCACCTCACTTCCCTCTGACAAATGTCTTTGTACATGTGTATGGAAAGGAAACTTGCTCCATGTGAGCCGAGCACTTACTAAATCCAGTCCCGAGAAGTTCTTATGGAACTACCAGGAACAGAATGGTGTCTTTTCATTGGTTATTGATGATAAATAGGAAGGCAACTTTTTGGTGTCATTTTCTTTTATCTGGCTTCTTTCCTAAATTCAATTATTTTAAGAAATTTTCAATTCTTTGGGCTTCAAAAGACCATAATTATATCTTCACTAATGATGATAATTTGGGCCTTTCTTTTCCTGTAATTATTCTCTTTACTTCTGCTCTCCTCCACGCTGGTTTGACCAGAACAATGCTAAATATAATGTTGCTTGTAGGCATTTTTTGTCCGGGTAGTCTATCTATATTTCAGCTGTACACATTGTCCTTTTCAAAGCTTCTTTCCTTGGTTCCATCGAGATGAAATGAATGTGGCCACTCTGGTCCTTTTCCACATCGTAAACTTGGGTTACACTCTTACTTTCCATCTTTCTATGAATCCCAAGTGTCTTTTCCGTGAGGCCCATATAACTGGGCATTTTCTCAAAATTTTAGGACTTTTCTTTCTTGGTTAAGGAAATATAAAGTGTTTTATGGTAATAATGAATACATGTGGCTTTTCCCCCCCATCATCTTAGTCATGTGTTCATGTCAGTTGAAAAGGAAATATATTCCTAGCATGGATAAAGCCTTGGATTTGATTGTCACTCAGTAACACACATGTTCTCTCTCTGTCTCTCTCTGTCTCTGTCTCTGTCTCTGTCTCTGTCTCTGTCTCTCTTTCTCTCTCTCTCTCTTTCTCACACACACACACACACACACAAACACACACACACACCCCACATACATGTCTTACAGAATACAGTATATTTCATGAACGTATTTTTACCTATCTGAAAGTCCTTTCTTCCACTTTATGTTTGATTTAATTTTATAACGTATTCCGCAGGCTGGAAATAATCACTTAGTGTTCCAGTGCTTTTCTAGCACACGTTCGGTGTGGATTGATCCCCAGTACCACAGGAAAGCAAACTAATATTCTTTAACCTATATTAATTGCATTTAAAGTCCAGAATTGCAGGGAGCTCTTTGGAGTCCTTCCTATGCTTGGTGAAGACTGAGCTGATCAGTCTTTTCTTCTGCCAGTTCTCAGGCTCTAACAACATCATTGGCAAGTTCATTTCTAATGAAAAGCCATTGTGTCTTATATATCATCTATCTTTCAAGTAAGTAAGCACTATAGATGTTTCTTTCTGTTTTACATTTCAAAGAATACTTTTATTTAAATTTAGCTCTGCACTTAATTGCTTTCAATATTCAGACCTAGCCCTTTAAAAACCGCAATTCATCTTCACCGTTTTTTTCCAGTAAAACATCACAGACAGATACTTTGGTCCCCAGGATACCTCAGAATATGTCTTTGTCACTATAGGGAAAAAGAGGGCTGTCTCCTCTGATTCTCCGTTGAATGCCTCTTTTTCCAGATGTTGCTGGCCAGTTTGTGAACCTTTGGGCTGGTGCTTAGGCTGGGGCATTGAGAAGGATGGAGTAGTGGGGAGAGAGATTCTACTTGCTCAGGAACTGATAGAATATAATTTCATGCTCTCTGAGCCTGGCAGATGTTTTAAGTTGCTTTGTTGTCTCAGGGGCAATTTCCTGTTTTCTCTGGAAAGCTCCCACTCAGAGCCTATCCCTCTGTCTTAGATGGGAGTGTTTACCCCCACCTAACCTGAGTCACCACCTGCAATATTTCTGCAGCCAGTAAAATATAATTTAACTCTCCAGTTTAATGAAGGACAGTCCTCTTAGGTCAGGACTCAAGATGACCCACAACAGTCCTCGCCCCATGTGACATGGGGACACAGGACAGGTTGAATCTAACAATGTCTCTAACTCCTAGTTCTCAGGGTATTCTGACATAGAAGTGGAAATTCTGGACTCCCAAGTATTAAATGAGGATTAGCCATAATTTTTCTACTTCTGATGACTTATATTTCTTGGGAGTGGACCCTAAAGTAGTCCTGTGCATGTTCCACCTATAAGACTCTACCAGGGACATTCTCTCCCAATACCTGAGGCAAGGGGCATGGCATTACCTCAGCCCCAGCCTTCATAGATTTGGAAGTCAGCATAGCACTCTGCTTTCCAGATAAGTCACCTCTTATCTCTTTTAATATATCTATATTCCTCTAGTGAATGAGAGTATTCCAGAGTCTGGAACCAACAGACTCACATACATTTTGAATATAACATGTTTCTTACTTTTGAAATCTGACTCTCTCTCTCTCTCTCTCTCTCTCTCTCTCTCTCTCTCTCTCTCTCTCTCTTTCTCTCTCCCCCTCCCTCCCTCTCTCTCTCTTTCTCTTTCTTTCTTTCTTTCTTTCTTTCTTTCTTTCTTTCTTTCTTTCTGAACTTCAGTCAAGACTGATGCAGGATATCATCTGTCAGTCTTTCACCTAGATAAAATGAAGAACTTGCCTGAACATTCCTTTTTAACATCAGGCCCAATATTCAGAGTTCAGGCGTGTGGGACAAATGTGACTTGGATCACTGAGCCTGCTTCTCTCAACAGTGGGTCACATCAGTCCCATAATAGCAAGAATCTACTGCTCTCAGCTTCTTCATCCCATACCCTCACTGAGACCTTGCATGCCACAGTGCCCTTTTATGAGTGTAGAAGATCTCGAACTTTCGGCTCCTTCATTTGGAGAGGATGCATGTCTAGTTGAGTGGTTACTTGCTGTTCCCTTCTTCTGTTAGGCAAATGGACAATCTTCTTTCTGTTTCACAAGTTCACAGGGTGAAGACCCTTCTCCCCCAAGCCTTTCCCTGCCCTCTTTGAAACCACATGGCCCAAGAAAATTAGTCCGTGTCAGACACTGCCTGGCGCTTTACTTTCACAGTTTCATTTAATACATAGGAGTCTACAGTTTTCATTTATAGGTGAGAGAAACATGAAATTTAGGAATTCTAGAAACTGTCTAATGTCATACAAACAACAGCTACTGAAGAAGCAATCGTGGGGCCTGGAGTGAGAGTCAACAGTTAAGAACACTCTGCTCTTGCAGAGAACCAGTGCTCACACTGTGGCTCAAAATCCGTTATACCACCAGTTCCAGGGGATCTAATGCCCTTTTCTGACCTCTGTTGGCTTTTGTATGAACATGATGTGTAGTGCCAGGGAAATGTTGGCGATCCACAAAAACACAGACAGGAGCCAATCTGATGCAACTCACAGCAGCGTCTTTATTCTATTTGAGCTAGCTCGGACCCCCAATGCATCACCATCACTCAGGATGGTTTTGGTGGGGGGGGGGGAGCCCTGAATGTCTATCAGGGCAAGGCTTTATAATAAGCAGTAAGCAGGGAGTACGTGTGCAAGCATCTAATTGGAAAGCTCCCGTGGCCTTTAACATAATTGGCTGGGGCTGCAAGTCATTTCATAAACTTAATTTCTGCTCCCCTCTGCATTGGTGGTCATTAGGCAGAGGATGGGCTTGTAACCTGGGGGTGCAGATTTGTTGGGGGAATAACTGGGAGACACTGGTCTTGTTGAGGGTGTAACCTGGAAATGCTGGTCTTGTTGGGGATTAGCCTAGAGAATGGAGCTAGGCTCAGGTTTTATTGGGGATCAACTAGGAAACTAATACCAGGTACCGGCCTGTAAGTTTACCTGAGTTCAAACTTAGGTCAGGTTCTCTAAAATGGAGTCTGAATTTAAAAGATTTGGCATCTCAGATGCCTATATTCAGACACACGCTAAAACAAATACATAATTTTTAAAGATACAAGCACATACATTGTTCTTTCTAATATCAAAGTAGATGCTCCCATTCCAAACCTTTTGTGCACGCTGGACTCACTGGGAGCTCTAGAGTGGCGGTTTTCTAGTTCCCTCTTTGGAATAATTAAGTGAACACCTGGAGGTAGTTCCTGGTGGTCAGCAGGTGATTCTAACATGTAGCTGGTGGGCACGGCTGGGGCATCCTCTAGTCTGTAGCTTCGGTACATGCCACGACATTAACCATGCACATTACACCTTCATTCACACCATTCTCTCTCTCTCTTTTTTATTTTTACTCTCCTTCAAAAGTCAGAGAGCACGTGGTTGCCTGTCTATATCAGAGTTGGCATTCCTAACCAGGCCCCAAGGGCTGCGTTCATGGCCATGTTTGTTTCGGAGGTGGACCAGTTCATACTGACCCCTCTGACAACCTCCGTTCTGGACTGTGAGGAGGATGAGACTCCGAAACCCTTGTTGGTGTTTAACATCACTAAAGCCCCACTCCAGGGCTATGTGACCCACCTGCTGGATCATACCAGACCCATCTCTTCATTCACCTGGAAGGATCTCAGTGACATGCAAGTTGCCTACCAGCCACCAAACAGCAGCCACCCTGAGAGGAGACATTACAAGGTAAGAAGGAAGGAAAAAGAAGTGTCCAGCCTGGTGCATCTCAAAAAAGTATTTGAAAGTCTGTTTCCATGAACTCCTGGACCTGCTAGATACTCAGTTTCTCAGAGGAGACTTGATTTCTGCAAGTCACAATGTAATACAGTTCACGGCTTCCTGAAGAGACATTGCTGTGGCAGATTAAAAGAAGGTGTTTTATCTTGCTGAGCAGTGGCTTCAGCTCCAGCCCAGCTCCAGCTGCCTTGTTAAAAATCTAGGTGGACTGCATGTGGCTGTAGCTCTCAGTTGTGCAGAGAAATCAGAAGTCCACACTGGGGCTATAGTCCTGAGGGGCATGGAAACGGCAGAGACAGGAGATTTCTGGCTGATAGCCTAGCTTCAGGTTCAGTAAGAGATCCTATCCCAAGATAGAACAGGACACAAAACATCCTCCTCTGGCCTTGTGCACACTCAGACTTGTGCCTTTGACATATAGCTATTCTCTACATATACCGTGTTCTTTATACACATAAAAATAATAAATGAATAACACTAAAACATATGTTCCAAAATAGTACAAAGGATATTTATGTTCCCAACATTGGGAAATGAGCCACACAAGAGACGATAGTACAAACACGCCAGTTACCCTGATCTGATTAGGGCACCGTGTGTAGGCGTGTGTGTCTGTGTGATACTATACTCTAAATATGTACAATCATGATCAACTAAAGAATTAAAAACAATCAAAAGTAATACCTAGCAGTGAAATGAGTGACCTCACAAAATAAGTTACTTCATATAAGAAAATAACACCCTGTTCACATGGAGGTTTTAATAAAATAGTTCATAATAGCCCTTCACTGGAAACAGTGAGATTTTATTTAAGTGAAATGTCTTGAAAGGGCAATTGTATAGAGACATAAAACAGATGTTGGCACTTGGGCAGGCTGGGTGGTAAGGAGAAGAAGGCATAGTGATGGGTGTGAGGACCCGTGGTATCATGGAAAAGCAATGGAGTTCATTTAGGAGAAGACTGTGCAACCTGGTAAATCTATGTGCACATAAAAAGAGTGATTTATATGCCATTTTTCTCAATTGGTTATAAAATTGATTTTAAAAGTAGAATTACGTTTAAAACAGGAGAGAACAGTAACATCAAACCTGGATCCATCTTTGCCTCTTGTGTGTGTGTCTGTGCATTTATGTGTATATGTATGTGTGTGTG
The DNA here is from genome assembly GCA_030674055.1 of Rhabdomys pumilio. NCBI lineage: Eukaryota > Metazoa > Chordata > Mammalia > Rodentia > Muridae > Rhabdomys > Rhabdomys pumilio. The sequence goes on from JANHMN010000004.1 coordinate 62,674,303, forward strand.
TGTGTGTGTGTGTGTGTGTCTGCGTATCTTCTGTGTGTCTGTATGTGTCAGTTTGTGTGTATGTCTGTGCATGTGTGTATGTCTATCTGTGTGTGTCTGTATGTGTCAGTGTGAATGCATGTGTGTATATGTGTGTTAGTGTGTGTCTATATGTCTGCGTCTCTGTGTGTGTGTGTTTATGTGTACATGTAGCTCAGAACTGCTGAGTCTTTAAGCCTGAATGTATCTGTGTGGCTTATGCTAATCTGTTTGTTTCCAGATGGAGCTGGAGGTGTACGACTTCTTCTTTGAGAAGAGCACCCCCATCACTGTCCACATCTCCATCAGAACAGCAGACACAAATGCCCCGAGGGTGTCCTGGAATACAGGTGTGGGTGTGGTCCTAAAGGAAATGCAAGGAAGTGAATGGGTCAGAAAACTCCTTTTATTCCGTTTCATCCACAAGGCAGCTTGACTGAGAGTAAGACAGAAAGACAAGGTCTCCAACTCAGTTTTTGCACTGGGGTGGAAGCAAAGTGCAGCCTGAAACCCACTGTTCTGTTTTTGTTGGGTTGCATGGAAACCAAAGTAAATAAGAACTTAAGCAGCTTTTAAAGGGGGCTTTACACTGCCATTCAACTCCAAGGGAATGTGATTTATATATTTAGATCAGATGCAAATGTGGAATGCAAATGGCTTTTCCTTTTTCACTAATAGTGTCAATGATGTTCAAAACAGACTTCCAAGCAGTGCTGGGGTTGTTCTAGGAGGAATGCATTCGTGTCTGATTTCAAGTCTCATAATGAGAAAAATGACGGAGCTGATCAACCAAAGTTGAGAAGCAATGCTACTTTTCTGTAGGTTACTGTGTCCTAGTGAGGAGGTGGAATCATCCCTATGTGTGAGACATGGTGCTCAGATGCATCAAGGGAGCTACAGGTCTGGATCTGGCTACTGTAGAAATTATAATCCTTTTAAAATGAACTTTCACATGTTATGAATTTGAAATTGGCTATTGTTGAAAAGTTAGAGAATATATTAAATAGGATAACTCTTCATTTTTTTCTTCACTACATATAATATGGATAGAATTGCTGTGAGCATTTTGATGTGTTGATTGTCTTCTATTCTTCTTGGATGCTCCTATGATAGATCCATGATGCCTTGCCTGTGCTGTGTTGTGTGTACACATGTTCCTAGCACCACTTCAAGAACCCAGGAGGTGTCTCAGCAGCCATGGAGCTTATTTGCATGCTCTTGCCTTTCTCTTATCTCCACTTTCTCCTTCTCCCCTCCCCTTCCTTTCTAGATCCTCCTTTCTCTCTTCCTCTCCCCCTCCCTTCTCATTTCTCACTTCTTTCTTTCTATTTTTTTTTTGTTGTTGTTTTACAGCCATGGATGTCTTAGCTCAATTTCCCCAGGAAACAGACCTTGGGGTAGATCATATATCGACCCTGTCCTGAAAAGAAAGAGCAGCGGACACAGAGCTGCGTAGGACATGTGTCTGTATTTTTCAGGTTTGACTCTCCTGGAGGGCCAGTCTCGGGCCATCACCTGGGAACAGTTTCAGATCGTTGACAATGATGACATTGGTGCTGTGCAGTTGGTCACCATCGGTGGCCTGCAACATGGACAGCTTACAGTAAGAGGTGGATGACTTACCTGTTCAATTCAAAATTCTGATTCTTCAAAAGCAAATCATGGGACTAGGGATAATACAGTTGGTAATATGTTTACTGCCCAAGTATGAATCAATCCCCAGAGCTGCACAAAAGGCCTGCGTGGTGGTGTGTCAACTGGCTTAGCCAAATTCGTGAGGTCCAGATATCAGTGACAGACTCTTCTCAAAAACCAAAGTGGAAAGAGCTAGAGAGGTGGCTTTCAAACTTTAGCATGTGTTCACCCTGGGGGTGAGACTTAGTAAAGCTCAGGTCGTGGAGTCCCATCTCCAGAATTTCCAATTAAGTAGGCTCAGAGCAGAGCCTGAGATTACATTTCTAATAGTTTCCCATTTGGTGCTGATACTGCTAGTTGGAAAGATTGCTTCCCTATTCTTGATGGCATGACATGGCAGTGCCCTGAGAGTTCAGCCATATTTATCAGAGGCTTACTGATGTTCCAGTTCTCTCCTGTTGCCACAGCATATCTCCACACATACCCATTTCTGTCTACTTATGTTTGGTAGGATTTGTCAAAAAAAAAAAACCCAATAACATGCATACAAATATATAAGGATGACTTAGTGTGTGTGTGTGTGTGTGTACTGAGAAACCTCATGATGTGTTTCTGGAAAGAATTACTCTTTATGTTCAGAAAAGCCCATCGAGTAATTCAGTCTTATGTCAGGGCTTGAGAACTAGGATAAATGATGAAATAATTCTCTGTCCAACCCAAGGTCAAAGCCCTGGGAAACAAGGTGGGTGAGAGTCCAAAGGCCCACAAAGTCTGAGGGTGGAGAGAAGATAACCCAGAAAGAGAGAGAGAGAGAGAGAGAGAGAGAGAGAGAGAGAGAGAGAGTAAGAGAGACATGCATGCATACATACATACATACATACATACATACATACATACATACATAGACAGACCAACAGATAGATAATCCAGAGTGTTCACCATGTCTCTGCATTTTTGTCTTAGGTTCATAACTGTCTGGTATCTCTTAGTTGACACCTAAAATAAGCTATAACCCTATTATTTTCCCCAGTTTCACATAGTGTCAAATACTTGTCTCAAGTCCACACAGGTATGCAGCGCCCTAGTGCTCACTAAACTGCACAGGGTACAGACTGTCCTGAATTATGGTTTTATTTTTGTTCATTTATTTTATTTTTACATTTTGAGGGTGTTGTGGGGACTATTCCATGTGTTTGACTTAGAATGTTCCCAGTTTATGATGGTTTAGGCGCATAACCCCGTGGTGAGTTTAGGCGCATCAGTATTGCCATGTTTTCCATAACCCGCTGTCATGCAGTGATTCCTTTCTCAGTGGCTGCCTCTGCTCCTCTCCTTGATCACTCAGCATTATCTCTGCTCTCTCCATCAGCGGGGAAAGGATTCCTCTTCACTGTGGCTGATCTTCAGGCTGGAGTTGTTCGCTATCATCATGATGACAGTGACACCACTAAAGACTTTGTGGCTTTCAGGATATTCGATGGCCAGCACAGCAGCCATCACAAGTTTCCTATCAACATCTTGCCTAAAGATGACAGCCCTCCATTCCTCATAACCAATGTTGTGATTGAACTAGAAGAGGGGAAGACCGTCTTGATCCAAGGGTCCATGCTGAGAGCTTCAGACATGGACTCCAGTGATGACTATATATTCTTTAATATCACAAAGTACCCACAGGCTGGGGAGATTATGAAGAAGCCAGGGCCAAGATTTATAGGTAAGATCTAGGCAGATAAGACAGTTTGAATGGGTTTAAATATTTTTTAAGATTTACTTATTTATTTTATGTATATGAGTATACTGTAGCTGTCTTCAGACACACCAGAAGAGGGCATCGCATCCCATTTCAGATGATTGTGAGCCACCATGTGGTTGCTGAGAATTAAGTTCAGGACCCCTGGCAAAGCAGTCAGTGTTCTTAACCATCTCTCCAGCCCCTGAATTGAATCTTTTCAAAAGAACTTTGTATTGTGGTCAAATTTGTGTAAGGGTAGATATCACATTGAAGCAAAGTTATACACACACACACACACACACACACACACACACACACACGCATGCACACACATATAATTTATTTTATAATTTTCCCATCTTATACAAAAGAAGCTTAAGACTTATATTGAGAATCTATTGCCTAAGATTGTATACCTAGAAAGTTCTAGTGCTAAGCCTCAAGATAACCATCATGCTATTAAAAGTTAAGTCAGCCAAGAATGGCAATAGAATAAATAAATCTGAAGGAAGATATTTAGTTTATTCTAGATAGTTACTCAAATAATTTTATTAATATATTTGGTTATATTTTGGTGTCAAGAGTTTGTCAGTGTGGATCAAATAAAAAGTGTTCCTCAGTATATTTGAAATAAAAGCTATTCCTTAAAAATTTTTTTCCCACTGTTAATATCCACATTGAGATAGGGCAATTTTAACTACTGCTCTATGTTTTGTTAAAAGTATTTAATGCAAATCCTCAGCTATATGTAACACACTAGGCTGAGAAGACATTGAGAGGTGAGTATGGTTTCACTGCGCCTCAACACCTAAAATTGTATGATATTTTGTGGTCCCCTTAGGGTATCCTGTCCCTGGCTTCCTTCAGAGAGACCTGTTCAATGGAATCATTTACTATCGTCACTTTGGCGGAGAAATCTTTGAAGATTCTTTTGAATTTGTCCTGTGGGACAGCCACGAGCCTCCAAACCTCTCAGTGCCACAGGTAAGAGGCCATTTCAGAACATCTTCCCAAAGTTTTACACATAAGTGTTAGCTCTAAGAGTTGTCGTTTAAAATGATGTGAAAACGGGTTTCAAGATGCAAAGTTTGAGAAGCAATGGATTAGGCAAAAATAAGCATGCCCTGCCCCCCACGACTATGCCTGCACTTAACTAAAGCTCTTTGCAAGTCTTTACATGGTAACTGTTTCTAAGGTAACTTAGCTATGGAATTCTTACATAGACAACCTCACAAATTTGCTTGCTTCTCAACACTCAAGAAAACATTTTTTGTTTAAATTACAGAGTCAGGGTGAGACTTCTTGAGCTTTCCTCTTGCTCTCAACGACACAGATAAACCTCTGGTCCTCTCTACTTATCCCAAGCAAGTGATAGAAGGAAGCTTCCTAAGAGTTATTGTGGGAAAGTGACATACGACTGTGCATATGTCATATGCACCTGGCAACTACTCAGAAAAGAAAAGGACTTATTTGTTGTTTTTAAGATCTCAGATCTGCCTGGCTGTAGAGGACAGAATTTAAGTCTACAGTAAGCAGAAATAAGATGAAGCAAGCATCACTTAGAGATGGGAGTCAGTGTAGCATATGGGCTACAGTGACAATGTGCACTCTGTGAGGTGGTGAGGAAGAGGGGTCAAATTTCCAAAGAAGCAATTGAAATTAAGTGATCATGGACTTTATACAATATTGTGGCTGGTCATTTTATACCTGTTACCTTCAAAGGTAGAATATATGTAAACTTTGGCAATTCTTGAGCCTAGGAAAGAATGCTTAAAACTTGCAATCTATTGCTATAATGGATTCTTGAAAGCTACAGTCACAGATATTTTTGCCAGTGTTCAAAAGACCAAGCTGTACACCTGTTTGCTGACATACCGAAGGGCAGGAATAATGGCATCGCAAGGCTGGGGACCTGAGGAAGTCAGTGATGCCTTTGGGGAGTGAGTTGCCAACTCCTTTTAAAGGCATAACCCCTTGTTCCATGAGTATAGCATACCTGTTGTTTCTGGGTTAAGTTTTCACAGGAGTTGGTGGTTGACTTAGTAGCTCAGAATGGTACCAGACAGCAGGATCTATTTTTAAATCTCCTGTGCATCTGCTGAAGCTGTTGCTAGGACATCGTACCATAGTTAGAAGACTGTGTCTTTTCAGAAGTCGAGATCTCAAGGCTTCTTCTTTTTTTCTTGTTAAACATTTAAGAAATCATGTTATTCATATACAGGGAGAGAAATACCACATCTCTCTATAATAGAGACCAAGTTAATAAAAACTCTTGAAATAACCATTTACCTGGGCAGGTAAATCCGTCTAAACTTGATAGATCTGGCACCAAATTTATTTCGCAAAATGGATGGATTCTTTTATTATGATTTTTTTTATTTGTGTGTGTGTGTGTGGTGCACACACAACTATACACATATATGTTTAAGTGCTTGTGGGGGCCAGAAGAGAGCATCAGTGGAGATATAGACAGTTGTGAGCTGTCATGTAGATGCTGGGAATGGAACCTAGGACTTCTCTAAGAACACTAAGTGCTCTCAACCAGTGAACCATCTATCCAGCCCCAGGATGGTTTTGTTTGTTGTGAAGGAACATATTTAACACATTTCTTTACTTTGCTGTTCTTATATTTCTGGACTAGGGAAGAGAGTCTCAGTGGGAAGGCTACAAATTTGTCCTGTGTTCATACAGCACATGGTTAGATTTTTGTTGTTGTTTTTTCCTCTTAAACACAGCTGCCCTCCCCTCTGTATATTGTAGGTTTCCCACCAATGATTCAACAGACTGCTGGTAGATAGTATTTTTAAATTGCCTCTGTTTTGAACCTGCACATCCTGTTTTATTTGTCCTTATCCCCTGAGCCATATGAAGCACTACTATTTACATTACAGTTGCAGTATATTAGATATTGCAAGTAATGTGGAGGTAATTTGAAGCGTACAAAGGCTCACAGATACAGCAGATTTTATATAAGGGACTGGAACATCCGCAGAGTCCCAGATCCATAGTGGGGCAGTGGAACTCCTGGAGCCTATTTCCTACAGACAGCAAGGTGTGATTGTTTTTGTTGCTCAGACTGTGTTCACCCTGCCTCTTTACCCAGCATCTCCACTTCACTCTGACATCAGCATTTAAAAGTCATCCTGTTATACAAACATCTAGTGTCTTTTCCTAAAAGCTTGCACAAAACTACTGTAGTTAATATAGTAGCCAGCCCTAACAGTGCAAGTAATTCTTGTTACTGAGAAATGACACTGGGTATTCTCAAACAAAGAAAAATAAAGACCATGATAGAATCAGAGCTCAGGGCACATGAAGGATCAAGAATTCAGGCCACAAGAAAGTCAGATGTCTCCCGGTGAATTGTAATTACAGAGCCTGAATCCGAGGGTTAGGTTCTGACTGACTCCTTTGGCACGGAGATCTTTTTCTTGTTATTCTGATTCCTTGTACATCTGTCTGTGTGCTGCAGTCACAAGGACACTGGAGGACTTGGGGGGAAGCTGGAACACAGTGGCTGGTGACTGTTTTGGAAACTGGTTCTCACTCTGCCTGGGAATGGGTTCTTAATAATATCTTTGTTATGAACAGATTTCATCACAATGAGAATGCTTTTATTTCTCTGTGGAGTTTGCTAAAATGGAATTTCTCTTGCCCACAGACACACACACTAATTGTTTGAGTATGCATAAATATGTAAAGACACATCAACTTAGGCGATCATAAAGCATGTTGAAAAATGCGCCCACCAAGAATTACTACAGGGGATAAAAAGCATGCTCTTCCATTCTTCCTTCATAAAGAACACATTGGAGAATAAATTAGCATGGAAAATGGTCTCTTTGAAGGCACAATAACTATTGTTTCCTTATTAAATCCAGTTTTTCAATTAAGGAGAGCCTCACCGATCCACACTATCGCTGTGAGGGCCCATAGAGAATTTCTGAACTTTGTAGATTAGAAAAATACTGTAGGTGGGGGAAATCATGACACAGATTTGGGAGACTAGAATTATCATTGTGTTTGTAGTCTTTTATTTTGATAACTGGCCTTAGTTTTTAATCACTCGAATAAAATAATTGGATAATTTATAGACAACAGAAATATTTCTTACCATCAGAAGACTGGAAAGTCCAGAGTCAAGGTAGTATCCAGGTTGTTGTCTGGTGAGGGTAGATCTTTGTTTCCAAGGTGGTACCTTGTTGCTGTGTCCCTCTAATAGGACACACAAGGCATAAAGGGATGGAAGAACAAGCTTTCCTCTCCAAATGCTTTTATAGGGATCCATCCCATTCAGAGGTGCAGATCCCCTCTGATGTAGTCATCTCAATACTGTTGATTGCTGGTAAAGTTCCAAGATGAATCTTGGAGGCAAACACAAGCCCTCAATGGGATAACCAAGTTCAGAAACAGTTCCAACTGAGAAACTAGAAGATGAATCTAGAAGATCCTGTAAGAACAAATAGAACCAGCTTCCTAGAGGCAGTGAGAGGAGAGCATTAAATTGAAGAGACAATACGATAGAGACAATACAATACGGAAGAGAGGATACGATGGGAATGGGGGGGGGGGGGAGGGGATCCATCCACCAGGTGCTACTGGTGTTGAATTTATGTTGAAAGGCAATAAAAAGATAAAGTTGAAGAAAAATTTTGGATATCATGTTAAAGAGAGGAACGTTACTTCTAGATAGTTGCTTTAAGGTTTTGGAGGAAGTGAATTAACTAATTAAACTTGTGTATGTGTTCTTTTTTTTTTTTTTTAAAATCAATGCGAGTTAATTAAAAGTATAGAATACCAAGTAGAGAACAACAAGGAGTTAGGACTGTTGGAGCCTCAGAAGGAAGAAATTCCAAGAGTGGTACAGGAAATTTGGAGATGGGTCGGATGTGGGGTAGGGAGGAAAAACCAAGAGTGACAACAAGGTGTCTAGGATTAGTGATGGAGTAGAGGGAGGAAACAGAGATGCATAGGTTATTACTAGAAAGGAGATGGAGAAATAAAATCAGGGTTGTACTTTGTGTTCTACATGCCTGTTTCCTAGTGGATTAGGAATTAGGCACACTTCCAATGGATTAGCTAGAATTGTGATGTATACATTCTCTCTATGTATGCCTGGCATCCTAGAACTTGCTATGGAGACCATACTAGCCTTGAACTCCTGGAGATCCCACACCTCTGCCTCTTGAGTGCCAGGATTAAAGTTATGTGTCACCACATCTGGCATGATGATTATATTTTTAAAACATAAAATCAGATGAGTGAAGCCTTAGCAGTTTCTAAATCACTTAACAGTAGTATTTTATCAATGACGGTTCAGAGAAGTCATCTTAATTATTCCTAGGTGATCCCGGGGCACTCTCTTTGGTGTGTTCCTGTATTTAAATTTAATAGAACTGTGTGTTTTCGTTGCAGGTGGTGACGATCCATATCACTCCAGTAGACGACCAGCTTCCCAAGGAAGCTCCTGGTATTTCCCGGCATTTGGTTGTCAAGGAAACAGAAGTGGCCTACATCACTAAAAAGCACCTACATTTCCTAGACACGGAGTCTCATGATGGGGAGCTCATCTACACAGTAACACGTCCTCCATGTTTCTCCTTCAGCCACAGGTGTCTTTGTAAAGCTACTTATGACCCCACTGGTTTAGGTGCATCCGTGTGTAGCAGTGTGATTCCGTTACTTCATTAGGTACATTTGAAATTATATTCAACTTAGCATTCACTTTTATCATAAATTCATCTTTACCATCACTGACTGAGTGACAATGATTCACTCAAACTGCCATGCAGTTTGTAGTTATTATCACCATGTGGCTTAAACCAATCAGTCTAAATTCTGTTTTTTTTTTTTTCTAAAGTAAAACCTTATTTTTTCTTCTTAAAAGTATTATTATGTCTGCAAAGTAATATCTTTAGATATGGCAGGCCATTCAGTGCTCATAACCTCAGTTCAAAACGGTAGCATAAATATTCCTTAGGCCCATGTCATATCCACAACAGTGAGGAATCTTGGGAGTAGACTAAGCATTCCTTTTAACCATAGGACAGCAAACAACATGTTCTGTCATGACGAGGGTGGTGTACATGATGCTGAATTAATGCTACAAGCTCCCAACATAAGGAGACTAAAACAACGGAGCACCTGGTTTCTCCCCACAATGAAGTATTTTTTTAAAAAATAGATTCTGATGGAGGGGTCGTTGCAAACATCATGGCAGGCAGGGACGTAACCCATGAAGAGGCAAACCTGACTTAGTCTGGATCAAACTTCTAGAGTCTGATACCAGGTGGTTTATTGCCAGCATATTTAAACATAGTACAATTTGGGAAAAAAGTTTCCTGGTGTAATACAATCTCTGTAGCACAAGGAGACATAATTAGATTGAAACTCAGTGGGTTTTGGAGTTAGGCTACTTGCGTTAGCTTAGGGGCCTAGGGAAGCCTCTAGCATGGACTTGGTCATTCAGAGAGTGTAGAGGTTATTTGAGATATGAATGAACCACCTGTGGTTCTGGTTGTGAGAGCTTGGTATGGCCTGGCCCCACAGGTAACACAGATCAATAGACTGTTAATCACCTCTAACTCCCAGCCTTCTGAATGGAAGAACAGGTTATACATCTTTTCCTTTAAGAGGACAATCATGTACACTTAACATTTCTGCTTTCACGTGACCTGTGGACCCAAGGATCTTCATGCTCCCAGCAATGGTGGGTGATTTAATTTTTCTTAGCTGAAAAAATAAGCTTTGGTGATCTGTGTTTTTCTTAGACACTTGGATGCTGGGAAGTTATTTATGGTGGACAGCGTACCAAAGCTAACCAAAAATCCTGCAGCTCCAGGGCTGAGCTCATTTACTCAGGTACGAAAATTTGTAAAAATACTGGCTAATAGAATATGTACTGTATCTTCTGAGTAGGTGTGGTGTGCCCAGTGCTGTGTCTGAGATGCTACCCAGTCACTTATGCCACAGTGCCTCATGTCTTTATCCTTGTGCTTGAGCACATCTGGTAAATATGTAACATCTGTTTGAAAGGCTTCATCAAGTTGAATATAATTATAAATTTTGTTGTAAACCCACAAGCCTTGGCATCATTTGCCAATGGCAGGACACTGATTTGAGGACTCATGCCTATTCCACTGAATGCCGGTCATGCATTCCTCTATTGTGTTAGTTTCCCACTGTTACCATAACTAAGTACCATGCACTTTGTAGTTCAGAACAAGGGACCCGAGATTATGGCATTGGCAGGCTGTATTCTTCTGAATTCTGTAGACATCTCTCCCTCCCTGTGTTTTAACATCTAGTGCTTTGATAGCAGTTTTTTTGATATTCCATGGCTTGTAGATACATCATGTTCAGCTTTGCCTTCTGCCAGTCAAGGCTTCCCCCCTCCCCCCGCCATCTGTCTCTTCCTCTTTCAAGGAGTCCAGTTGTATTGGATTGAGGACCCACATTACTCAAGAATTTCCCCTACACCCATCTGTAATGGCCCCATTTCTAAATAATTCAGACTTCAAGGTTCTAAGAATCCCAACTTTAGTATGTCATTTTCTGGGGATGCTGCTCATTCCATGATACTCTCCTAAATCCTGCAGTATCTTCTGCTTCTTCCTGTGAATTCTCCTCTGCAGACCTCACAGGAATCTAGTCTATGAGTGCTCACGCGTCAGACATCTGTGGTTTGTAGCTAATTATGTCTGGTTTCTTCATGATTAGAAGTTGTAAATGTGCTAAGTGCTACTGTTTCACCAACTTTACTAATGTGGAAACGGGTGTTGCAGGCATACACAGCTTTAGTATAGAACTGCAGGGTAGAATGGGGTAAAGTCTGAGCTTACCTTTTGAAGAAGTACTTGGACTTCCATCATTTGATATACTGCCTGACGTCATCCATTCCTACACATCCATTGGGTAGACAATGTGGCTTACAAAGCAGAGCCTTGGGATTCTTTCCATTTTTGGTGATACTTAGCATGTTCCATATCAATTAACATTGCTGGGAGGCTTGGACTTGGGTTGCTACAAGATTCTGATCTCTGCAAATCAGCATACATACCCATCTCATTTTGCTTCACAGCATGCCGTGAACCATTTGAAAGTGGCCTACATGCCACCCATGCAAGATATAGGTCCCATGCCTCGACATGTGCAGTTCACAGTGTCTGTCAGTAACGAGCATGGAGGTACTTTGCATGGAATCTGCTTCAACATCACAGTTCTCCCAGTGGACAATCAGGTTCCCAAGGTATGCAGTGTTTGACATGGTGGGCCCAAAGGAGGAAGAGAGAAGAAAGAGTACTGGTTTCATTCTCTAGCTGCAGTATAGATAAAAGGGGTGGGCGTGGGTGGGAGGTTCTTTTTCCCATGGGTCTTCCAACTGAAAGGTGAGAATTTTTCAGTGTTGAATTTGGCATTGTTTTCAAAGCCTTATCAAAATCTCTTTCATTCTGCTGAGCTCTGGCTGTTGATCAGGAGAAAGAGATTAAATGATGGGTCTCTTAGCAACCTGAAGAACCTATTTGCTCTCACCACAGGCCAGCTATGCTGCTGTGTGTTCCAAAGAAGCTTTTTAATTTCCCAGAATGAATTAGGATGGACACCCTTTCTTCTTATCCAGTGCCACTGCTCAGTGTTCATGGAAATCTTACGGAACCTTGGTTTTGTTTTGTTTTGTTTTGTTTTGCTTAAAAAAACAAAAACAAATGCATTGCTACCGGCTATGTCTTCTCTGAGGATGTTTCACTTTGAGAGTTTTTTTCCTGAAACCCTCCCCCCCAACACTTCAAACTACTATACTTGATTAGTGTGACTGTTATTGGAAAAAATTCCTTTAAAAGTGGAAAGACAAAGGAATATTTTCCTCCATTTGTTTTAGACCAGAGGGCTCTAGGCCCTCCCAACTTTATTCCCAAGGAAAAGAGTGAATTTCCTGGGTATCTACCTATGAGAATATAGCCATCCCTGATACTCTCTTCCCTTGTGGCTCAGCATCACTGCACCTGCCTCAGGTCAACCAACAGACTTCTTCCTGGAAGACCCCAGGGAAGGTACTTACTTAACATGCAGAAATGGCTCGATGGGTCTAAATAATATTTTAAGTTGTTAAGTTGTGAACCTTGAAGAGTCAGGAGGTTTCCTAATTCTTTGGGAAATACCGAACTGTACCAGCTCTGATCCCACAGGTACCATGGGTGCAAGGCAGGTCACACTGTTCCTTTGCAGAGTCCCCACCAAAGCACTATGCTCATTGCGACAGCAGCCCAATCTCTCAAGATGGCAAGCTTGCAATCTATGGTTAGAGAAGGGTTCTGTTTCTTTCTTTTACTTATAGTGAAGATGTGGGCATGGTGAAATCAGAGTACAATGCTTAGAGAGGACTGTCAGGCTGGTGATGGGGAGAGAAGTCAATAGTTCTTTTGGTTTTCATTGCTGGTGGTAGTTTACTGAGGAATGTAAGATGCCACGGCCTACTCAGAGTCATATTTATGTGAGCCAGCATGCTTCCTTGGACACATGTGTAAGTGGCACATGTCTGGTGGACATTCTCTTGTGCTGTGCCCCATTGATCATCAGGTGAGGGTACACACTGGCAAGGAGGTTGTGGTTTCATCTTACTGAGAAAGAAGATTCTTTCTGTAAAAACATAGTGTCAGGGTGATAGTGGTGTGCTCACTGTAGGCCTTCTGGGTGGGACCCTCAGAAATCATGATTTTAGATCCTAACTCTGTCTGCTACCTTTTTTTTTCCCTTATAGCAGTATCAATTTTGGAAGCTGATATACTAAATAAACTCTACATGGTTTTCTACTATACTCTCAGAGCCTAGATCACATACATATGTCTTATAAATGTAGCAGGTACATTGTAGATTATAGTTTTCTAGACTTGCTTAATCATAGAACACGTATTGCCCACTTTTATCCTACTAACAAAATATACCAAGCTGCTTTATCTGACTTCCTTTGTGCTTATGACTGACTTGTTAGTCAGGTGAAGTCTGGGCTTTTTTTTAAGTTGAAAGCCCTTGCAACTTTTGCTATTTATGTCTAGTGTTTGAATAAATCTATTTCCCATGGATGTAACTCTCTTGCCTTCAGTTTTCCTGTTGTTACTGCAAAACATACAGCATTCAGTAGAATTTTCACCAATTTACTGAATCCTAAAGAATTTTTAGGGTTAAAAAAAAAAGAGGTGGATCCTTTCTTTCATGGGCACTTGGCAAAGGTTGAGTGAATGAAGCTGGGAGTTACTCCCTCAGCTCATCATTGCCCTGCACACTTTGCTGAGTCTGCTACAGAGACTCTGGGACACTTGAAGCATATGCACTTTCAAATTAGGGATCTGTCTTGGTGTTTGTATGTATCAACCCTTGGAATTGAAAATATTCAATTAAAGTGATTTTAGACAAATTATTTAGCTATGAAAGAAGGACAAGGAAATGGGCTACTTGGCAGGAATCTAACCTTAGGCTAGAACAAAGAAATAATTTCAGGCAGGGATCTAAATCTTAGGCTAGAACAAAGAAGTAGGCTTCAGGCATGAAAATGACTTTGTGCTAGGACAGGGAAGTAGGCTCAGATATTTTGATCATCCTGATAGAAACAGTGACCAAGGAACTTGTTTATTGCCTTGCTTGTTCTTTGACTATTTGTGTTTATTGTCTTGCTTGTTCCTTGACTATTTGCATCTATAATATTGCTAGTTCCTCTACCTAGAACTGAACTTAATACTTGCATATAATTAAAATGGTATAAAGGCAGAAAAAAAAAACAAAAGAGGAGGAAGGATGGGTTAAGGGATTTATGAAGGGGAAATGGGGAAAGGGGATAACACCTGAAATGTAAATAAATAAAATATCCAATGCAAATACATAAATAAATAAATAAATAAATAAATAAATAAATAAAACATTCTTAAATTAATTGACCCTTGAAGATGCTTTATAGGGACCCAGTGAACTCTGTGTTCAGGGACACCTCACGGAACAAGGTCTTTAGTGTCTCCTTCCTTCTTTCTAGGTATTCACCAACACCCTGAGAGTGGCCGAGGGCAGTCAGTGCACCATCAGCACGGAACACATTTTGCTTTCTGATGTGGACACCCCATTGGACAACATCTGCCTCTCTCTTCAGGAGGTGCCTCTGCATGGTGTGGTAGAGCTGGATGGATTTCCTCTAAAGCCAAGAGGCACATTTTTTTGGCGAGACCTTCATACCTTAAAAGTTAGGTTAGAAGATTTTGTGTTCCCCTTCTATGCAGTGGCTTTATAGCTGGATCGACTGAGAAGCTTGTCTAACTCTTCTAGAACAATATTGCCATTTCATATTGTTAAGGGTCAGCTGAAAATCAAAGAAGTAAAAAGAAAAATTCATTTTTTTTGTCAGACATTTTCTCTCTCTCTCTGACTTACTGTAGCAGAGGGAATGAGTTTATGAATATTTGTGCAATAAAAATTAATTGCCATGAATATTAATTTTGCTACAATGGCACATATCACACTCTGTGGAGACTAAAATAATCTGTGCAGCTAATTGAAGTTGGCTCTAAGCAAAGGCAATTTCATGACCTTGGAATGTCAGGGCTAGATTGATCAGGCTATTGATCAGCCAGATATGGTAAGCCTATACTTTTAATCCCAATGCTTGGGATACTGAGCCAGGATGATTGTGAGTTCAATGTGAGCCAGGTGAAAACAGAGAGAGGGAGAAGTGTGTGTGTGTTTTTGCGTGTGTTGCGGGGAGGGGCAACTAACTTTGTCTTTGATGTCTTTGATGTTTGTAAGTGTAAGCTTTTATTTCATTCTACTGGGCATAAGTTCGCAGGTAAGAAAATAGGGCCTGCTCGTAGGTAGTCTGTGAAGCTGGACTCAGGTCTCTGGGAACTGGAGATGAAGCAACTCTGCCTCTTGACCTCACACTAGGTCCATTTGAAAGCTTCATTTTCTCTACCTAATACAGGCGCAAGAGCTCTTTTTCACAATATCAGGTGAACCATCTCTGCAAATCAATGCAAACTATTTAAAAGTAACAGCCAGGCAGACAGACGTGCTATCATTTCATTTACCAACTCTGACAAACAGACATCTCACTCTTTCTTAGAAACATGTGGGAGGAAGTGTTTCTCGTCAGATGTTTGGTTCTGAGCCAGGAAGGTCACTAGGGATTGAAAGCTTCATACAAGATCACGTAAACTTGGTGGCTCAGCCCTATCACAGAGTTATAATTCGTGACTTCTATCACTATTCACCTATTCCCATTAAGATTTTCCTGTTTTGTTGATAGTTTGGATTTTGAAATCTCAGCTCCTCTTTACATGTTAGAAAAGATGTGTTTAGGCAGTGCTAAGATGAACAGAAAAATAGAAGTATTTACTAGAATTTTATATATACTCACCTTCCTAGAGAATTGCAAGTAAGTATCTTTTAAAGTCATTTAACCTCAGCCATCAAGACTGAGGTATGTCCTTCCATTCTCAAGGTTGCAGAACTGAGCACAAAGATGCCGAGGCATTTGCTAATATCGAGGAAGAGTGAGGTTTTAAAGACCCGTTTGTCTCCACCGCCATGCTGTACGTGTGCCTTCTCAGATACACTTAGCTGTGTTAGGGACTACAGGGTTGTAAAATGGACCAGCACATTATATTTCATGAGCATGTTTGACAAAAGCAGTAGGAGACATGGAAAAACAGATCAGAGAAGGCAGTGTGTATGATAGACAAGGCTGTGACAGTATACGCTTCCTGCCACTGGAATTAAATCCATCACCAGTTTATTGGTGACCCATTTTTAATAAGATATAGTCTCCTTTTGTTCATATAAGAGTATCATATAGGTTCAATATATTATGCTGTTTTGTTGAAACGTTTGTTTTCAGTTCCTAGGGCATAATTCCATGTGTTATTATCAACAAATCAGTGGTCCAATTGAATTCAAGAGCTACTTATAATTGACTGAGCATCTCTGTAGTGGGCTAGAGACTATGTGAAAAGTCTGGAATTATACATTTTTTTTTTAAATATGTGGCTGAGAATTAAGAGGAAGATGGGGCCAAGGTTAGATTAAATAAAGGCGTTGTAAACCTGAGGAGATGCAAGACTTTTTACCAGCTGATATAAAGAGCTTAAAAGTGGAACATGATATTTGGTGGAAGGAGGAGATATCTAATTCCTGGATCAAGGCCGCAGAGAGGAATGGACAGCTCCAGGACATAAGAGGAAAGTTGGGTGGTACAGGGATCATGGAGTCCTTAAAGTGTTCCACTTCATCTTAAAATCACCCTGTCTCCACTCAGTGTGCTGCTCTGTTACAAAGATCCCAGACCAAATACTTAACTGTTGTCAGAGGCCTTTGGAAGACTGAAATCTATTTTCAAGGTTATTTTTAATTATGTTTGTCTCTATGTTATTGTGCATGCATGTGCATACCTATGCAAATATGTGTATATGTTCATGTGAGCCAAGACACCAAAGTCATCAGAGCCCCCTGGAGCTGGAGTGGTAGTTGTGAGCTGCTGGCCACTGACCTCAGGTCTTCCGTAAGAGGAGTTCAGAGTTTTAACTGTTAAGCTCTCTTTCCAGCCCCCCAAAGTCTGTTTCCTGATTTGGGGACAAATTACTAATGCATACACAATGTTTTCTCAGGTAGAGTAATTTTACCTTTAGGGATCTTGAGTGGTAGTATATCTTTGCATTTGGAGTATTAAACTGCTTCTTTTCTTACTTCTTTACATACATATTTACTGAAGTCACACCATGGTCATGGAGAGGTGTTTATGTTGCATAGCTCTATTTACACCCGTGCGGTTTTGAAAGCCCCTTCCATACTATCCCTGCAGGTATCAACATGACGGATCTGAGGTTCTTCAGGATGAGATATTCTTGGAGGTCACGGATGGCACAAACTCAGCAGAATTTGTTCTGCACATTGAGGTAGGGTTTTCCTCCCTGAGTCATTTGAATGTGAAGTCTCTATTCTCAGAAACTCTCAGGGTCTCAAAACAACTTAAAATACACAGACACCAAAGTAAAAGGTTGCCAGCTACACCTGTGTGTGTCAGCGGCCAGACAATAGAGTCAAAGATTGTATCTGTGAAACAGACGTATTTGTTTTCTCTTTCCCTACCTCCACCCCAATTTATCTAAAGCTAGAATCATTTTAAGCTTAAATTCAGATACTTAATATAGTAAGTGGTTTATTCCACATATAAAATATGTCTAACATCTATGAACTGTGACACTCAAGCTAACTGAGCAGTTTGGAAGACTGTTCAGAACCCCTGGGGTTCTCTTTG
This sequence comes from Rhabdomys pumilio, assembly GCA_030674055.1. Taxonomy (NCBI): domain Eukaryota; kingdom Metazoa; phylum Chordata; class Mammalia; order Rodentia; family Muridae; genus Rhabdomys; species Rhabdomys pumilio. The sequence continues at coordinate 62,691,978 of JANHMN010000004.1, forward strand.
CTTATGAAAGAAGTCATGCCTGTGGGTCTTCATTAGGAATATCTATACCACAAGCCTGGAATGTGGTCTGTTTGAAGTCATTTTCCCCTTTCCTTTGACAAAGAAAGTCTGATGACAAAATTGAGGTGTGTTCAAAGGACTTCCAAGAACTTTGGTGCTTCTCTGCTGAGTGGGTAACTGGACACATGAGCATTGTGTGTATGACTTACAAGAGTTCATGGGTGCTGATCAAGAAGCTTATCATGATCCCTGAAGGACCAACAAGTGTTCTCATAGTGCTATCTGCCATCTCTTCCTGTTTGAATATGGTCCACATTTTTAGTGATATAAAATTGCTATGTATTTGTAAGATATTTTATAGCTGGCCATTAACAAAGAGTGTTATATCTATATAGATTGTTTTTTAAAAATATCCAGGGGAAGAATTATTTCTTTAATTAGTACACTGAACTCCAGAACTGCTGGAATTAGAGTTTAGAGTTGTGAACTTGACGGTATATTGTGAGGTGAGATGTGAGGCCTCATCATATGGCCATGCTTCAACTTGGCTGGTCTGGAGTGCTTTCTGTGAGAGGTGTATGAAAGATATCTCCACTTTCTCCTCAGTCCTCACAATGGCCTATGAAGTCTGTGTGAGAAGCAGGAGGCTATTTTCAGCTTTGAGGAGAAAAATTTTGTTTTGTTTTGTTTTCTGGAAAACTTTTACATACAAAGAAAGCTTCCAGTTCCCTTTACCTTTTTTTTTTTTTTTTTTTTTTGAAAGAGCCCAATCCTGTCTGTTATCTGTCATATATATGACCATCCTATTATGTATGGCAATAAGCAGTGCATCTTGGAGAAAGAAACTGATTATTTCTACTTTTTAAATGAAAGGGTGTGGTTTCTGAAAGCCAGACCAAACCATTTTGGACAGTGTTGTTTGTGATTTCTTCTCTCTCTCTCTCCCTCTTTCTCTCTCTCTCTCTCTCTCTCTCTCTCTCTCTCTCTCTCTCTCTCCCTCTCTCTCTCTCTTTCTCACAATGACTATTTACAGTTATCATCCATGTAAATGAACTGATAAAATTTCTTACAGTTAAGAAGGAATGAGCTAAGTCTTCAATGGGTTCTCACAGAAGGCATGAACAAAGATGATTACTTTTCTTCATAGGGCAAAAGGAAAGCAGACAATTATATTTTATATTTTTTTAAACCTTTGATGAAGTAACTAAGCTGAAACGTCTAGGTATTCATCCCCATGTCCTTGCTAGGAAAGCATCATCATGGTGCTCTGGGTACCTGTCTTATAGTCATTACCCTTTGAATGCATAGTAACCATGCAACTCATTTATTTATTCAACAAACATTTAATAAGCACCTTCTGTAATCTATGTGGGGTCTTTGATGCTTGTAGAACAATTATGAACAAGATAAATGAGGTTCCTATTCTTGAAGTTACAGACCACAGATGCTGACAGCTACTAACTACTGGATAATCACAAAGATAATTGATTAAAATGTATATGTGTTTTATGAACAGGAGCTTAAGTAATTGAAGCTTCTTAATTAACCTGAGCGATCGGGAAGCCTTCCCTGAAAAACACCCATGGGAACTGAGGCAGAAATTAGTTGCACAAAGAGAGGGAGACAAAATGTACTGGGCAAGTTCAAGGGCATAAGATATGGTGAGGAATGTGTGCTCCAGTGAAAATGGGGTTGGGTGGCGAAGGCAGCCACAGCGGTCACACCAGAGACTTCTAGGAGAAACATGGAGGCAGGGGGAGCAGAAGGGACATGGAAGGTTCCTGCAGGCCAACTACTTGATGTTTTATGAAGATTGCTTTGGCTTAAGTATGTGGAAGGTTGGGTAGGACTGAAAGGGTACACAGGCTCAAAGGCCAGATTTGACCAAAACCAACCAAGAAAAAAAAAACCAGCCAAACAGCCATAAATTAATTCAACCAACCAACCATCCATCCATCCATCCATCCATCCATCCATCCATCCATCCAATCATCCATCCATCCATCCATCCATCCATCCATCCATCCATCATCCATCTATCCATCCAATCATCCATCCATCCATCCATCCATCCATCCAATCATCCATCAATCATCCATCCATCCATTCATCCATCCATCCATCCATCCATCCATCCATCCAACCAACCAACCAAACAAGCAAACAAACTCTTGCAGCATGTATCAGACTGTGGCTGTGAACTCCTAGGAAGATTCCTTCCATTCCCATCTCACAGATATGCATTTTATGATTTTTACATGTTGCTTTGTTTTCCTTTCTACTTGAAGCTTTGTTTGTATGAATGTGAGAGAAAAAAAAATTTTTTTCAAGATAAAACCTAGAGCTGATTGAATGTTCATGGAATTTAACCTGTCGCTCGAGATGTTTGACGTGAGACTGTGGCTTACTGTGGATCCAAGAAAAAATTGTAGGTGGTCAGAAACTGAAGGTGGCAGAAAGCTTTGAATCACCAAGTAATTTAAAATAAAAATAATTTTGATGCTGTGGATGTACATGCATCAGACCACTGGGCCCAGAATTCTTCCGAAGTGTGTGTGAATTTAATGAAAGAGTCTCTGTGTTAAAGTGAGGAGTGCTTTACATTGCATTTCTACATTGTCTTCTGAAAATAATGGGTTCTCTGATCCCAGTTATAACCGCAGACTCTTATTTCTGCCTAAGATGTTTCTCATGGGGAGCATCCCTCAGCCAATGGAGAAAGTAAAAAAAAAAAAAAAAAAAAAAAAAGACTCAGGCTGCTTTGGCCAAATTCCATGGCTATTGTTCCATGTGTCCAGAAGATGAAAAATGCTTGTCACTGTGACTGTGAGCTATGGTTTACCAGCAGGGACATTTGTCACTTCTTTCTTTTTCTTGAAAATGTAATCTTTTGTTCCCGCTTAGGTGTCCCCTGTGAATGATGAGCCGCCTGTTCTGAAGGCTGACCTCATCCCCATGATGCACTGCTCAGAGGGTGGAGAGGTCACCATCACCCCTGAATACATTTTTGCTACTGATGCAGACAATGATGACTCGGAACTGCTGTTTCTGATTGTCCGGGAGCCTCAGCATGGAGTGGTGAGAAAAGCTGGACTCCATGTGGACAGGTTCTCTCAGGGAGATGTCATCTCAGGGGCTGTGACATATAAACACACAGGTAAGTGACAACCTATGACTAGTGAAGGCATTCAGGTCTTAATGCCACTCCTTGTCATGGGCTCTCATAACATTACAATCTTAATACTTTTTTTTTTTTTTTTTTTTTTTTTTTTTGGCAATGAAAGATAAAGCAGATTGCAGCCTGCACTGCAGTTAGTAAGCACGGTCATTATGGATAGAGGTACTTCTTATCTGAGTTTGATAGTGAATTTCAGAAAGTGTATAAAGAGCAGCTGCACTTGATCCACTGTTCTAAATGTCCCATCCCTATCTCAAGTCCTTTTTTAGTCAACTAGAAGAATTTGACCATTTTACTTACAGATTTCTAAATCATGATGACTTTACCAAAGCAAGCCACCTAGAGCAATGCCATCATTACTTTTAGAAGTCAAATGACCACCAGCCAGCTTTCTAGAAGTAACTGGTCTCCTTTCTAGGTTCTTCGAAAGCAAGATGATGTCTTCATGACAGCCAGAACACAAATGCAGTGGGTTCCCGCTGATGTTATCTCAATGCATCATAACTCAGTTGATATTTCTTCCCACTATGTGAAGTGTTCAGTTAAAGATAATACTTACTCTAAGCTGGGGGTGGCAGCGCATGCCTTTAATCCAGCACTTGGGAGACAGAAGGAAGTAAATCTTTGTGAGTTCAAGATCACATTGGTCTATAAAGTGAGTTCCAGGATAGCCAGGGCTGTTAGACAGAGGAACTCTGTCTGGAAAAACAAAAAAACAAAAACAAAAACAAAAAAATAAAAAAAGAAAGAAAATATTAACTCAGAATCTGATATTTGCAAAGCACAGCACTGGGTCATATGGGCCATAGTGGAGTATAGTTTAGGCCGTGCCAAAGGATTGTTAGCTAAGTGTACAGATAGAAGAACTCTTCCACAAGGAAGGATGACTGAGGCACAACAACACTTCATATCTTCTTTGGCATAACTTCTTTCCTGCTTAATTTTGTATCAATTTGACACAAGCTAGACTCATCTGGGAAGAGTGACCCTACACTGAAAAAAAAATGCCTCCATAAAATTAGCCTGCAGACAAGCCTGTAGAGCATTTTCTTAATTATTGGTTGATGTGGGCAGTGTCACCTCTGGGTTGATGGTCCTGGGTTCTATAAGACCGCAAGCCATGAGGAGCAAGCCAATAGCAGCATCCCTCTATGACCTCTGCATCTGCCCCTGCCTCTAGGTTCCTGATATATTTGAGTTATTGTCTTGACTGCCTTTGACGATGGACTGTTATATGGGAAGGTAATAGAAATAAACCCTTTCTTCCTCAAGTTGCTTTTGGTCATTGGTGTTTCATCACAGCAACTGAAACTTAGATCTAAGTAACATTTGTCGGGAAATGGTATCATGTATTTCCTCTTGCTGGAGTTAATCACACACTCCTACAGTTTTCCTGTTCACAGTCTCTTTAGACTGAAACTTCTATGGATGAAGCAAGAAGGCATGGAAAGGCTGACTGAGTAGAACACTGTATTGCTAACCACTGAGTCACAGTGACAGATACCTGACAGAAACAGTTGATGAGAAGGAAGACATTTTGTGCATTGATTTCTGAGTGTTTTCATTTACAGCCACAATGGCATGACAGAGAATCTCATTTGGTGACAGGGGTCTGAAGCAGAGTCTCTTCAAATGACAGCTCAAAAACCAAAGAACAAACCTGGAACCAGGAGCTGAGCTGTCACTTCTAAAAGCCTGCCTATCGTTACTTATCTGCTTCTACCATTTAATTTCCCACAAATAAGATTCTATTGACTTCCAAATACTGCCTCAAAGTAGAAGATACATTTCACAGGCTTTCCTTTAAAATCAGAGTGCATGCCTCCATGATCTCTTCACTCTTGAATTGTGTGTGCTAGTAAAACCAGCACCACATGGACAAAGCCAAGGCTGGCTGCCATCATAAGTAGCCTGATGGTCCTGGACCATGATGAAGGCAGTCTCTGAGTGGTGCCTGTGTGGCAGAATCTTGGAAAATGTCTTCCTAGGCCATCCTATTCAAGCATATATGTCACTTCCATAGTTCTCTCTTTAAACAAACAAACAAACAAACAAACCAAGGCTTCCAAATGAGCTTACAGTTTTATGCTCTGGATCCTTCTACTTACAAGGTTTTATTGCTTCCTGAAATGTAATGTCATCCAGCCACATTCCTTATTTCCTCATCAGAGTATGCTGCTATGTTAAAAAACTGCAGCCACTCACAGAAATTTGTTTGTTCATAGCTTACAGCATATTCTTTTGCTTAATGATCTGCACGTTTCACATCTTCCTCGTCTTCATTTTGCTCCTAATTGTCTTTGTAAACTTGGATAAAAACAGCCAGTAAAAGTCATGCCGGAGCCTGACTGCTATGTTGTCTTAAATTTCTTCCACCAATGATACTAGTCCCCTGCTTTTGAATTCAACCTCATTCTAATTTTTAGGACACGGCAAAAGGTAGAAAAATTTGCTGTGTAACCCAGAGCAGCCTCAAACTTATGTACCCCCATCTCCCATTGTAGATCTCAAATAGTCTTACAGGAAAGGGACTCAAAGACTAATTGTTTATTGAATAATTGCAGTATCTTTAGCAGGCTCACAAAGCACAGGTAAGATGAACCATGTTCTCTTATACTGCTTTCCAAATACAAAAAGGCAGGTTTATAAACATCTAAATATCTTCTCGTGTGATGTTCATATAAGGAACTGTTAATTAATAAGGCCTGGAGGAATGATTTCACATATATATTTTTAGTTATAGTAGATTAGAAACAATACTGGATTCAAAGGATGTTTTGATGTTACATTTCCTCAAATGTCACTTCTTTGCTCCAATGGTTCTCTTTTCGCACTGTTCAAATTGATATCAAGAATTCTGGCATTAAAGATCTGATGTCTTAGTGACTTATCTGTTCCAAGCCTTGCTTCAGTGGTTTTGATTAATTTTATCACCTGTACTGAACACTTTTAACTGCCAACTTGACACAGCTTAAAATCACCTATAAAAGAGTCTCTGTGGAATTATCTATATTGGGTTGGCATGCAGGCATGTCTATGGGGAATTGTTCACCCTCACAGGTAGAAGATAAATCCCTATAGCTGGAGACACCATGTACTTCAAACACAGGACCTAGAATGCTCTGAAATGGAGCTTACCTTAAAGCCTCCTCCCAGAGGACTATCTTTCATGGTGCCCACCAAGAAGATGTCATGCAAGCTTCCAAAGGATGAAAGTAACCAATGGTTATACCCAGCGATCACTTTTGTAAATCGGAACAATGACCAGAATGGCATGATAGCCCTAGGGTATAGTAGTGGCACACATACTTGGTGGTAACCAACAGCACTCTAATTGGGCTCAAGACCCTCTCAACAACAGGGAAATCATGACTGGTACTGGAGACCTAGCAAACTGCCTAAGAATAGTGAAGCCATGGATCTTGGAGGAGAACCTGCAACCGCTACTTCACTAAACCAGTAGAATCCCTAACAGCAGCCTAAACATTTGGCTTATTCCTACAAATAACTGTTGTTCTCATCCCTCATCGAGGAAACATCACTTTGCTGTAGATGGAGACAGTCACAGAAAACCACCACCAATTAAAATGCATAGTTGTGGAGCCCAACTAATACATCTACGACACAACTCTGGCATGGGGAGCTCAGGAAATCATTGTGGGAGAGGATTCTGAAAGATTATAGTGAAGAACAGAAAGTCTGCTGTGAAATGGTAGAGAAGCTACACCTATGAAGTCCCATCCACATGGTTACGTAAACTTGACCTGAACAAGGGTAATTCCTGTAGACAAGCTAACTTGGAAGGAAGAAGGCTTGTGTGGCCTCAACTTTAGGCAAGGGAAACCTCAATCCTAGATAAATAACTACAGACAATTAAGGAATACTGAGACTGTGAGAATTGGTTTTCCCCAATAAAGAGTCCACCAATTTGTTATCCAATACTAAAACGGTCATCCTTGAGAGCATACGCATACAGGCAATATTGTAGAGATGAGCAAGCTGTACTTATGCATTTAGATGAGCAACATGTACTTATGCATGTGCACACACATGCACAGATGCAATGGAAAAAAAAGCCAGGAATTTGAAAGTGAGAGAGGGATCTTAAAGACGAGTTTGGATCGAAGAAAAGAGAGTTGACAATTTCTTTGCATTACAGCCATGCATTAATTCCATCTCTTTACCTTCTTCCACAAAGGACCCTTCTCTCATCCTCCGCACTCGTGCCCCTAACACATTTCTCTGGCTGTAAAAGTATCTCTTCATTTGTTTTTCTTCTCCTCCTCCGGATACTGTTCACAATTCCTTCTTGTACTTCTGAGTTATTGCTTCCCACATCTGGCTTGTTTCACTTAACATCACGGTTTTAAGCTCTACCTTATTTCTTTACCTTTCTTTATTTATGCATCCATTGAAGGGTATCTGGAGTGGTCCCACATTTTGACTGTCATGATTAATGCTGGAATAAACATGAAGATATAAATATCTTTTTGGTATAAAAATTTCATCTCCTTTGGGTAGCCAATGAAGAGTGGGATTGTCGGATCCTGTGTAATCTTTTTGAGGAAACTGCACAACATTTCCCATAGAACTCCTATTATTTTACATTCCTGTTAGCAATTTTCTGTTTCTCTGCATCTGTTATTTATTGTCTTTTTGGTGATGGATGTTCAGCTGAGGAAGATGATAACTCACTGTGTTCTTGACTAACATTTTCCTGATGATTAATAAAATTGATCGTTTTCTAATGGGAATTGGACTGAGTCTCTCCACCACATTGGGCAGTGTGAGCCTAGGATATCTTTCATTTTTTGTGTTTCTATCGTTTCTTTCACCAGTGTTTTAGAATTTTGTTGTAGAGTTCTTCTGCTTGTGTATTTATTTTTTAAAATATAGTGAGTGTGGTTACTTCCTTAATTTTCTTTTAGCCATGTTTACTATTTATGTTTAGAAATGCTACTTTAAAAAGAAAACAAAAGAATTCTGAGTGTGTGCATGTGTGCGTATGTGTGTGTGTGTGCATGTGTGCGTATGTGTGTGTGTGTTGGTTTTGTATTTGTTTAATTTACTGAACTCATGTATACATTCTAAAAATATTTGATAGAGTCTGCTATGATATCTATAAATGGGAATAATTTAACATTATTTTTGATGCCTTTTTTTCTGTTGCTAAGATTTCTAGTTTCTAGTACTATAGTAAGTAAGAATAAAGAAAGTTCTTAAGTTATGTTCTTAGACTATATTCCATTTAAACAGGCCTTCTTAAGGCCCGTTGTATAGCTATTGCTGTAAATAAAGCCTGTCTTGTATGGAGAAATCGGTACTGAGTGCTATCCTTGATTTTTCCACTAAATTCTCCTTCTTTCAGGATATTTTTCCAGTATTTTTTTTTTGATTTTCACCCTTCACTTTAGACCCCACTTTCACCTCTCAGGTATTTGCCTGGCAGGCTTACTCTTCCTCCAGGGCATAGCACAAAGCCAGCAAAAGCATCCGAAGGACTTATCATGCACTGGCACATGCAACTGCCCCAGGGCACTGTCATCTGGCACTTGTATCTTTTTCCCAAGCACAAAACCGTGTTTATTATACAACTGAAATAGAGTCATCACTTGGTGGACTTAGGGGATGGGTCTCAGGAACCCTACATACCAAATTCCACAGGTGTTCAAATCTCTTCCAGAAAATAGTCTAGTATTTCCCCATAACCTGTGAAAAGTCCCACATTCTTTCAATAATCCTTGCATCACTTATAACTCTGAGGCAAATTGTGATATTCTTTCAATTAGGAAATAATAAAATCTCCATATTCAGTGCAGATAAACTTTTTTCAAGTATGTTTAATGTGTGGTTGGTTAGGTTTGCAGATGTGGCTGGTGTGGATATAAAAAGCTCTCCCTGTGTATGAAATTGCCATTTAGTGGGTTAAAATGTTTGAACAGTAGCAATTCCAAAAGGCTCAACCTAATGGATGCCTACATCTGTGGTACTTTGAAACACATTGACTTTGTTTTTCTCTCATTACACAGTAAACAACACACAGTAGGTCTTTTGACATTAAGCATTTTTAAAACATGTCTTTCAGAGGTGCAAAATGTCTGTATTTTCTGTTGAAGTGCCCAGAGGACTAATTATCTCATAGTAGGAATTAAATAGATGTTTATCAACTGAATAACTACTGGGTAAATGTTTTAAGTCAACTTCCTTTTTATCATCAGTATGAACAGCTAAGAGGTCTCTCATTTTTATTCCTGCCAAATTTGAATGATAATGCTTTCTTTTTTAATAATATTTTAATTGATTCTTTCAAAATCTCATACAGTGTACTTGAAGTGTATTTGCCTTCTCTTCCCACCTTCTCCCAGACCCACTCCTACCTCTCTACCCACCTATCTCCATCTATATATGCACCTAGGCATCTACCAGTGTGTGTGTGTGTGTGTGTGTGTGTGTGTGTGTGTGTGTATGTGTGTGTATGTATCATCTATTTGTGTCATCTATCATCCATCTGTCATGTATGTATGTATGTATGTATGTATGTATGTATGTGTGTGCACGCCTGCCTGCCTGTCTGTCTGTCTGTCTATCTAAAATCAAGTCAAATTTTTGCTGTCCAAATACTCCTGGATGTGGCACTCGGCCTGGACACTCTTCAGTTTCCCAAGGGTCATACTTTTGAAGAAAACTGACTCTCCTTCTACCACCAGCTATCAAGCTAATGGTTTCTATTGAACTCTGTAAACTTCAGCTTGGATTTTCCCTCCCCTCCTCTGTCCTTTCCTCCTCTACCCTCCCTTCCCTTTTTTTCCTCCTTTTCCTCCTCTCCTCTCCTTTCCTCTTCCCTCCTTTCCCCTTCCTCCCTCCCTTCCTCCCCTCTCCCCTCCTCTTCCGTCCTCTTCCCCACTCTGCCCTCCCCTCCTCTTTTCTTCAGAGTTCCCATGCTTGTAACTTTAGGAATTGCCAAGAGCACACATTGAGAGCTTTTCTGTTGCCTAAAGAAAATGGACTGTCCTGTTTGTTGGTAAGTGATTGGCTAGTGTATAGTCAAGAAAACATTGAAAGAAAACACCAAGATGTGAATTACTTTTCTTTACACGTATCCAGTGTCCTGTCTCTCAGGACTGCTGAGTGGTTGATTCTGGTGGTTTCTTTTCTGGTGGTTAGCACACATGGAGAGATAATTATTAAGGGGACACAGACACCTTCTGCCTTTCCCTGAAGTGGTTGCTAACATGGAAGGATTAAGAGGGAAGAATGAAATCATCCCAGTCGGGCTCTGTGCCTCCCCCTTGTTCATTTGTGAACTGTCAGACCCTTGTTAGCCCTGCTTTGCTCCTCCATATGGTCTGTGGCTGACAGGGTTTTCACAAGACGCAACAGATGGACAAGCATTTTTGTATTATTTTCCTGACTATATTTAATTTTATAGCGATATAATCGAGTTTCATATTTTTATCCCCTTAAATTCCTTTACCTTCCTTGCAGTGCCTGCAGAAAAGGTACGAATGAAGTTGTTCATGCTGCTATTTCCAAAAGTCAGGACTCAGCACAGTTTTATTTTCCAGGTGGCGAGATTGGCCTCGAACCTTGTTTTGACACTGTTGTATTGGTGGTTTCGGATGGTGAAGCTGACCCTTTGGTGAATGGCTGTTGCTACGATGGACCTGATTCAACTGTTCCTCTTCATAAATCCTTCCCCATGTACCAGCTCAACATCACAGTGCATCCAGTCGACAACCAGCCACCTTCAATTATAATAGGTGACTGTGTTCTTCCTATGAGTATAATTGTCTGAGTGCCATACCCAAGACTCACTGAAATAGATCTCTTTGCTTAAATTAGAAAGCTACCAAATGCAGTTGTCATCCAGTAATCATTTCAACAGAAATATGTAATAAACCCAAAATCTGCAATAAAATATTACAGCACTGAAGAATGTACCTGCTTGAAAACTTATGTATTTCCACATATAGATTATAACTGCACATGCGTCTTTGTGTGTGCATTCTACAACAAGGACATTGAGATCCTCAAATATGGTGGTTTATTTCACATGGGGAAATATTATTTGCCTGCTGGAGAGAGAATAATTTATTTTAGCCATAATAATTTTTATTAGAACAGGATGTGTGTTTACCACAGAGACCATTTATATATATTTAACCTTCCGTGCTTTTCAGAAAGTCATCTCTTCGTGGGCATTATGTATATGTTCTGTCTCACAGAAAAAAAAAATAAGCATATGTATGAATGTTCTTGTTGTAATTTGCAAAGTATCTCCCAAGCAATGTTCTGGAAAGGAAGCATTATCCCAGCAGAGTAATTAAGCACCAAGGCATGAAAAGATGTTCGTTATGAGCAATTCATAATCGCTCTCAGGCAATTAACGCTCTGACAAACAGAGGTAACGACTGATCTTGAGGAGTACATAAACTACATTTAGTGGCTTATCATTAAAACAGTTTGGCAATTCTTATTTTCATTTGTCACTTCTATAGAGACACAAGGGAAATCAGAGTTCCTTGAGAATGACTGGAGGGCTGTAGCAGAGCGTTTAGCGTTGCTGCCGTCTCTCCATTATCATCTGGCTGGCTTGTATACGAAAGAGTATACGATTCTGTAAGTCCAATTAAATCGCACTCATTTCCCCTGAATATTTTCACCGCAAGGAGAATTTATGCCCAAGAAAATGAGCATCTCCCATGGAAGCATGTTTGCCTGTAGGACTCTTGCATATTTGCTCTGGTTGGGGCTGCAGTCACGCCCTCTAGTTCTTACTATTCCGATAGAGGAGTTCAGGCTAAGACACAGTGTATGTTTTTAAATTTTGTTACATTTTGACTTACTGGTTTTGTGAAGCAGTGTGGATGTGAGAGCAGGAACTGGTTTTTTCCTCCTTCCCCTATTGGTTCTGGGGATTGAGCTCAGCTCATTAGGCCTGACAGCTGGCACCTTCACCCACTGAACTACCACACTGGCCTGTGACTGTTGTTTATTTTTTATGCAGGTAGGATGTTCACAGTGGATGAAGGCTTCTCAGCAGCCCTTGCTACTCATCACTTGACTGCCACTGACCGGGACACTGCCATGGATGACTTAAGATTCATTTTGGTTTCCCATCCCCAGTTCGGCTACCTAGAAAACACACTGCCTTCTGCAGGCTTTGAGAAAAGTAATATGGGCATAAGCATAGGTAAGTCATGGCTTCCTGACCCACAATGTCTTGCCAGTATTCATAGATGTGAATGGCAGACCAGGCTTAGGACATGGGTAAGGATTTAAAAATATTCAAGGCACCATATGTGTTCAAGAGATTATTGTTAGTACTATTACGATTATTAGTCTAGCTGATACATTAAATCTTAATTGTTTTTCAGTTGGATTTTTGTCTTAACGTTCTCTATGTATGAACATTTATAAGTGAAATAAGTGGAAACTTCACGTGGAAACTTCATGTGTGAAAAATATATAAATATATGCTAAAGTGCTCACCTATTCCAAAGCCTTCCTGGCAACACAGCCCTGCCATATAATTAATATGGTGGGAACCACAGAGTCTCATATTTGTAGTTTGTCAGTACATTTAATAGATATTCCTGAAAAATATTGACAAATATTGCTGTAAGTGGTACCGAAAGAGAAACCTAAAATATTTGAGTAGATTACATTAATTTTGAAAGCAAAATGTTTCTCAGCAACCAGAAGAGTCTTTAATGAAACAAAACAGAAAAAAAGCAAGACCTAAATCTTCTAAAGATAACTCCTTATACTTAAGTTACCTTTTCAAGCTTAAGACATTTATATTTTAAAACATGAGCGAGATTAGATTTAAGATTAATCAAATTAAAGGTTATTCATCTTGTCTCATGATTTAATTCATAACACAGGACATTTTTCATCTGATTTAAGGCTAGCTGAATATCAAGTCTACTAATTCTACTCAATGCAGTGAGTTTCTTGATGTATGTTACAGGTACTTTATTACACAGATACACAGACAAGTCATTGGTTTCCAGTTATTCTGCCTAATGTCAAAGAGGTGGTATCCTTCTTAACCCAGTATGACAAGAGCCAAGTGTCAGAAGGACAATTTAGCCAAGGGTTCTTCTCCCTGACTTTCAGTCCAACTGTTTGGAGAGTGACCATGATGCCCCTGCTTCCCGATTAGTGGTTATCACAAGTCCATTATTCAGGCAGATTTTAGTCATTTCTTAAGATCTGTGATCCCTGTCTTTATGTGGATGGCTGGTGGGCATCGCACCTGACCGAGCTATAATCGTGTATCTACTTTGCAGAGAAGCAGCTGTTAAATACTGCAGATACCTGGGAAGTGCTGTTTATCCTTTCCCTGTTCTGTCTTGGTGTGTGCTAGCTTCATTCCAGTGGAGAGACATGAAGGCTTCTCACATTAACTATGTGCAGTCCAGGCACCTGAAGGTGGAACCAACTGCTGACCAGTTCATGCTATATGCCACAGATGGGAAGCAACGCTCCTTGGAGACAACATTTCATGTTATCATCAACCCCACAAATGATGAAGCTCCTGACCTTATGGTACAGAATATCACTGTAAGAAAGACACCAGAATGGTCCTTTTAACCTCATCATTTTCTGGTTTTAACCCCTTTATGGTATTCCAGAGGCTCCCAATACGTTCATTTGGTGAAGAGTGAGAATGTCAGAATCTTGTGTCATATAACTAATCACTTGTGAACTATTAGTCTAATAATTATGGTCATGGTAAAGATAATGTGTGTGTGTGCATACATGTGTGTGTGTGTGTGTGTGTGTGTGTGGTGTGACTGTGTGTCTGTATATGTCTATGTATCTGTGTAATAAAGTACCTGCTGGGTAGTAGGTTCTACGTACTTTCCATGCATTCATGGTTACCTTCACAATAGGCTTTTAAGTTGTTTTTATTTAATTGTCGTTTCACTATCGAAGAAATGAAGTATAAACAAGCTAAGTAACCCAAAAGATTTATGAACACGCCAGAATTGTTTTTACTTACACATAAGAGAATATACCTGATACTTTATGCTTTATTTTCTAAAGTAAAAGACTACACACACACACACACAATCATTGCATAGTTCTTTTTAAATATCATGCATCTGTGTATATGGTTAATTCATATACATACATTAATGTCTGAAATAAACACAGACTTTGGCCTCAAAGGAATTTGGGTACTGCTTTAAATTTTGCATTTGGGCAGTTTATTTCTCTTCAAGTCTCTGTTTCCCCATCTTTGAAAATATATGTGGAATTTTCTTTGCGAGTCAGTCATGATGATGAAGTTGGCCAAACACAGTATGTCCATAATGAACAAACATTTGCAGTACATCGTTTTACTAATATTGACCAAAGTCATTATTTCCCTCATTTTTTTTGTTAAAAATAATCACACTCTGAATGTGAAAGTCTTTATTTGATTTTAATTTTCTAGTGACTCTTAATGGCACATGAGTGTCACCTCAGCATGAGATTTAAGAGCCAACTCCTGCCTCTCCTCTTCTTTTGGCTCATGGCTTACTCTGGAGAGTCCTTCAGTGATTATGTGAGGAAAAAAAATCTATAAATGCTCCCTTCCACACCTATTTTCACTGTCTTTATCTGCCTGAGGCAAGAGCTTTTGGAATAATTAGTCCTCTGGGAAGTTGTCCCTCATCCCTTTGTGGGAGTGATCATGTTTCTCACCCAAGCTTTCTCATATATGCAAATCACGCACAGGCCCTTGGAGCATTGGCAGAGATAACTTTTAAGCATCAAGCATTCTTTCTTTTTCATGTAGCCACATTTGTCTTTCCGCTCAAGAAATTTCCTTGTTGTATAGATGGCTGTGCTTTCATCAGCATGTTTCAATTTATTCTAATCCTTTGCAAACTTCATCATAGTAACCTGCTTTTTATGTATGTTTATTTAATTTTTTTTATTCTGAAAAAAAATTAAAAATGGCCGAGAGAAGTGGCTCAGAGGTTAAGAGCACTGGTTGCTCTTCCAGAGGACCCGGGTTTAATTCCTAGCACCCATATGGCAGCTCACGACTGTCTGTAACTTCAGTTCCAGGGGATCCAACACATTCACCCAGGCAAACATGCAGGCAAAACACCAATGCACACAAAGTAAAAATAAACTTTTTTATTCTCATAGTGTCAAGAAACAATTCGATTTCCAAAATTCAGTCCTGTAGGTTTTTTGTTGTTTTTTTAAGAAAACTCCTTGGCATCCTTGTGGGTAAATTTCCATTTTTGTAACTGAGATCCATTACCACACAGTCCAGGGGGAAAGCTTCAGAGTTAAGCTCTGTAAAGATGGAGAATGATATGTTTTTGAGTTGCTTTACTAAGGTTCTTAGGGATGAGGAGAGTCAGATACTGACAGAAGTTACTCAATAGCTGTATCATTATGAATTCATCTATGATGGTTTTTTGGTCTTTAATTTAAAAAAGGTCAGCTAGGAGCAGTACTGTTTTTGGCCAAATATCACAGCGTGCCTGCAGAAAGATCCCTTCAGAGTCACTGAAAGACACTGGAAAGAAAGTATAGGTTCTCGCAGTGTGGTCCCCTCAGCTGTGAAGACAGCTGCTGGCCTCCGCTCTTTTATCCTTTTTGTTTCTTGATGTCCAGCAGCTCTTAGTATTCCTTCCCTGTTACACTATTGATAGGCAGGCCTGCCCAGGCCTCCCTAACTTTGATTCTTGAGAATATCTACACAACCTCCAGAATGTAGCACGGTGGCATTGCAGATCCCCAGGAAGCATGTGTAGAATTTGTATACTTTGGTTACTTAGATCTTGCTGTATTTCAGAACAAAAACCAATTATTTTCTTATTCTAGGCTCTCTCTGAGAAAAAAAAAGGGGGGTGGTGTGAGCAAGACAGCTAAGTACCAAGTGGCCAGTGGCTTTCTTGATTCAATAAGCATTCCAGTGTGTGTGGACAAGAACATATATACATGTGTGCATAGCTGTGTGTGTGTGTGTGCCTGTGTGTCTCTGTGCCTGCGTGTACATGTATTGAAGGATATCGTGTGACCTGCTCTATCAGTCTCTGCCTTATTTCCTTGAGACAACGTCTCTCATTGAACCTGGAGCTTGGCTGGCAGCCAGCAGCCCCCGGAAGTCTTCCTGTCTCTGTCCCCCAACAGTACTAGGTTAAAGGTGCTCTCCCGGCCACATCCAGCTTTTTTTTTTTTTATTGGGTGCTGGGAACTTGAATTCAGCTCCTCAAAGTTTCATAGCGAGAACTCATACCTACTGAGTCATCTCCACAGCACTCAAACAAAATGTACCTACTATGTAAATAAAAATTTGAAGCACCAAATATTGGACTCAGAAGGCTACGACTAACAACATGAGGAAGGAGGGGGAGGGGCGCTAGGTGGAGTAGAAGGGGATGGGGGAGGTGATCAAAATACATCATACAAATGTATGAAATTTAAAAAAGAAACACCAAGTTTGCTCCGTGTATGCAGTAGGCATTTGCTACTTCCAAAGCAGATAGAAACCTAAACATAGTAGAAACTAGGAGTTCTGAGTTAAATAAATGGATTCATGTCTGAAGAAAAGCTTCCAGATTCGCTTTTACACTGAACTTTCCTGACTTCTGGAGAGAAAGCATACTTTTGCCCCACCCCACCACACCCTACCCCACCACACCACACCCCACCCCACCCTTTGAATCGTTTAGTGTGTACATTTTCTAATCAAGTTTTTCATTGTATGTGGTTTTGCATGGAAATATATGTGAGGGTGAGGAGGGGTCACACATACAGTAGCCCAAATGTTAAGGATGGAGGACAACTTTGTGGACTCGGTTCTCCCAGGCTTCTGTGAGTTTCGGGAACTGAATTTGGGTTGCTAAGGCTTGTGGCAAGCACCTTTGGCTATTGCACCTTCTCACCAGCCCCATGCAGATGGTTTAATCATGTATCCCACGCTGTACATGGAACTAAGAAGAACTTTGAAATCTTTAGAAAAGATGTGAGGGAGATGATAGATTTCTTTTTACATTTCTGTTAATTAGAAATTTCCTTTTCTAGAACCCAGTATCTGAAAATGCCATGAAAGATTTAAAATGGGATACCTTCGTATAACTGGGGTGGATTTTTAAACAGCCTCTTCCGGATAAATGGGTAGAGAAAAGGTTCTATTTTGCACTACTCACTCTGCCGACTTGCTCCGCTCAGGTGTATGAGGGTCACATGATAGAACTGGATTCTTCTATCATCAGTGCTGCTGACAGGGATGTCCCCAAGGACCCCTTGCTCTTCAGCATCGCTCGCAAGCCCCAGCACGGCCTCCTTGTCAATGCGGCCGTCAGCAAGGACTCTCATCAGATCAAGCAACTGGTACAGGAAATTCACAACTTCTCCATGGACCTTCTCAAGAATGGTAGGTCGCGTCCCACTTCTGCTTCTCTGCTGTTGCTGATGTAAAGACTTAGCTCACCCCTGTTTGGATGCTAAACAAGTCACGTAGTAGAAACAGAAATTAGATCGGGGTGGTTACCAGAGGTTAGGGGAGAGGAGAGAAATGAGAAGCTGTTGATCAAAGGGTAGAAAACTTCAGCCCTGTAAGAAAATTTGAAACCCCAAATATTAGACTCAAAAGGTAATTAATAACAATAAAAAAAGACATGAGGTTGGGAAGGAGAGGGGAGGGCAATACTGGAGGCATATATTGTTCACTGTGGTGATTATAGTAAATAATATGTAGGGTAGCTGAAGGTTACTAAGAGAACACACATTCACATATAAGGTAAAGCAATGCACATTAGTCTGATTCAAGCATGTCACGTATATCAAAATGCCATGTTATGTTTCATGCTTATAATTTTTTGTTAATTAATATGTAAATTTAAGAACTGTTTTACTCCTCTAAAGATACTAACAAATCATATAAATGTGGGGTAAGGAAGAATATGTATCTTATCTCTTCACTCTGAATCATGAGCTCTTGATTAACAAGGGGTATGCTGCTCTAGCCAGACACTGGAGGCGGTTGAAGATGTAATGGCGTGTTTTCTTTAACTTTTAGAATATCATTAACAATTATGTTTGTGACCTTTGGTATTTTAACACAGAATTTTAATCATAATTTAAGATTTCCTTTTCCAACGATTCAGATCATGGCTTGTCTGCCAAAATTTTTACAGTTGAAACAAATATAGATCCACATACAATAACCATTCATTAGTCTCCGCAGAGCTAATGCGTTCTTTAGGGAAAAGACACGCTGGAGCAGGCTGAATTGTTTTTTAATTACTTTTTAAAAAGGACTTGTCCCATTTTCAATGTATAAAAATACTTTTAAAAAATATGAGCAAGTATGCAGTTCTAGAATTAGTACCTAACCTCACTCTTCTTTCTTCTCTGTGTTTCCTTTCCCCGACCTGGAAGCTCTTCCTTCACCCTGGGCTGGCCAAGATGGCACCTTCAGAATGCAGCACTCTGCTCTCCTCCCACAGGAAGCCCGCCTACTCTCCAGACCTCTCTCCTCTGTGCCTACTTTGTCCTCGTACTTTTTGGCTTGTTTCCTACTGTCTTCTAAGTATTTATTTCTCTAATTAGAATGTGGTCTCTTTGTCCCCAAGGTTATTTTGTAATAATTGCAGATGACATCTCATGTTCGAATATGAAAATCCAATTTATCATCTCAGTTGTGAGTTGTAAAGAAATGGATTCTGGAACTTCCAGGCTGATCTGACCAAATCAGTTCTTATGTGCACCATGTGCAGCAAATAACATTGTTACAGGCACAGGGAAAGGGAATAATAGCTTAAAATTCACTCTCAGGAAAGTCTGAGTTTTGTTGATCATTCATTCATTCATTCATTCATTTATCATTCATTCATTTGTTTTCTGAGCTGTGTTAGATGTTGCATACCTGTAATCCCAGAACCTGAAGAGCCTTGAGTTCAGAACTAAGAACTCAAGGCTTTCAAGGCCGGTCTTAGCTACACAGGGAATCTACATCTAAAGAGGAAAGAATACAGTTTAAAATATTTTGTCTTTACATTTATTTATTTATTTGTTTTGTGCTTTTGGGAGAAGTTGTGGAGGTACCATTTGAAGGCCTCAGAGAGGGTTTTTAAATTATTTATTTATTTTTATGCATATAAGTACACTGTAGCTGTCTTCAGACACACCAGAAGAGGGCAGCAGATCCCATTACAGATGGTTGTGAGCCACCATGTGGCTGCTGAAAATTGAACTCAGGACCTCTGGAAGAGCAGTCAGTGCTCTTAACTGCTGAGCCATCTCTCCAGCCTGAGAGGTTTTTTTTTTTTTTTAAGTGATATTATTGGTTATTATTATCAGATTAAATAAGTATCATGCACTCATTGTGTAAGTTTGGATAGCATAGTTAATTGGAACAAAAAATAAAAAAAATTCTTAAATAAATGTATATCTTGATGACATTTTCAAATGTTAGGTTTTATTTGTATTTTGGCTTTTTTTTTTGGTTCATTTATGGATATATTAAAAGTAACCCAAACAATGTAAATATATTCTCACAAATATTCTACCCTTAAACATACAGAATTTACCTCCTGTACCAACCTCCTGCCATTTTAGGTAACTGACATTATAATCATTTCATGGACTTGGAGTCGTTTTTCCAACTATGGTGTTTTACTATATGGATATATGCTACAATGTTTTCATAGCTGTTTTATTTTAAGTAATTATTTTTTATTTCTTGGCATTAATAGTCAACATGTCAGTAAACATTTTGCATAAATCCCTTAGTATTTCTAGAGATTTGACAATTTTGTAAATAGTAAATTAAAGTTTTCAGCTGAGTATCTAAAGGACCATTAGGTAGGCTTTTTAAAAAAATGACTAAAGGTAGCTTGTATAGTGACGTTTGGAACTACTTATGATTCGTTTTGATGACTGGCTCAAGATAGATTTTACCTTAATTTCCTACAAGAATTCATTTCTCATATTCATTTAATCACTGTAATACCTTTGTTCTTTTATGGTTTACGTAGTTTCCTTACTTAAATAAGAAAATTTAATGGGCTTCTGAAAGACTCCACAAAACAGAGCTCATGCTCCTATAACACACTGAATGGTGAGCTTTCTGAACACCAAAACCTGGTATTAAAATGGAGTATCTGAGCCATGTGGTCAGTTCAACAAGAAGGAAGACTCTCTCCTATTTCCTCTTCCAGGAATGAAGCTGGCCTATGCCCACGATGACTCGGAGAGCTCTGTTGATAACTTCGTGATCCAGCTGTCAGATGGGAAACATAAAATCCTTAAAACCATCTCAGTAAACATCACCCCAGTGAATGATGAGACACCAATGCTAAGCAAGTGAGCTGCCTGAAAGGGCTCATTTCTGATTTCCATAAAGTTCTGTGACACTCAGACCACAGGAAGAAGCCAGGCTCCCACCAAGCGCATCTTCCACGACTGCCCTGCCACTCAAGCATCAGGAACATCCAGGGCAGATACTAGGAAGCGTAGCTAAAACAGCCAGTCCTTAAAAGATATGTGCTCATACACACACACACACACACACACACACACACACACACACACACACACACACACACGGTGCAATCTATAACTCGAGTTACAATGTTAACTGCCAACAGTCCTCACAATAGATTTCCTCAAACTTTTAACTAAAAGTGATCAAGGGAAATGTTCAGTCCCACTTAGTTCCTCCTGGTGCTTCATGGTCTGCTAATCTGCACTACGTCCCGGATGGATCACCACCCCACTATTGCATATCACAATGCTACTCTTAGAATTCTAGTCTTATGAACTGCAAAACTTGCACAGGGTTGCATTTCTCTAGTGCCAACAATTTCTTCTGCAATTGTCAAGTGTCATACTTCAGACTGCAAAGACCTTTAGAAGGCCTAGCTCTTTAGCTGCAGACGTGTGTCTGGCTCTTGGAACCTCCACTGAGACTCCCCCTTATTTAATAGTGTAGCCATTAAGCATTAAGTTTCACTGGGATGAGGAACACCTTCCTGGAAACCTCTAAACTCCCAAAGTCTCCCGGACTATATAGGAAAAAAAGACCAGACAAATCCCTACCTTAAGTTGTCAGAACATCATTCTTTATTGGCTGCCAAATTTTCTGAAGAAAGTGTTATGGGAAATGCTGATAATAATATTTTAGAAGACTGATTCTCAGACATCAGTTCAACAAAGAATATGTATGAAATGTCTGTGTCCTTATTTCAATGCTGGAATGTCAAACTGGTTTGACATTGATTTATAGATGTAAAAGATGCTGTCCTTCTGGAACCCACGAGGAAGCAGGATGAATTTAAGGCTAGCCTGGGGTGACACAGTGAGTTTGAGGCCACCATGGACTATATTGGAAGACCTGTGACAGTGGGGATGGGAGGATATTATACTGTTACAAACCTCTTTGTAGCCATCACTTGAAGAAGGGAGATAAAAGCCAGTGTGTATTAAGTACTTACTAAGTGTCAGACATTTTACTAAATAATTCATATACATGATTTGATTAATTCATCAGCCACTCATTGACCAAGACCAGAGATATAAAGAAGTCTGTCTGCTGAAGAGCCACAGTCTTGCTCACCTTCCAGCAACAGCTACAGCTACAGAATCCCAAATCTCTTTCAGCTCTACTTCAGAGTCCATCCTTTGTAAAAGAAAACATTCTAATGAGCGTAACTATTGAACACACCTGTGGGCCACGTGTGACATTTCAGTTCACACGCACGAAGTGCAATGGTCAGATCTGGTTGACCGGTCTGCTCTCAGTTCAGACATTTACCTTTTTCCTTTCTCTTCCTCCTTCCCTTTCTCCTGAGAAAGGAAGCAGTGATTCCCCTTTCTCTTCTACCCATGGTTTTTTCACAGAATTCCTCTTCCTTCCTCCCAGAACATCCTCCATTCTTTGTCTTCATCTGCATCTCATCTTCTTCTTTTTCTTTATTTTGTTATTAGGACCCAGGGTGTAGCTGGTGGTTACGAAATCTTGAGTGAGACAGAAGTGTGGCCTTAAACATTCTCTCTGTCTCTCTTTTTGCCTTTCAATGGATGGGGATGATGTTAGCACTCTTTTCATATGGTTGTTACAAGAAAGACACATGAAAATGCTCCAAAGATTGTACACAGAGAGTGATCACAAATATTCTTCATTGTCATTATTACAAGCAGTTATCTCTGTTCTAGAAACACAAAGACAGTCTGACCTACTGTTCATTTCTGCCAAGAGTAGCTTGGTCTCTGACAGCATGTGATCCCACTTCTTTGATGCTTCATTTAGATGCTGTGTTAGGTGCTTCTGTCCTTGAGTCCCAGTACCTTACCCACCTGTCTTGTGCACAGGATCAGTGTTCTGCTTCAGATGCTTACAATTTGTGACTCCACTGCCCTCCTTAGGAACCTGCCTCAATTCGTGCAGACACTTGGTAATGGTGAGAGCAGACAGTAGGTAACAATGGGAGCTGACAGTTGGTAACTGTGGGAGCAGAGAGTTGGTAACTGTGAGAACAACAGTTAGTAACCATGAGATCAGTCAGTAATGCTGGGAACAGACAGTTGGGAACCATGGGATCAAATAGTCAGTAACTACAGAGCAGACAGTAGTTAACTATGGATTAGACAGTAAGTAAGGGTGGGAACAGTCCGTAACCACAAGGCAGACAGTCAGTAACCATGGAGCAGAGAGTCGGTAATGATGGGAGATAGTAGATAAGACAAATCTCCCACCTTCCTACCCTTCAGAAGCTTAATCCAAGTCACACTCTATATGGCTCTTCCAAAGATCCTAGCTGGGCACTGAGGTGTGCATCTGTAGTCTCGGCCACTTGGGAGGTCGAGGCAAAAGGATGTCTTGAATCTAAAGGTTAGAGATATCCTAAGCAACTTAGTTAGATCCCTTTCCTTAAAGTAACAAGAGTTAAAAGATTCTAGTAGGATTGAGCCTCAAGTGCTATTAGCAGTAAAAACAGTCATTTATTATCCCTTTCATTATCCCTTCTCGCCAGCTACCCTCTTTCTACTTCCGGAACTCTTTTCTGTATAAATTACTTGTTACACAGTCCTCTTCCCCAAAGTCCCTTTAGGGCAACTCAGATTGTGGTACTCGCCATCCCTGGCATGTAATTCTGACACTTCTCCTACCAGCCTCATCAAATAGTGATTTGAGGCTATGTTTCATCTTATAAAAGATACCACTAATCTCCACAAGGCCCAGTTACCTGACTCACTAGCCTTCTAGAATGCTGTGAGTCATCCACCTCATTGGAGATGTAGATGAAGTTTCCCCCCCCCCACACCCCATATCAGGGAAGTTGCCAGTCCTGGGCTAGCAAGAATCCCACTTTGAATGAGAGAGGTGATTGCTGATGTCAGTTGTGAGACTTGGTGTCCCAAGTCAAGGACTTCAATATTCTTCATCTTTCTCAAAACAAAACGTCAGAGGCAGATGGAGTAGTCAGAGGTGAGCTTGCTGTGATCACAGTGGAGAGCTAGAACACTGGTAGAAAGAGACCCCTTCCTCACTTGGGTGAGGCCGGGGGAAAGTTGCAGTGGCCACATGGAAGCAGCAGCTGCTGGCTGCCCTATCTGTGCATGCTTTCAGTTAGCCATCCAGATGTCAGAAGCTAGCATGGAGGACCCGTTTCTTCAGGAAGACGAGCTGCTAGAAAGACCATATGTACCAGGGGCCTTTTCAGGAGGAAAGAAGAGATTAAAAAACCAGAAATAGACAAAGAGTATCAACCTCAGGAGAGGCTTCAGGACGAGCTTTGGGACATTATATAAGTTGCTTTCAGTAGGGTTCTGTCTATATGGTTAGATCTATGATACCTGTCCTCCTTTCTTCATGGAGACATTGTAAGCATTAGAAGAAAGAATGGGAACAAAATTGTTGTATAAAATATATCTAACATAAAGATGTAATGTTTTACCCATAAAATAATGAGAAAGCATCTCTTGACTAGATCACACCCCCTTTCCAGAGATTGGTATACAACTGTTTTCAGTGCTTTGGATGCTGCTTATTACTTATTTCTTGAGGGTGGGACCTATGATAGCCTGTGATAACCAGTATGAGTGTCCCCTGATGGCCTAGCTATTCCATTTTCATATGAACACATGTACTTTCCTTTCTACAGAAAGGCTGAAATCTCAATGACTGTGGGCGATACTCGAGTTCTGTCTAGTGCTGTTCTTTCAGCCATAGATAAAGACTCACCCAGGGAGAAGATTCACTATTTATTCGAAAGACTTCCCCAAAATGGACAACTTCAACTTAAGGTAAGTGGCCCTTTAAAACACCTATTTAATTAATCATTATTTTTTCCATGTATGCATGCCTGTGTGAGTTTATATGTGCCACTTGTGCGCAGATGCCCACAGTTTAGATTCTTTGGAGCTGGAATTATAGGTGATTGTGAGCTGCCTGATGTGAGTGCTGGAAACCAAACCCCAGTGAGCAATCTATCTAGCCCTAGGCTCGATAGAGACTGGGGGTGGATGACCCACACAAAAGTCCTTTAGCCTTCATTTCCCAAAGTAGATGTAAAAGTTATCAACATACACATCTACACCATTGAATTGATTCTAGAATATGCAGTTTTCACTCAAAGGTACTTACTTTTCCTGTTAAAACTTTTAAATCTGTTGCCACTTCTTCTTTTCCTCCCTCCCCAACACCTCCCTTGCTCTTTCCCTTCTATTCCCTCATTCCTTACCGTCTGTGTCCTGCTTTCCCATTCCTGTACCCCTCCTCATTGCCTCTCTCATTTTCTCTGCCATATCCTAAGCATACTCAGGAGCTCGGCAACATTTAAAATCTGTATCTATTAGTGTCTTTGTTATGAAGCCCCTTTCCAACCTCACACGAATGTACAAGAGGTCGAAATCTTGAATCAAAAACTATGCTCCATGTGGTAGTCCTCCTACCCACTCACCGATGGCTGTCTTATCTCACTAACTGCCGTATTAGAATCTGGCGAACTGTGACAGTAAATCTAAACACTGGGATTTGTACTTGTTCCCAAACTTAACCCTTTAATAGAAAACAAAAAGCACGGAAACCGGAAGGCATGTGAAGGGCTAAGTCACTCGGGCTCTGGTGCTAACTGTTCCCGGAGTTTGCTCAAATCATCTTGCTTCCATTTAGTCCCGTGATAGTGGATGTCTAGCCTGTACAGATTGCACGCGTGATGTTTAATGGCTAGTCCAACACGAATCATAGATCAGCCACTTGAGAAGGTCGGCTGACTCATGGGTCAAAAACGTTTATCGGAATGGTGGCTAGAGACTAGCAACGATGTCTAGCCAGCCTTGGTGTGATTACCTGAATGCATGAGTCTTAATCTAACACAGGCTCAGCTTAGAATAGAAAGGCAGCAAGGATTTATCCTGTGGGGAACAGCTTGGTTGTCACAGAGTGTGGGTACCACAGAGAGTCAGAGAGAAGAGCAATCGCTGATGTAAATTGAGGTACAGCTGTGTCCTTATTTCATTTCAAAGTGTAATGAAGCAGAAACGCAGGGAGAGTATACACGTTTGGGTGGCTTGGGGCCTGACTTGCTTTGGATATGAGAACATCCAGATGGGTCCAGGGTCCCAGCAGGCTGCACACCATTTTCTCACACCTCCCTCGGGCTCACCGAGGCTGGCTGACTGAGGCTGGGACTGGGCCTCTGGGCCCTGGCTCTCACAGCTTCTTATTTTCTTGTTATCTCCCCTTCATCTCTGTTTGTTTGTTTATTTTGTTTTGTTTTCACTTTGAGTTTCTCTTTTTTTCTTTCTGGCATCAGATGATTCTGTCAAGTCAAGCTCATATTTGGGAATGTAAATGAAAAACTAGAAATGAGGGAAAATGATGCCTTCCTCTATATTTTCTTTCTAGGAGAATAGTATGAAGAGGAAAAGTTAAATAGGATCTCATGCTGCCTGGTTCTAAAACAGAAAATTTTTATTTGAAAATAGACCTCATTTTTTAAAAAGCAGCTTAACCACTGTACCATAAATACCTTTACCCAGTGGACCTGAAGTAGAGCATAGGTCCGCAAATGTCAGGTGGACAAAATAATAAAGAAGAAGAAATCCCACCAAGTAGAAGAGTTTAGGAGGAGTGAAACTTGTGTGAGAGGAGAGCTAAGACTCACTGGAACCCGGGGCGGGTGACTAAGAAAAGAGAAAGCACAAATGACTTATGAGTCTGTTGACCAGACAGACAAACTGACATGTACTGTGCATGGTGAGTCACTGGAACTGACATTTTCCTCCAGTTGGATGGAATGACTTCTGTGAGCTATTCTTAAGATAAGCTCTGCTTGGAACTGAAGAGAATTAAAGTGGGATTATTAATACAATATAGGTTTAGTATTTTATTCCCTAATACTTCTCCAGTTGTTAGCTACTCTGTCAGCATAAAAGCCTCTTTTAACAAAAATGCCGCCATTTCTGCCTCAAACTGTGCGAAACAAATAATTATGGTTGACTTGGGCTTTGAAGATTCTGATGGAAAATATGGATGGTGTTAACAGTTTATACTTTCTACTTACTGTGTGTGTGCATCTGTGCCTATGTGTACATGTTCGTGTGTGTGTGTGTGTGTGTGTGTGTGTGTGTGTGTGTGTGTGCGCACGTGTGTGTGCATGTGTGTGTGTGTGTGCGTGTGTGTGCATCTGTGCCTATGTGTACATGTTCATGTATGTGTGTGTGTGCATGTGTATGTGTGTGTGCACGTGTGTGTGTATGTGTGTGTGCACGTGTGTGTGTGCATGTGTGTATGTGTGTGGGGGGTGATGGGAATCTGACAGCTTTCTTTAGGTTTTAGTAAGTATAGATAGTGGACTAGGGGAAGATTCAGAAGTGCATTCTGGCTTTGTTTTATTCAAATGAGCCTGGAAACGCAAGCCATGCTGATGAAAAGGTGTTTTATTAGATACACAAAATTTAAAATCTAAAATAAATTTTAAAAATGGAATTCTAAAAGAAACACACTTCATTTCTAAGCAGCCCATTCCAGCAACTGATTACCCATCTGCTCTCGTTAATTGGGTTATTTAATCAGCCATGATTACTGAGGATGAATACCTTGGAAATATCAGGGCTGTTGAATGACTTTGTCAAAAGTCCTCTGCTTGATGCTGTTTCTTACCCAAGGTCTTTAATTATTTTAATATATTTTGTTGAAAGGAAAAATATAAGCTCCTATGGCAAAAATTAGTGTAGAATTTCACCCAAGTGTTCCTATCAGAGGTTTTCAGGACCTGGGAAAGATATTCATTAGGAGACCTGGGGAAGCCAGGGTACCTGCCTAACTGTGGCACCTTTCAGATAGGGAGGGACTGGGTCCCTCTCTCCACTGGCATGCAGTGCACCCAGGAGGATGTGGATCTGAACTTGCTAAGATACATGCATGCTGGTAAAATGGATTCCCAGGATGGAGACAGCTTCACCTTCTACCTCTGGGATGAAGACAACAGGTCACCGGCATTTGACTGTCACATCATTATTGAAGACATGGGAAAAGGTAAGAGGGTGTTTGTTTGTCCATGATTGTTGTTGCCAGTAGTTGTCAGTAGAAATGAGCTAGTATAAGCATACACATTTGTGTACTACAGGCCAAGAAACGTATCCTGATTCTGTAGGGATCAGGCACAGACATGGTGCGCAAACACACACTTAAGCAAAACACCAACATACTCAAAACAAAAGAACAAAAACAAAGAAATAAAGGAAAAATGTAACTTCTTGATACTCAACTGCCACTATTCTATAATTTATGATTGTAACTTACACCAGGAGATTAGGAATCATACCTTATTCACAATCCCAGGGCCTAAACATTTTCAGATCAAATCCTCTTTGATTCTTTTTTTTTCTTTTGATCAAATCCTCTTTGATTCTTTTTTTCTTTTCTTTTTTTCTTTTTTTCTTTTCTTTTTTATTTTTGGTTTTTCAAGACAGGGTCTCTCTGTGTAGTCCTGGCTGTCCTGTAGACCAGCATGCTGGCCTCGAACTCAGACATCCGCCTGTTTCTGCCTCCCAAGTGCTGGGATTAAAGGCATGCACCACCACTGCCCGGCTTCCTCTTTGATTCTTAATATATGCTTTGTTGACTAAACGCTTCCTTGTTTTGCCTTGTTTGCCAGGATGCTCAGGATTAAATTCTGTGATTTACATACAATTTTTTAAAAACAACTTTATTTTATGTGTATGCAGTAATTACAATTGTCCTGAATTATTTATTTTTTGGTACAAGTTAATCTTGTTTTTTTTTTTTGGGGGGGGTGACTTATATTACATTTCATTTATTTGTTTTCCAGTTATAAAATGTATTCTATGACTAAGAACAGTCAGATAGATGAGGTAGATGATGGTAGGTATATTTATTCTTCTCTGCAAAAATGTCACTGTGCTGGTTGGGTTTTGACATCATGATGCCTGGGAAGATGTAGTCTCTGTTGTGAAATTTTCTCTATCAGATTAGACTGTAGGCAATTCTGGGGGCATTTTCTTGATTAATGACTTGTGTGGGGGGGGGCATTCTACTGTGGATGGCAGCATCCCTGAACCTGGTCCTGGTTCCTGGAACCTATACACCCTGGCCCTGGGATATAGAAGAAAGCAGGCTGAACACATCACGGGAACAAGCCAGTAAGCAGTGTCCCTCTGTGGTGTCTGCTTCAGTTCCTGCCTCTAGTTTCTATCCTTGGGTTCCTTTGGTGATGGAGTAAGTAACCTGTAAGCTGAAATTCTTTCCTTTCTCAGGTTGGTTTGGGTCAGTGTTTTTAATCACCACAGTAGAAACTTAAGTAGAACAATCATGTGTTCATAAAGTGTCCAGGCAAATGGAATACACTAGCATTTTGGCACATAGCAGGTGACATGTCAGCACAGGCTCTTTTCACTGCCTTAGCTTTACAGAGTGGGAGAAGCCATCCCACAGACACCTGCGAGTTTCCTTGCGTCTTTGTATGGTGTTTTATCACTGTTCAACACTGTGTCCTGGGTTTCTGTTGTTTTAATTTACGTTCCTTCAAAGGTCATTTATCAGCTGCTTATGCTTTTTCTCATGACTTCACAAGTATAACTTTTAAAGAGATCTATATTTTTATTTAAATTCTTTTTGTATGTGTATGAACTTTGTTTGCATGAATGTCTGTGTACCACTGTGCGCCTGGTGTCTGTGGAGACCAGAGGGTGTCGGATACCTTGGAACTGGAGTTACAAATGGTTGTGAGCTGCTGGGAACTAAATCTAGGTCCTCTACAAAGAGCAGCCAGTGCTCTCAACTGTTGAGATATCTCCCCAGCCCAAGCACAACTTATCTCAAATAGAGCCATACTGAGTAGCTGGTTGTTCCATCTCCTCTATTTGGAATATAGGCTTAGTTCTATCTAGGACCTATTACATACAATCTTTCATCTTCCAGCTGTGGTGTGATATGCTGTGGTTGCCACAGCAGCAGAAAGAATGCCTTTAGAAGACATTTAGTATGCACAGGTCTGTAGTTTATCTATACTCAGTCTTCACAGTGCTGGAGAGCAGGAACAAGGCAGGAGCTGGGTGCTCTTCCTCCCCCTAGAGGTGGCTCTGCTCCTGATAAAAGTGCCCTGCAACACTGAATCCACGCTCTCCCTTCTTTGTTCCTCTTACTGCCTCCATGTGTTTATTGTGGTTACCTCAGAGCATCTGCAGCTTAGATTT
>JANHMN010000004.1:62726840-62782829 GCA_030674055.1 Rhabdomys pumilio
TATCTCTGCAGACATTTCGATCTACTGATTTCCAGTTTTTCTGGCCCCTCTTCTACTGTGTTCCCTGAGCTTCACGTTGCAATGTTAATACATCCGTTGAGGTTGGGGGCCCCACGTCAGCTGTTCTCTGCATTTTGACCAGGTGTGAACTTCTGTAATGGTTCCATCTCCTGCGAAAAGAAGCTTCTTTGATAGAGGATGAGAGATTGTGTAGCTGAGTAGGAACTATTGACTGCTTTCTTCCCTTGGCAGCTTGCACAGTGCCTTCAATCCCTGGAGAATACTGAAGTTTCCAGGTCACATCCTGCTCAGTCCCTCCAAGCCCTGTGTCTGTAGCCTGTGCTGTCTTCAGCAACAGGGGCATCAAGTGTTTTAAATATGAATCTTAACTAAAGTTTCCTTGCCACGCAGGTGATATTGTCATTCATGCGAAACCACTCGTGGTAGCCAAAGGTGACAGAGGTCTCTTGACGACGGCCACTCTTCTGGCTGTGGACGGAGCAGACAGGCCTGAGGAATTACTCTACCTCATCACTTCCCCACCACAGTACGGCCAAGTGGAGTACGTCCACTATCCTGGAGTCCCCATTACCAGCTTTAGCCAAATGGACATAGCAGGACAGACAGTCTGCTACATACACAAGAGCAGGACAGCCGTCCCCAGTGACAGCTTCAGGTGAGCCCATGACATTTTTCTGCACCCCATTCCCTAAATTAATGCTTAGGAAGAGAAAAGAAGCGAAGTTGATGTATCTCGCCGCACTAGCCTCTTTATTATGTGTATCTGACATGGGACATTACTTAAGGATACACAAAACAATGTAATCTTTTAGAGAAAGGAACATTAGGTCCTTTTCCAGCTCTCCTATAGCTGTGTTTTCTTCTGTTTCCCTACCGTAGGAAAGGCGAAAACACACTATTAAAATGGCAGAAGCAAGGCAAACAGCCCGTGGCTGTGGTTAAAAGCTAAGTGTCATACACAGATCTGTGCTCAAGCCTTTCTCTGAAAGGAACACAAAGAACCGAGAAGACCTTCACTCCAGAAAAGACAGAAATGTAATTTCCCCTCTCCGAGTGCGTTTTTCTATCTGAGGCAAGGCACATATTAGCATAATAAATCTGGCATGAGCAGACACTGCCTTTTGACACAACGTGTTCCTGTAACTCTATCATAAATCACGTTGTCACAAAGTGGATCATATTTCCCCATAGAAACCGTGTTATAATTGGGGACTGTGCACCTGCTCAAAGATTCAGTATCAAATAAATCATGGGGCTGAATAACGATCTGGGGTGAAAAGGCAAAGATACAACATTAATGCAAATCTGCATTCATTTAAAATGTGGAGATTTGTTACTAGTCTCACAAAGCAGGAGAAATTCTGAGGGCTCTAATAACAGTGGAGGCTAGCTGTGGACATGTGGTTCTTCGTAAAATCGGAGACCCAGGCCAGGAGAAAGGATCAGCCAATCTTGAATTAGCCATTGGATATTGATCCAGCCTTTACTTTTACCAGTTAGAGAGCATTAGTCTGTCATAGATACAGGACTGTTGATCCCCAGTAAGATGTTTCCCACATCCGCTTAACTTCTGGAATGCACTGTAAAGTAACATAAGCCTAGCAGACTCCTATGTGATCCAGTGGGTTTTCATTAACTCACGTGGGCTATAAAAGCACCTACATTTAAATCTCTTCTCTGTCACATTTCCCCTATCTAAATTCCTGCTGTGATGAGCAGTCAGTAAGGGCGATGTTCCTTGCCATTTGAACTTTAAAAGTCATTTCTGAGGGCTGGACTAGATTAAGTCCAGTATTAAAGAACAACAACAATGAAAACAAAATATAGACCGATATGAACTAATATTTCCCCTCTCCCGTATGTGTGCTCATGTGGGGGTGGTGCACACGTGTGTGGAAGTGCGTGTTCATATAGAAGACAGAGCACAACCCTGGGTATCAATCTTCAAATGCCATCCACCTTGTTTTTGAGATGAGGTCTCTTCTTAGCCTTGATCTTGCACTGCAGGCCAGGCTGGCTGGCCAGTGAGCTCAGGAAACTTCTTCCTATCTCTGCCTCCAGCATTTAGATAGCATGCCAGTACACTCAGACGTTTTTTGTTTGTTTTTGTTTTGTTTTAAAATGTAGGTTCTATGGCTCAAATCCAAGTCCTCATGTTTTCAAATCAAGCCCTTTGACTGATCCATCCCTTCTGTGTCCTCTTTCACCTTATAGATGTCTTAAAACAAGAAGATAATTATTTAATTGAGCAATATCTTTATCGAGTTTGTGCTTGACTACTGTTGCACATTAATGAAAACGCCAGAAGGGAGGGATTCCTCTTCTAGTTGACTCTTGTGTTTAAGTTGTATGTTGCCATGGTGAAAGTACAGGTTCAGGGCCATTTATTGCCTTTGTGATTCACAGCGCCATGAACTTCATCAAATTATATGGCTACTTGTATTCCTGGTCCTTCTATGAGACTGGAGAGTGCTCATTGTACGTACCAATTAGGGCCATAGAGAGGTTCAAATGAATTAGGTATGTGATGTATACACAACAATGCTCAGAAACAGAGGGAGAATGGAGTTGTCGCTATCTGCCATTATTCTTATCCTGGTGTTGCTATTCATATGACATTATCTCCTTGGCCACCATCTCACCTTCCATCTTTGCAGTAGCAAGTGTGATCATTGAAGAGTAAGGACGGTCAGACAGGAGTGGTGCTTGCTCTTCCCTGTTTGCTCAGGAAACAGCTACTCCTTGGTCTAACGCATGTTTATCAGAACCAAGGCGTTTGAATTTATAACCATTTCTGGGGCCTTTTGCTTCTCTCTAGTCCTGTTTCTCTAGTTAATGCCTACAAGTCTGTCAGCTCCAGATATTAGTGGCTGCTGGAGTAACACTGCAGTGAGCTTGCTGAAGAAACCAGTGAGTGACTATCAACAGATGTAGGCAAGTAAAGGTGAGATGCTAAGATGGTGGAAACCTAACCCCAAATTCCTTACTACATATAGGAGCATCACACATGGGAGCACCACATGTGGGAGCACCTCTTGTGGTAGCTCCTCATGTGGGAGCACCTTATGTGGGCAAACATCACATGGGAGCACCTCACTTGGGAGCAACTTATGTGGGAGCATTACATATCCCAAATTCTTGGGCCTCATGACAGTTTTGGTAACTCTAATTTCAGTCGGAATCTGTCTTTTGAAAGGCTCTCCAATAATCTGATACCTTAGGAATAGCATCCCCTAGTTGGCCTAATCCACTGATCTGAGTGTCTTCTTGAGCCTCCATGAAAATTTCCAGAAGCCCTGCCAGGCCCTCCTGTAGACAAAGGGAACTAGGGGGCTCTTGGGTCCTCACCTGATTGTACTAACTGGACCTTCACTTCGTTTTGTTTCTTGAGATTCTGTTTTCTGTTTGGTTTTTCATACTGGGTTTCTTTGAAGGTTTTCTTCAGCAGAAGTTTGTAGCCTGATTTCCTAGAGCCAGTGATTTGGGTTTCTAGCACTAAGAAGCTGTGAAACAGTGTGGGCTGGTGGAGGAGGAAGCTTCACGAAGCAAAGGACTGGACGGTGAGAGGCTGGCCCTGCTGCCTCACTCACCCTTCTGCCTGGTTCCCGGAGACATCCCCAGTTGGTGTGGGTGTTTTCTACCAACTCTTCATATTAACTTTCCTCTTTTTAACAAAGAATATGAATCCCAGTCTCTGCAGTCTTGAGGAACATCTACCTAGGATTTAAGAAATTACTCTCTTGTATATATTTTCATAGCATTTGTGGAATTGACATTTTAATGCATAAGCATTTCTGGTTTCAGAGTTAAAAGGTTTCTTTCTAAGAACACTTATTTAATTAGAAAAAAATATTGCTGTAGAGCAGTGGTTCTCAGCCTGTGGGTCACGACCCAGTTGGGGTCACATATCAGGTGTCCTGTAGATCAGATAGTTTTACTATGGTTCATAACAGTAACATCATTACAGTTATGAAAGCAGCAATGAAATACTTTTATGGTTGGGGGTCACCACAGCATGAGGAACTGTATAAAGGTTGCAGCATTAGGAAGGCGGAGACCACTGCTGTAGAGCAGAATGGCAATTTCAAGAGTCAAGGTAGTGTAGGCACGTGGTGAGATCACCAAGATGGCCCTTGAGTCACTCAGATTATAAAACAGGGCCCGAGGGAGGAACATGAAGGGCAGAGACCATCCATCCAGCCCAGTGCCTTCATTTACCTGTGGGGAAGCTCCTGTTGTCTGAATACCCACATCATCTTGGGAAGGCCACTCTGTATGTCTTTCCTCCAGGCCTCTAGCCACCATCTTGAGAGTGATGCGGTTGTTACCAATTTGTGCACAGAATCCTAAATTTCGAGAGACAAAGGTATCGCCTGGTTGATGTAACAACTGTGCACATCCGGACTTCCTTGAGAACCAAGAGTTTATTACAAAAGAAGTATTCTTTGCACTACACCTTTTTTTTTTTTTTTTTTTTTTTTTTGTAGCAAAAATTAGTGGAGACTCTGTTTGTGCGAAGGAAACCCTTCAATGTGTTGTTCTGATCTGGGGCCAGCAGGTTTACATATTTATAATGGAAGAGCCTCGCATCTGCCCAAGATCCTCCACATTTTAATCCTGTCATTTCGCTCACCCAATCACGGGCTGCTGTGTTGTTTGTCAGGTGGCTCTAAACCAAAGCTGAGTGCCTGTTTTAATGAAAGTGTGATCATGGTGCTTTTTAAAAATTAAATATATGCAACCAATCTAATCACCCAAATTTATGTTGCTTGCTGTTAAATTTGGCAAGGAATTTGGCTGGGTAAAAGAAATGAATTCTATGGTAGAGAATTTTCCCTCTTTCTCTTTTTTTAATGTAGGATGTGGCAGCATTAATTAAATAGGGTTTAATGGTTGAATTTTACCTTCTGCAAAAATATTTTGTGAATCATAAATTTCCCCCTGCATTGTTTGGTGCTGCTGGCCTGGAAGAGAGATTTGGCAGCCCACTCTAGGACAGATGACATGGAGCGATTAGCAAGCTGACTTCAGCTGCTGGCGGCTGGGTCCTGAAAGAACATGTTAATGTCCTCCATTTTGACATGCCGGCTGGACTTTTTTTTTTTTCCTGAGGAGCTGGCACTATTTATGATTCCATTTTTATCTTTTAAATGCCATGACAGATGGCAGATTCTTCAGCCAACTCTATTGCCAGGAAATGCAGAAAGCTTGACAGCATTGTGGTAATGGTAAAATCAGACCAGGCAGACACCCCTAGACAAACCTGAAGTCATCTGAAGTCATTCCCTAGATTTTATGAGAATGCTGGTCATCCTGGCTGCATCTTTTTGCAGTGCCCAGGGGTGGAGGGGGAAGGTTGTGGGGGGAGGAGGAGCGGGAGGAGGGAGTAACAAGGGAAATCAAACAAAATGGACCTGCAGACAGAACTAATACCTCCATAGGCTGGCCTCCTCACCTCAGGATGGACACCACTGACTTTCAAGATATGTTTGCAGGATTGTGAAGGGAGGCACGGTGAGTCTCTCTGCTTGCATTTTGCAGGCAGGAACTCTGCTGCCCTTGTTTCATTACTGTGCTAGCTTTATTCTGATGGGAATCCAAGCAGAACCATTCGCTCTGTCTCTCACCCTGGTTGATGCTTCTCTGCCAGTGAGTAGCTTTCATCATTACTCACAAAAGTGGAATGATGTATTTGATCCAGTCATGTTTAGAAATTGCATCTTTTTTCACCCCTGACTTATTAGCTTTAGGTCAATGCAGACAGCTGCTTCAGTGTCCCAGCTGGGAACACTGGCCTCAGTAAATGTATTTCTTACTCTTCCATGGTCCCTGGCCTGTTCACCCTCATTCCCATCTGTTAGATGGCACATTGCCTATTTCCCAGGTGGTCAGATTCCCCAGCATCAGGCGGCGAGGGGTGTGAGAAGGACAGTATGGATCAGGAGACAATTTCAGTGTCCTCCAAAAGGTCATGTCTTGCCTTGACACTAGCTTGAAAGACCTGTCTTTAAAGGACATTTTTCAGAACTGAGTCTCCGGTCAAATATTAAAAATGGCCACCTTGGAGCATCCAGCTACTCTCTGTGGCTCACACAGGACTGTCTCGCTCCTGATTTGTCTCACCTCCTTTTGCTTTCTTCTTCCTTTTCACCTGATATTTGACAGCCTTTTAATGGGGGTGCAAACTCCTTAACTCTACAAGTAATGCTAATATTAAAAATGCAGATCATGTAGCCAGGCAGTGGTGGCGCACGCCTTTAGTCCCAGCACTTGGGAGGCAGAGGCAGGCGGATTTCTGAGTTTGAGGCCAGCCTGGTCTACAGAGTGAGTTCCAGGGCAGCCAGGGCTATACAGAGAAACCTTGTCTCGAAAAAACAAACAAACAAACAAACACCGCAGATCATGAGGGTGAGGAGATGGTTTAGTTGGTAAAATGTTTGCCATGCAGGCATGATGGCACACACCCGCAGTCCCAGAGCTGGGAGGTAGACACAGGCACATCCCTAGAGCTCACTGATTGCCTACTGTTGCTGGATTCATGAGCTCCAGATTCAGTAAAAGACCGTATCAACAAACAAACAAACAAACAAACATAACAAACAAACATAGAGAGCATATTGGAAGATATCTGATGTCAACCTCTGGCCTACACACACATACACATGCACCCACATATACAAGGGCACACACTCCATAGGGACACATACATAGGGAATACAGTCATTTAATTTGAGAAGGGGGTTGGGCAGAATGGATGGTGTAGAGGCAGTGTGTGTGTGTGTGTGTGTGTGTGTGTGTGTGTGTGTGTGTGTTTGTGTATGTGTATGTGTGTGTGAGCCTCACTTCTTTCTTGTGTCACTTTGGGTCACTGGACAGAGCTAGAAGAGGGGGAAGTCACAGGGAAGAAGAGAAGGAAGTCAGTCCTGTGAAAATGTTTGCCGGAGAGACAGAGCTCAGTGCTGCACCTCAGAGTGCTTTGATGCTGACCTTTGATGCTGTCCACAAAAAGAACACACAGATATCTCTTCCAGTGTACTTGCACTTTCATCAAAATTATTTGATGATACTTTATGTTCAGTCAAAGGAAATTTCCAATTTGTATATAACTTGTTCATCAAAGAAAGTATGATTGCAGATACACACACACACACACACACACACACACACACACACACACACACACATATTTGTCAGAACAACTCAGTATCTTTCTTCAAACTGTGTGTACTGATGCTCCAGGGAAAATCACATTGTTTACAGACTTAGATTAGGAAGATGTGAAATTTTTAAACTTTTTTTATTTAGCTATTTTAACTTTGAGAACATCAATTGCTTTTCTATGTGTCACATCCTATTTCCCTTATAGACAGTCTTTGTGACTTAGAAAACTCAAAATCTTTAGTCTTCCTTGAACCTGAAAACTGTAATAACACCTAGCCTGACAAGATATGTCCATGGGCACAACAGTGGCACTAGTGTCATGGTAGTAACCAGCTGCTTTCTGGTTGGATTCAAGTCTCATTTCACAAGATAAATTGGATGCTCAGTACAATGAATGGAGTCCAAAGCCATTGCTGGCGAGGTCATAGGCCCTAGAGGAAAACTTAATACAGTTATTCTGTTAAATGGATATAGTAATAAAATTTTCCCTACGTTCTCATCTTATTACTGATAACTGATTTAAACTCCCTCAGAGAGCACATTTTATATGGGATCTGTTAGGAAACAGAAAGGCATTTCACTTTAGAAATGGCAGAATAGACTGTTAGTGCATCTTTCAGTCCTCATCAGAGACCTCCACTCCCTCCCGCCCCTCCCCCAGTAAATGATGATGATACAGAGCTGCAAGTGGTCAATGTGTAGGAAACAAAAGGCCATGGAGTGCTGCAAATGATATCATTTGGATATTAATATCATCATCATCACAGCATGGGGCAGAAAGATGGAGAGAGCCAGAAGTGGTGGGAAGATGGCAGGAAAACGTTATTTGCCAGACATGACAGGGCCGTTGCAGAGATGCACTCTCAGCAGCTGTGACTGATTGCATTAAGACCAAACCAGGTGTAATAGCAGCACAGTTGGGGATGGGCTCATGTAGTCCCACGCCTAGCTAAGGAGCTGTTAGGACCGATGGCTGCTGAAGGATAGACAGTCACTTTTCACTAGGGATGGGACCTAAGAAGCTCCCCATTCTTCAGTAGATTGTCCTACACCTATGTAGAAATGAACTTAGTTGTTTTTTTTTTTTTAAGTAGCACATGAAGTTAGGAGAGAAAAGTAGTAGAGGGATAGTGGAAAAATTGGAGGAGAAAGAGGGGAAGGGGATAGATTTGAGCACATACAAAATTATCAAACAAACAAAACCTTTAAGCATAATCTTCAAAGCAAAATCTGCACTCAGCCAAGCCTATCTCCCTTGACTTTTTGCTAAGTACGCTTCTCCCTGAGTCCTTTGCCCCAGGAAGGTTGGTTTCACCTCCTGGCTTCAGGTTCCTTCCTGGTCAGAAGTAAATCATCTGCCCTCAAATCCTGGAGCACAAGAGCCAATTCAGAGGACAGGAATTTCCTGGTCGAATATGCCAGATTTGTAAAATAAATGTGATACTTTCTCTAGATAAAAGAGAGGGTTTTGTGTGATTTAATGTTATATTCCAGTAAAATATGCTATTACAAATTTTTACGTCAATATAAACATACTCCATATATTCTTGCTCCAGTGGAGTTTGCATCCTGCACGTATATTCCAACACCCATGAGTGGAGAGACGCTGTTAAGAAACAACTCTGAGTAGGTCTTAGTACATTCATTTCTTCGGTATGTGGTAAATTTGTCAGTCTCATTTGATAGCAGTAAATCTCTAACTTTTCAGGGTTCTAATATTGTGTCTTATTTACATAAATAAGTTCATACTCTCTTTTCTCTTCAAACACCATGGCCAGAAGCAGGTTAGGGAAAGGGTTTATTTGACTTATACTCCATGATTGAGGGAAATCCGTGCAGAAACACAATCAGAAACTTGAATCATGCTACTCACTTTACTGGCTTACTCTAACAGACTCATGGTTAACTGGCTTTATTATACAGTTTAGGATCACCTGCTCAGGGAATGGTGTCACCCACAATTGACTAAACTCTCCTATATCAACTTACAATTATGCCAATCTCCAACAAACATGCTCACAATCCAGTCTGATTTGGACAACCTATTGATGGAGACTCTCTTCTTAGGTGATTCTAGGCTCCGTCAAGTTGACAGCTAATGATAACTAGGACAGTTCATGATATTATTAAGTTTCTTTGCAGTGGAAACAAAATGTTGAAACGTTATCAAAAACCAGTGTTACTGTGTGACTGACTGCAGTGAATGGAAAGCCCTAGTGATTGACGTAAGGAAAACATACTCAAGATTGTAAGAGAGGTCTACTGACCCCAAACGTGTGTCATTTCTACTTTCTCTTCAAAGTTGGACGTCGGTACTTAGAAACTACAACTCTTGTTTTGTGTATGTGGAAGGGTGGGAAATTGTTAAACTATTGTTTGAAGATTTTGTAAGAACAGTGTGCAGAGACAAATAATCTGAGTCTAGTGCTAACTATTATCTACCTGTCCATGCCCTACACTAGGTTTGTAAAGGATCCTTGTCTATCATATCATCAATACCTACCTACCTCAAAGGAAACAGGTGCAGAAAAGCACATGTAGATTCTAAGAGGTTAGAGACTCACATAATACCATCGAGCTGGGTTGTATCTCGTATTCTTCTGGCCTATTCTCTCATCATCTTACAAAAGTATGACAAGAAGTCCCAGAAAGGAGAGTGAGCTAGATAAGATAACATGACTGGATAATGTGACCTGCCTTTTACAAACTTTACCAGTGTTCTCACAAA
Source organism: Rhabdomys pumilio (assembly GCA_030674055.1). NCBI lineage: Eukaryota > Metazoa > Chordata > Mammalia > Rodentia > Muridae > Rhabdomys > Rhabdomys pumilio. The sequence goes on from JANHMN010000004.1 coordinate 62,736,751, forward strand.
CTGCCAGATGCAGAAGTGCACATCTGCAACCCCAGCATTCCTATGGTGACATAGGAGCTAGAGACACAAGAATCCCTGAAATCTTAGGGGTGTGGGGCTGGGGGTACAGCTAGCCTGTCATATACAGCTGCAGACAACAGGCCTTGTTTCAAATAAATTGGAAGGTAAGACCTGATGTACAAATTATCCACTGACTTTGCACATGGGCTGTGGCATGCATGCACACACACACACACACACACACACACACACACACACAGAAAGAGAGATAGAGAGAGACAGAGACAGAGAAAGAGACAGAGAAAGAGACAGAAAGAGAAACAGACAGACTGGGTTTTTTTTGGTTTTGGTTTTGGGTTTTTGGTTTTTTGGTTTTTTTGTTTTTGTTTTGTTTTTGTTTTTTCAGAAATAAAAATGATGTTTGGGAATATAGCACAGTGGTAGACTTAATTTTCCTATTCAGTGTCTCATTATACTGGGGTCTTTAAAGTTCTGTTTTCTACATTCCATGAAAATATATTACTACAATATTAAATGTATATGAGTGCACACTAGCTACTCAGACAATGGGTCCAGTTGGACAGGAAATTCCTGTTTGGGACACAAGATTACACTGAGCCTGCCTGCTTCGTCACAAGAGGATCATCAGTGGTGTTGGGAAAATATTCTTGGATGTTGCATGATCAACGTGTATATTGCCTAGCAACTGGTTTAATATCAGAAGGAATCCCGTCTCTGCTTTTCCCTTTGAGTGTCAATGTGGTGTGTCCTGTAGTAAAGGCGTGTGTTATCATCTCATTCCAGTCGATGGGGACACAAGAGCCTATGCTGAAGGCTGCCTTGCCTCTCTTTGCCAGATTTACCATCAGCAATGGACTGCAGACCCAGCATGGGGTGTTTGAGATCACACTGCAGACTGTGGACAGTGCCTTGCCTGTGCTGACCAAGAACAAAAGGCTGAGGTTAGCCGAAGGGGCTGTGGGCCTACTGTCTGCTGATCACCTTGAGCTGACTGACCCCGACACACCTCCAGAGAACCTAACTTTCTTTCTGGCCCAGCTCCCACGACATGGGTACCTCTACCTGAGAGGGAAAGTACTTCAACACAATTTCACCCAGCGAGATGTGGACAGCAGGGACGTAGCCTACCAGCACTCAGGAGGTGGTGCACAGGAGGACTGCTTTACTTTCCTAGCTACAGATGGGAAGAACCAAGGCTTTGTTGTGGATGGGAAAGTTCAGAAAGAGCCTGTTCATTTCACTATCCAGGCAAGTATGGCAGGCACATAGTTTGTGCCAGAGATGAGGGGAGGAGATATTTCCTTACTTCTGCTCACCTGGCATTAAGGCCCAGGCAGCAGCATGCCAGGTCATCTGTATGATTGTGCAAAGGGCTAACCTTAAGAACGGGGGGAAGTGCAGGAAGGAACAAAATCATGGGTCTTAGAGTTGGGGAAATATAGATTTGAGTTTCTGTTTTGTTATTTATTATCTGTGAAACTTAAAATGAGCCCTTCAGCTCCTCCTGTCTTAGTTACTGCTCTATTGCTAGGAAGGACACCGTGATCAAGGTAGATTATAGAAGAAAGCATTTTACTGGGGGCTTGATTACAGCTTCAAGGGGTTAGTCCATGACCATCATGGTGGGGATCATGGCAACAGGCAGGCATAGTCCTGGAGCAGTAGCTGAGAGCTTACATCCTGACCCACAAGCCCGTGGCAGAGAGTAAGACAGGGTCTCACATGGACGCCTGAAACTTCCAAGCCCACACCTCCAACAAGCACACACCTCCTAATTCTTCCTAAGCAGTCCAATGGGGACTAAGCATTCAAATACATGGGCCTATAAGGCCAGTCTCATTCCAACTACCACACCTAATTTTTGAAAAGCAAAATAACTGCAGACTGTGGTGGCAATTAAACAAGATTAGGTCATCTGAGGCACTATCACATTGCCTCAGACATATTTGAGGTGTGTACTAGACATTTGTGATGATAATCGAACATTTAGGATTCTGCTTAGTCAGGCCCGTCATCTACTGGCATTGTATCTTACACGGCTGCATCAGGATCACCCAGGAGCTGGTGATGGTGATAACAGTAGCAGTCACTACGAATACCTTTTTCCCACTTTTAATTCCTAGACCGTTTAATATATGAACTGTATAATGAGTCATAGCTATTCCCATTCCCCATTCTAAATTTCATGCCCCCACCCATTGAAACTATTTGTCACCATCTTCTTTGTGTGTGTGTGAGACCCACTGAGTTTGATAGGGAGTTATTAGCTGGAACACGAGAAACATAGCTACAGCTACATCACTGAAGAAAACAATGTTCTCTCCTCCAGCAGCCATTAATTGCCAGTAGGACTGCAGGGAGTAGTGGTGGAGTTTTGTGGTTCCCTCCCACACTCATGATGAAACGTGGATGGGCCTAGTCTTGTGTAAATCACCAGCTGAGTGCTGTGGTCCTGTCATAGCTACATGTCTTTTTTACAGTCCATCTCCCCATCCTCTGGCTCGTACATGCTTTGCATGCTTTTAAAATGGTTATCCAAAGACCAGAGCTACTTTGCATAAATCTCATTTGATTCTCATAAACATTTTATGTGGTAGGTTTTATTGTCTACATTTTTATACACGAAGAAACAGAGTATCAGAAGTTAAATAATTTGATCAAAGACATCAAGTCTGTTTGATTCCAAATCCTCTGTCCTTCCTATGGCTCCATACGGCCACATTTGTAGACTCTCAACAATTCTTGGAGGGCAGAGTGTTTTTCATCTTTTAGTCAAAACATATCAAGTCTGTTCTGGCTCTCAGAGCTCTTACACGTACACTTCTTGGATGGAGTTCATTCGGTTCCGCACACTTCAACCAACAGCAACAAAGATGCTATTTTGTCTCTACTTCAGGATACCCTCTGACTAGTGAGATACCGTTTACTCCTTGTTCTTTAGCCTCTATGTACAGTATCCATATATCTGTGTAGATTGACAATACAGATCAATAGAATGTGAGAGACAGAAAGCGTGTGTGAAAGACAGAGAGGCACGTAGGCACAAGCTGATTTAGGAATTACATCATGCTATTACAGTTCTCGGCATGCTCCAGATGTACTATGCAAGCAAGTCAGTAGACTAAAACTGTAGCCTTGGATCTAAAAAGGGTAGAGAGACAAAGCTCTTATGTCTTTGGGGGAATCCCATTCTTCTCTCTTTGGACTGGCAATGGACTGGATAAGGCTCACTCAATCTACATTACCCAGTCAATCCAGGCCTATGGCCTAGAGCACTCGACCCAGGATTAACCTCCAGGGTCTCTGGGTGTGGATGAGTCTTTGGCACTGTGAAGGCTGCAGATACTTGGGGAGATGGCGTTGATGTCAATACACAGGCACTGCAGTGTCTCCTGAAAAATGCTTTTCTGGATTTGTTTCCTAAAAGTTTCTAAGACTTACAAATTCTACATGCAGACACAGCTGCTTCCTGTACTCCAGAGGTGGAAATGGGGGTGGAGCAGAGAGAATGTGTTAGAACTAAAACAGACCTCTCCACCATGGTGCTCCTCTGACAGTGAAGTATTCTAAGAGTTTGTTCCTTCTTTGAAGTTGAGGAGGCTCTGTTAGGTCTGGTAAAGCTTATTTTTGTCCCTTGTACAAACAAACAAACAAACAAACAAACAAACAAACAAACAAACCTTGTGTTAAACACTTACAGAGAAAGCCTAAGTTTTTTCCTTGACTCCCCTGGTCCCTCAGAGCAGAGAGGTCAAGCAGTGTTTTATGAAGCAGCTGGTCCTGCTGGCAATGTAGGAGAAAAGACACTTCCAGGGTCTTGCTTACAAGAGTTGTCTTGTCAAGACAATACAGTATTTATTGACTGCCACCAAATAATACACTGACCGAGGTAAGTAACTCAAGCATGGATCAACAGGTTCTGTGCGGTGCTAAGAGTAATCATGAGTAACAAAGGGGAAAGTTGCTGGATGGAAGAACTAACAATAATAGGTAGGTAGGTAGGTAGGTGGGTAGGTAGGTAGTAGGTAGGTAGGTAGGTAGGTAGGTAGTAGGTAGGTAGGTAGGTAGGTAGGTAGGTAGTAGGTAGGTAGGTAGTAGGTAGGTAGGTAGGTAGGTAGTAGGTAGGTAGGTAGGTAGGTAGTAGGTAGGTAGGGGTTTGCTAGTTCAGCTAATCTGGCTAGCCAGCTTGCCCCCAGGGAATTCCATCTTTGCCACAGCCACTACCCTTAAATATCTAGTCCGTTTATTGAATCCAATGGTCTTCAGCCTTAAAAGAACAGTACACAGTCTAATGATGATCACTTTTGTAATTATTATAGTAAGCTACTTCAATTTTTCTATTCAACACTTTTGGCATTTGGGCAGAGGCATGTGGAAAAGGTCTTTGGCATTTGTAAATACCTAGGATTCTGCTTATGTATTTCATTAAACACAGCAAATCTTTCTGTCGTGCTAACATTAAATTTGCAGTGTAATTCTTGGGTCATTTTTAGCATATTCCATGATTCCATGTGCTTCTGCTATGGTTCAGGCATAGTGCCATGTGCAAGAATGGGCATTGGGTAGAAAGATACAGTATTTCCCTTCATAAAGCTAATATTTTAAGGAAAGTCAGACACGAGACTTCATAAATCTGGGTGAAGGATTATGATGGAAGGCAGGTCTCTGTATTTGTTAGGATAGGGTGAACAAGACAGGCTTTGGCAGAAATCAACAGAAAAGGACTCCAAGGGATCCATAAATTGAGGATTTCACCATTGTTGAACCATGAAAGTCCTGTGAGGCATAGAGAGAGAAGTCCTTGTGTAACGTTCCATTGATGGTTCAGGTGGACCAGCTGGACAAGGCAGTGCCCCAGATCACACACTTGCACTCCCCTTCTCAAGTGGGGCTCTTGAAAAATGGCTGCTATGGGATTTACATCACTTCCCATGTGCTGAAGGCATCGGACCCTGACACAGAGGACGACCAGATCATCTTTAAGATTTTACGAGGCCCATTGCACGGACGTCTGGAGAACACGACAACAGGTACGTTCCATCTTTTTTTGGGGGGGGAGAGAAAGGGTAGGGTACCTTCCATCTCAATTCTTGTAATTCTTCATTTTAAACTACTACTTGCTGGCAGGGTTAGAGAGTAACTCACTTAAGTGTAGTAGGCACATTTGTTGAGTCCTCCCCAGGGCTTGTGGATAGACTTAGTTTATAAATCAATATTGGTGCTAATAGGGGTTTGAAGCTGAATCTTCAAAATTCATCTTCATAAGGAGAAACAGCTCCTAATACGCAGCAGCTGAACACTTCGCTGACTTGTTGTTATTTTATTTTTTCATGTTATGTTATATTCAGAACACAGTGCCAGGGTGAGACTGATACTTGAGACTAATTTCTTTCTCTTAGTATGAACCCTCAGTTATATCAGTCCCTTTAAAGTCTGTTTTCTCCCTTAATGGTTTTGCTAAATTTTGTAGTATTTCTTTCTCAGGAAGACAATGATCACAATGCCGCCTCCTTAAACAGGATGGCAGGGGTGCCGGGTATCGTTAGCTCCCCATTCCCTTTCTCTTTAGTTTTTAGTATTGTAAGGCAAGTATCTCTGAAGCAAGCAAACTGAAAGATGGATTTGAGCCATCACATCTGAATCTGAACATAACTACAATAATATTAATTTTCTTTAAAATGGACATCATTTTTTTAAACAGGTAGCCCAGGCTGGCCTCAAATTTGATACGTAGTCAAAGATGACCCTTAACTTTTGATCATTCTTCCTCTGTATCTCAAGTGTAGGATTCCAGGTGTATGCCGCCATGCAGGGGTTTGAGTGTATCCATGCATGCTAGGCAAGTAGAATCTCCAGCCTGGCACTCTGTTCCTTAAATCTTTTTCATACAAAGCAGCTGTGAGTTTTTATCTATTCTCAAGTGATGTTTGATTTGATCACCCATGAGATTCATCTCTGTCTTGCTTGTAGGTGAATTCATCCACGAGCGATTTAGCCAGAAGGACTTAAGCAGTAAGACTGTCCTTTACATCATAAACCCTTCTTTGCAAGTGAATTCAGATATCCTGGAATTTCAGGCCATGGACCCAGCAGGAAACGCTGCCACTCCCCAGAGGTAACTTGCCATTATTCACTGGTTCTGCACGTCACGTTTATCCGATTAAGAACGTGAAATAATCTTTTCCAAACCAGGTCTTTCACCATTTATAAGGTAAATGTTTACAGGATAGATATTTGCAATTAACAGGGCAAATTGATGAACTATTTCATAGGCTCATACAATTTATTTTGGAGAGGGGATTTCTGTTGTATTATTTCTAGAAAAGCCAGTAGTTTCCAGATTATAAAAGATTAAGCAAACGGCATCCTTTTTATCATGGTTGTAAATGTATCCCCTTTCACAGCCTGGGAAGTGGCTGTTGGAGGGCTTTCAGGACTGAGCTCAAAGCCTGTGTGTACATGCTGCAGCCAGAGGTCACTCTAGGACTGTGTTAGTCACGACTGGCTTCTGAACCGTGAGGTGGGTGGGGATGGAGATGGGGGTGGGATGAAGGAGCACCCAAATATATTCTTTCTTACAAAAAAGAAAGAAAGAAAACACATGCCTCTTCAATTTAACAAACCTTATAGGCAAGAAGAAGACAGTACAAACAAAAATAGAGTCGAGGGGATATTAAATGATATTTATAAAGACAAATATATATATATGATGTAGGATACTCACCGTAACAAGAAAAAATCTGCAATATTAACAAGATTAACAGAGCAGGATAATTTCAGTGACTGTGCCTCCTTTCCAGATGCTTCTTGGATATAGACCTTGAATAATTTACTGGCTGACAGATGGTCACAATGAAGGTCCATCCGTCCATTTCTTGTGCTGCATTAGTTTTCGTTATTTACTGCCTTTCCCAGACGCCTCAGAGAAAATTTAATTCGTTCTGAATTTTGTATTGACTATATCCGAGACATATAAAATAAATGAAAAATAAATAGCATAAATGAGCACGGCCCTACTATGCTCCCTCTATGTTAAAATGTGGACCTGGAAGAGAAACTCTGAGAAAAAATGTTCTCCATGCTGGTTTTTTCTTTTCCTTGTTCTGTAGTGTAGTTTCACCACTCGCCAGCAGAGGTTACTATAGTCATTGTTAGCAAAACCGGCATCCAGTCTCAGAAACGTGTTCTGAGGCTACTTCCCTTGCCTGTTCGAGTGCAGGTCTTCAGCCAGTCTATTAAATAACCCCACAGACATTGGTCCTGTGGCTACTGTATGCCAGGCTCACAGCACTGAGTGTTAGGGAACTGGTACAAACAAGGAAGACCAGGGATCTGCACTTAAAATCCTGAAGCTATAAACTAAAACAAATGTTCCCCACCCGTTAAACTGCCTCCACCTAAGGGAACTGATTCCTGGAGATAACAGTCTAAAGAACGGATCACAGTAAAAAAAAAATGAAAGAAAAGAAAAAAACTTGATTTTCAAGAAAAACAGTTAACTACCGTTACAATTAACAAGTTACTTCACTCAGCCTTATAGTCTTTTAGGTTCTACTGAAATGCACAGTATTGATCAGATTTGCCCCTGAGGGAGTGCAAACCTTTGGCCCTCTGTGTGCCAGACAGCATGGTGTGGGTGACAGAATTTTCCCCCAGCAACGGTCACTAGGTTTCCTCACACATGCGCCCTTTCCATGCCTTATTGTTGGCAAGGGCATCCCTTCACAGAGCTGCTGTATGCTTTTAGGTAACCATGAAAGTTACTTATGCAAGTCACAGTAGAGTCTGCATCATGTAGTCAGCAGAGCTATGGCTCCCGTGGAGGCTGGTTTAGACTGGCATAGGCATCCTTGTGTAGAGATCTGTTTCCACAGGTTCATGCTGGAGATGGCCCTATCATCTGGAGATGGCTAGAACTCATGAAGAAAGACAGATACTACAAAAATAACTCAGATTTGCTTCTAACATCCTGTATGTTATTTTCATTTGAATGGGTGCAAGGAGTAGAAACTGCTATGAATTTGTCTTAGTATAGGAGTGGAATAGTTGGGCCCAAGTAGGTTTGTTTGTTTTTTTTTTTTTTTTCTTTCCTGAAACTAAGCACACATTTTTCTGATAACAAAGGGAGGTAGGTGCATGTTCAGCCCTGATTACCTGAGTTTATTTCCGGATCCAATTCTTAAGAGCTGTCTTCTGACCTCTACACACACACACACACACACACACTCAGCAAGAGCGGGAGAGGGAGACTATTTTAAAAAAAAGAAACAGAATTCTAAATAGTGTTTTGCCTTCACAAAACAACCAGCAAGAGCCTACTATGATACAACCTGCATCATAGGCATTTAGAATTTCATTACTTTAAACTCTATTTTATGTTATTTGTTCACTAAAACTGTCATAACCTAGAACTTGCAGGCAAGGAAACGGAGGCACAGAGCTGGAAGGCACTTACACACGTGTGCAGCTGGTTAGCGTGGTAGCTGGGATTCAGCCCTCATTAGCCCATGTCTCCTGACACCCTGATCTGTCCCTCTGTCCTTCCTTAATGCTAGCTTTCCCAGTTTTCTTTCCCAGTAGGTACTGGCCATTCAAACTGCAAGAAAGATGAGTATTTACCCATTAAGAACCTTAAGGTTTACCCAGGATTTTTGTGTGTGTGTGTGTGAAAATGTGAAAGGCAACTGTCCACATTTGGGTGGTCTCCATATCTAATGTCCTGGGGATGTAATATAGATAATTATCCTTGGACCTGGAGTTGAACAGGCCTGCACTCTGGTTCCACCACTCAGTGACTGTTCACAACAGCTTTCTGATATGTACAATGGGGAACTATTATAGTTACTTTAGATAAAAATGTGAGGTCCAACATATGGAAGAATCTTGTGTTTCAGTTCTTAGCAAATGCATCTCGGGGTCCTTACTGCTAGTGTTAATTCCCCTGAGTATTTATGTTAATTCAGTGGACTGTTTAGAGAAATATTTGGTGGATTAAAGCCCATCAGTAGTTAGATATTGATTTTAGGGTTATTCACAAATCAAACAGTCCATACGATTATTCACAATAAGCTAAGCACTGTGCTTTGGTATTGTGCTTTCTATGCATTATTAGTTCTGAGAGATCGATAGATGTTCTATTCATCACACATGGGAAAGTTTGGTCTGAGTAAAATTAATCAAGTTACCAGCAGCAGGCTAGTTGGTGAGTGTGTTTAATTATATCACATCAAAGCCAGGTCATGTTAGTGAGAATCAACAAGAGGGTTCATTATGTAGCTCACCTCACCTTAACAGGCCAGAGAGCAACCCACCCCCCACTCCAGGGTAGTGCAGGTAACAATTTGTCATGGAATGCATTTGGAAGACACTGCCATAAATAGAAGCTATTTTATAACACTGAAATCCATGGATGTTTGCCTCAAGATTTAGATTTGGCTAAGTGCCTAAATTCTAGGCAGCATGTTAGATGCTTAAAGACACAATCCTCCAAAGATCATAAGGAAATTAGATTCCAAGCATTGAAGTAACTATCTCTGTGCCAGGAGAAGAGTGGCCGCCGAATGTGAATCCTGACATCCAGAGCTCAGAGAGCATAGCTCTTACTGGTTCTGGCCTTGGCATGACTCATTCACAAGCTTGCTCTGTTCTCTGGCTCAACTTGACTGTGCAAATGATCTACAGAGCCTAAGCAAGGAACACAGGGCCCACAGCACTCATGGAAAACATCTCTGTAGACCAGAGAATGAAGCCAATATACACCAATGTGATTTTCTTAGTACATGTTCCATGTTCCATGTGGACTTCTTTATGAGAGAGAGAGAGAGAGAGAGAGAGAGAGAGAGAGAGAGAGAGAGAGAGAGAGAGAGAGAGAGAGAGAAACAAATTAACTTGGTCCCCATGGCCCTTCACAGCCAATGGTTTCTCTGATCACTGTTTCTTGTCCTCTCGGGCAACTGCACCCAGCTGTTCTGTTACTCAGTCTTGGCCCCAGAAGAGAAAAGTCAAAAGAAATGTAGAAAGAAAGAAATTTCTGTCGGGCAAACTTTAAAACAGTTAAACTGCTTTTATGAAACACCTTGTAAGGGGAGAGGTTGAAGCCATTTGCTCACTAATGCCTGCACGTCGTCTACAGCCCAGAGTTAACACGCTTATCCCCAGTCTAGAGAAAGGGAAAGCACTGAGGAAGGGAAAGACGATGGCACTTATTAAGCACCCACTGTGTACAGGTGCTTTGTACACATTAACTAATTTTAATTTTAATGATTCGACATGGGTGTAATTCTCCTCATTTTAAGATAATGAAAACTGAAGCCTAGAGAGCCAGAAGAACTGACCGCATTCCCACACTAATGAATGCTTGCAAGGTGTGCCTGACTCCAAAGGCCTTGTTTGTTCCACTCACTGTGCTGCCTCTTGGCTAACCACTCCCCATTATCAAGAGAAAACAAAAAACTGGGAAGCACAGGTGCTCGAAGTATTATCAGGCTTAATAGCACCATCTCTGAATTGATCAACCTTAGAATGCTTAGAAAAATATATTTTAGCATTTCAATTTTCTGAAGTCAGATGCTACTTGATTTTAAGTGACAATCTAGTTATAGGAGTAACGACCTAATCACAATTTTAGCTTCTCTGAAGCCCGTTACTGAGAAACTCGCCATACTTAATGAGCGAGCACTCATGGGTGTTCATTAGCTCCTTTGAAGGATGACATGCCTTTAGTATGCTTTGAGAAGCGAGGAAACCGAGGCACGAAGAGGCTGAAGCACTGCTATTAACCTAGATTGGTGTCCCAGATTCTAGTGATGTTCTGACCTGAGTGTTTCTTCCCATTTGTTTCTCCATATACACGAGTCAAATAGCTACAAAATAAAATGCCAAAAGCACTTTTTTTTTTAAATTGTAGAGCAAGCTCTCTCACCATTGACCACACTTTTGGCATTTAGGAAAGCATAATTCTTTGCCATAGGCTGATGTCCTGTGCATAGCTGCTAAGCAGCGTCTCTAGCTAGTTCCACCTACCAACTGCCTGGACCACCCTTCTGCTGCTTGTGACAGTCAACAGTGTCTCCAGATATGTCTAGTGTTGAGAACTACAATATGCCTCAAAGAATGATATACATGTCAGTTAAGAAACCATGCTTTAGAGCATCCGTGGGTTGATCTGTGGCCCCTGTAACATCCGGTAGCAGAGGACTGCCTTGTTGTGCCTAGTGGGGAAAGGATGCTCTTAATCCTGTAGAAACTTGATGCCCCAGGGAAGGGGGATGCTAGCATGGTGAGGTGGAAGTGTGTGAATGGGTGAAGGAGCAAGTCTCAGAAGCAAAGAGGAGGGGAGGAGGGGAAAGAATTCACGAAAGGGGGACCAGAAGGGAGGCAACATTTGGAATGTAAGTAAAAATTATTATTATTATTATTATTATTATTATTATTATTATTATTGATTTAAAAAGAAAGGAATCACATATTGGAAGATCAGGGAAAAAAAGAGAGTGTTTTGCTGATGGACACTTCTATTGCCATCTTTCTAATGAGGTCAGACTAATGGATGGCTAAAGAGGTTCAGAGTACACTGGGGTTATAAAGAACATGTGAGAATTATTTCCAAGGAATATAAGAGATGCTAATGTTTCTGGAGAAGGACATCCCAGCTCAGGAAACAGCACAGTGAACAGGTAGTTGCTGGGTAATCTTTACCACTTTTGACTTCCATACTCTGCAAGTTGAGTTGCTGTACAAGGAGAAGCGGAGGCTGCTCCCATGGAGAAGCGGAGGCTGCTCCTGTGGAGCACTCGATAGTGTGCTATGCATGGAAACACAAACCAGGATAAGGGTGACTGAAGAAAATTAAACTTTGGCCAAGAATCTGCAATGTTAAATGAGGTGTCCAAACATTTTTGGTATGTTACTGACTGGCAGAGGGACCAGTGTAATCCGGCTTCAATGTCTTCTGTTTCCAAACGTGGTTCTTGAAGACCAAAATTTAGCGTTTACTTACAACAGCTCCTCTGCTATGCTGAACTTCTCCAGACTAGTAGCTCTCAGCTGAAGGTGTCTTGCCTCCCAGGGGTTATCTGAAAAGTTTGGACATAGTTTTGATGGCTGTTAGCAGGGTAAAGTACAAATCTCTTCCCACCGTGGTGGTGGGGCTTTACCTTTCAGAGTCCAGGCTGCCACCCCACAGCAAAGAATGCTTGACTCTGACATCAGCAGTGTGAGGTGGAGAAGCCCTGGTACAGGAGCTCCTGCCCATCAACTTAAAAGGTTCACTAGATGTGTTTAACACATGGTACCTTGTTAGTCATCACCTCTGCTCATAGAATGCACTCTACTCAATACCAAAAAGAGGGTCCCTTAGGTGTGAAGACATCAGTCCAGCCTTATCTACACAATGCTTACATACACAGAACTTTGCAGATTGTTCTTATAGGTTCCTACATCTGAATGTCTACCTAATACCAAAGCTACAGTCATGTAGATTCCTACAGGGAGGATTACAAAGCGGTTGGCTACATCATTTATTTTTTTTCTCCATGTATTTGCACAGAGTTTAAGAATAGAAGGAGCTTTGCAAATACATTACTGCAAAAAAGAGTTCACATTCAGAACACATTGCACGTACCCTGTGGGTATAGGAGGCTTTATTTTTAAAAATAGTTTTTTCTGGAAAATCTATAGCCTGGGTTAAGTTTCACGCTTCTCAACCGATTATCATTATTTATAAGTGATTAGTTTTAAGAAAACTAAATAGAGGACATTGTTTGGTGGCAGTCTTAACCTACAGGCATCATGCTAATTCAGAAGGTTCATCTGAAAAATACATGTACGCACTCCCAAACACTGAGACTCTTTGTGCTTTAGAGGGAACAGTTCTCCAAATTGTTCCCTTCTTTATCTAGATCAGCAGCCACATTGCACTGAGTGGTAAGACAGTAAGGCTATGGGGTCTGTATGATGGCATTGATTCCTGCTTATAATACTTAGTATAAGCGATGGGTGGAACTGTAGAACTCAGCTTTGGAACTCACCTGACTCTTAGGACACTTCGCTCAAACCTGCCTGCATATATCTGTTTCCCAATTGATTCCGCTGTCTTCTCCTTGAACCACTTTTTTGTTTTCTTGTTTACCTGGATCCTCTAGGAATTCTTTGCAACTTGTCATTTCTATTGGCATTTGGATTGACCTTATCAACTATCATTTTATTATGCTTTAAGCATAGTTATTTTTTAATCTCTTGTCCTGTTTCTTTTTTTATTTTTTTTTATTTTTTTTTTTTGCTGGACTTAAATTCTGTTGCATCAAATACCAGTGAGTGAACCAATATTTCTTAATATAATAATGCATTTCAGGTCATTTTTATAATATCAAGCATATAGTAACAATGTTTCATAACTATTGAATAAACATGTATGTGTACAATGTGCATATTTTATTATGGGCTCCTGTAGTATGTCTATGCTGCGGTGTCAGTCCCCCAGACCATTATCCTTAGGCAGACCAGTACTAATGGATTTATTTTGTTAGCGAACTTTGTATAATGTGATAGTGACCTGTGACCTCTACAAGGATGATAAACTAGTTGTTTGAACCTTTCTGATCTTAGTCTCTCTAAGTTCTTTAGATGACAACCATTAAATATGACAATTTCCATCAAATGTCAGATTTATTCATGGTATATCAGAACTATTTATGAATCATATTCAGCTGTATATACAGTTGGCCCTCTGTGTCATAGGAGTTTTGTAGCTATAATCAATCATAATTTGAAATTATTCATTACAGAATTATGTCATGCTGAATGCACAGACCCTCTTTCTTGTCATTAACCTCTAAACAATATAGTAAATCAGCTACTTACACAGGATCTACACAGCATTTGGTATTGTTCATCATCTAGGGGTGAAGTAACGCATACAGAAGGATGTGTGCAGGCTATATGCTATGTTCAGGCTGTACGCAGGCTGTGTGCTATATCCACGCTCCATGCTACATACAGGCTGTGTGAGATTTGAATGTTTACACATGCCAGCATCAGCAGTGGTCCCACTTTTCTGTGAACCCGGAGGGATGATCAGGATTGCACCCAAGCTGCACACTATTGGGTCTCTTTCCCATGCACAGAAAGAGGAACAGGAGTTAGGAACAAAGCATATCAACACTTTAATTCCTAAGCGTATCCTGGGGATAACTTTTCATTAAAGTGAACCCAGGTTCAGAGATCTTTCTAAAATGAATAGACTCTTGAGCTTCACGCCTGCTGATTTCTTTCCCTTTACACACACTCAAATTTGAACCTCCACCTCATCACTAACAGCTAACTGTGGGATGTGGAAATTCTTTTAATCTTATTTCATTTATGAAATAGAATTTAGAACGTCTTCTCTGTTCCCTCACAAGGTCATTATAATGATCAAATAGGAAATGTGAAAGTTCATTTCTGTCATTGGCATGGATTAACCAAACTGCCATTGGATAGAACTCAGTGCTCAGTCTCTCATCTATCTGACCATATCAAGGGAATTCTCATGGGTACTTAATGATGTACTTTCTCTTTCTTTCTTTTCTTTTTTTTTCATTCACAGCTTGGAGCTAAAATGGTCTTATATTGAATGGACCCAGACTGAATATGAGGTCTGTGAGAATGTGGGCTTATTGCCCTTGAAAGTTACCAGAAGGGGCTATTCCATGGACTCAGCCTTTGTGGGTATAGAGGTAACAACTCTAAAATGAAAATTGTCAAGATAGAACTTAATGTTGCTGGTAGCGCCTTTGATGATCTTCTTAGAAAAATTCAGAAACTGCAAACTACATGGGGTAGGGTCACTATATGCCAGCGTGTCCAAGTATACAATATCTTTGTCCCCTAGTTTTTTAATGAATTCCTAGACAATATTTAAAATCCACTGGTTTTGGTTTTGAAATCTGGCTATTTCTACACATTCTTTAACTTTCAAGTTTGATTTCCTAGAAAGAAATGTCTAACTTAATAAATCTGTCTTAAATTCCACCTTGGACGCTGTATTCAGCTTCTATGAGATGCCTAAAGCAGTCACCATCTGTGAATGAAACAGGACTACTTTCTATTCCTCAAAGGATAAGGCAAAACAGGAGACATGAGCCTATCTTCAGATGTATCTACATCATGTAAGAGTAGAAGGGCACTTTGGGACAGTCACCTGAGGTGCTGAGTTCTTACATGGACAGGATTTGCTGTCCTTTCCATGGGTTGGAGCACAACCTGAGGCTTGTAGAGTTGAAGGTGTTTTCGAAGCCATTGCAATATCAGCCCTTCCAGAAAGTGGGCTTGTAGTGAGCTGGCTTATGTGCTTTGATGAGGAACAAAAGAAACTCCTAATGCTATGAGTCTCTGGGTGAAGTTGCATCTCTGTTAGCAGAAGTTATATTTAGTTAAAATTGCCTCAAAACTCCTTGGACCTAAACCTAAGCACATTCAGACTCACTGTTTATCTTTCGTGGATAAAAGTATCTGTCTCGTGGACTTGCAGGTGTTTTATCATCAAGGTAGAAAAGTTGGCATTTCCCATAACTCCAGGGAATGACTATGGGAGAGAAGAGAATTAACCTGGTGTGGCTTTGTTAACAATCCCCTGGTCCTTCACAAAGAGTGCTATATATTTGAGTGAAGCATTTAGGTCTACATTACCACTCACCTTGACATGTAGAGAGAACATATATGGGACTTTAGTCTACATAAAAAGTTGTATAAGCTTGACAGCTAAGTGTGCAGACCTTCACCAAGTATAATGCCTGAGGCTTTGGGGACTGCTTGATGTAGGGTATATATAACCTGCCATCTTACATAAGATCTCATGGGCTACTTGACTGAGAAGAGAGAGAAAGCATACTTGGCCCCACTCTGTTTGTCCTCCTTGAATTGTGTCCCTTCACCAGATCTGTCTTTCCAAACACCTTGCCTCAGACATGCTTTTCCCACCTAGGATTCTGTAAACTCGGTGGTGGTAAATGCTAGGTAATTGCATATGCAAGAACCATGCAGACAAATGTAACTTCCAGCATATGGTGGATGCAGGTGTACAATGGGCTGCCTTTTTTCCAGCAAAAGCTGGTTCAGGGGGAGCCTTGGCACTGAACACCAAAGACAAAGAGCAAATGGAAGCCTAAGAGGTAATCCCTTCTTCAGCAAGACACTTCTAGACAGAGTCATTAACCTATTAGCATCTTGGCTGGAAATACAGACAATGTCAGAGACCACAGGAATAGATGAGCATTTCAGAGCTTCAAGTTGCGCCCTCTGTTCCTTTCATCATCTTGTCCATCTTCAACATCTTAAATATGTGCAAAATTAACAACTACCTGGGGTCTCACTCAATGGCCCTTTAGAAGCTCACCACAGACTTGTTTTTGTTTTAGCAGACATATAAACTCTCCTTGGGCAACCATGACCTTGGTCTCCTAAGATCATGACTTTGGGTGCATCTTTGGATTTTAGACCTGGATCAGGGACTCAATGGAGCAGCCCGTAGTCTAGTTAGACCAGGGTAATTTTCCCTCTGTACAGCTTTTATAACAAGGACTCTAGAACTAAGGGTCCTGGGTGTGGATTGCCCTTGCATAACTACTTATCAGGTCCATCAGCCCCACAAAGCTGGTGCAGAGTGATGGGTCCATCAAGGCGGGGAAACAATGCTCTGGGGGCTTGTTTGGTTCATCTGGCCGGAGGGATCTCTGTGCCCTGGAGCTTGCAGGGGGTCCTCAGAGCTGGCTGATGATGCACAGGCTCTCTGGGCTTCCTTCCCCTCTTCCTTCTCTATTTTATGACCAAGGGAGGAGATGAAATAAGATGTCACTTGTAACAAAGAGAACAACAAGGCTGTAAACTTTATTCTACTCTTCCAATACCTGGATAGGAGAAACGCTCAGCTAACTTAAGGGAAAAAAGCATACCACAGATCCTGGACCCAAAATGGTTTACTATAATTTTAAAAACCTTACCTAACATTAAAAACAGATTTGAGACCATGAATTTAGTCTGGTATGAGGGTCAGGAGAGTAAACGTTTCTCTAGTGTAGAACATTTACCTTTGTTTTTAAACGACTTTTTCTTTCCTACTAAGGTTAACCAAGTGTCAGCTATAGTTGGAAAAGATTTTACTGTCACTCCATCCAAACTGCTTCAATTTGACCCAGGTACGTTTTGTGTTTATGGTTTGTTTCATGTTCCATAAGCAATCTGGAGACTGCCGAGAACACAGGATATTACACAATTTCAGCCAACTAGAGGATCGTCGGGGAGTCGTACCACCCCTGTCCCAACAGACGAGTTGGCCTGAAGTTCTGCCTTTATATACAGTCCTCTTACAAGTAATATTCGTTTAAACTGAGAAAAAAGATCATAGCAAATGATAAACATAAAAATATCCAAGTAAATATTCAAAGTGATCCAGAAAGATAAAGTAATTTAAACATTTGTAGAATCATAACAGTTGAAAAATTCCTACCAAAAAAAAATGTGAATAATTAAATCAACATTATATTATAATAATGTTTAAATTCCTAAAAGGAGTTTCTAAATGATTTCCTTTGAAATAAGTTGTCATAATAGGGTTCAATGCAAATAATTATTGCACTGAATAGTATTTACTTTGATTTAAATCTGTGGAAAATTTTGCTAGGTACCAAAAAGTAAAATATAAAAGTGTGGTTTCTTCTCCTGAAGTTGTTCTACTGTATGCAACATACAGACATGAAAATATTTGCCAACAGAACTTTGAAATCCAAAGTGAGAGCCATTGTTCTGGGTAAAGAAAATGCTGGAAGATTTCTTAGGGAAGGCAACGTTCTACTGGTCGGGGGTAGGAGGAGGAGGAAGAAGAGGAAGGCTGAGGCACTTATTTCTGGGAAAGTCTGTCTTAAAGCCAAGAGGCTGGACACTGCCCTTCAAGGATTTCCTGTGAGTGGGGTTATCTGTCTCCTTGTTCTTCATGGCTCTCCCTCCTTCCCTATGGTCTGCAATGGACCTGGATCACTCACCTAAGAACAAATGGAAAAATGCTGGAGAAGTGGCCAGGGCTTGCAGCTTTGTACTGTAGAGATGATCTGTGCCTTGACAATGTCGTGCCCAGTATAAACTCACTAAAATGACTGAATATCATCACCATCCCCAAACTGGTGATCCTAGTACTGGGGGACAAATGTCTTTGTGCTGTTCACAATGAGAAGCATAACATATAAAGATTATTCTGTTTTTCTATAACGGAGTGTCACAAACTGGGTGGTTTTTAAACATAGACATTGCCTTGCAGTTTCAGAGGTTGCTCAGTCCTAGACTGGTGTGTGGGTCTGTGAAGGAGATGCTCTCCTGTCTCTTTCTTTTGTGCCTTTTGAGGTTTGCTGGTGATCTTTGGTGGTCCTGGCTCCAGCTCTGTCTCCTTAGTCCTTGTCTTCACCTTCACATGGTGCTCTCCCTATGGATACATTCTCCCTCACCGTAAGGACCCAAATGAGCTTAACTTAAGGAGCTACCCTGTTCCTCTATGATGTCATGCTAACTCATGACCATACCATCACCCCGTTTATAAATAAGGTCACATTGTGAGGTCCTGGCAGGTAGGAAGGCCTCACGATATAAGCTGTGGGGGGATACAATTCAGCCTATAACAATGAACCTTAAATTTGACATGCAACAGCCCAGGTGTTCTTGTTAGCTTCTTTCCCATGTTGTTTAGCTTTCTAACATGGATGAGTGGGTTTTCTAGGCTGACTGCATCATTGCTGTTCTGTATTCAAGGTTTATCCTTAGGCTTCTGAAGCCTACCTCTGCTCTATCATGAAAGGGTTAATGTTCTTTTTCGTCCTTGTGTTTTAAAGGACTCCTTTGAAAGTCAATCATTTTTGCCATATGCCCTTTTTATTACCCATGGCTGTTTGTTGCAAGTCAGGTTTTTAGCAGCCCACCAGGCGCTCTGTTTGGTTTTAGAGGAGCTGGAATGTATCACACTAGGGGAGACTCAGAAATTTATCTGTTGGAGATTCTGCCTCATAAGATAAATGCCCGTTTGTTTTGAAGGGTTTACATGCTGTTTTGATAGCTACTAATGACTTCTGGGGCCCCCAAATGGTCTCGGGATTTTAAGGATTGTTTATACATTGAGAAATAATATAAGCATGTTTTATACATTTTTTAAAAAGCCACACGCTTGGCTGCCCATGATTTTGGAATTTATTAAGCCAGAAATAATTTCATATCATGAAGCCTTACTTTAGAAAATTAAAAAAAAAAATCCCCACATCCACAGGTCCTATAAATGTTTATATACTTTCATATTGTAAACCCTTGCCTTTTTTAGATGTCCCTAGCTCCACACTGTCACTTTTGCCGGGAGCAATCTATTCATTTCTCTGGGAATATCGATTCCCTGATACCAGAGAAACAGACTGGATCAGCCACTACATGAGTTACTTTGAGACTGAAGAGCTCTTACTGGGGAGGAAGGCTCGCCTGTAGCACTTTACCAAACTTTGCAAACAGGAATCCTAAGAAGGCATTTAGGTGCTCTGACCTGAAGGGCTTAAGTACCATGCAAATACTGTAAGGAAAACTAGTGCTTTCCTTTAAAATGTGTCCCTGAAAGATTTGATGCATTCTTAATCAAATCTTCATCGTTCTGAAAAGTCAAAATGTTTTCCAAAGGAACAGCTCTCTAATTTGGCATTTACTGAAAAATATTGAGAAAATGTCTCTCAACAGAGAAATCTGCTTTGTAGGAAAATATCCAGGAACTCATTTTCTCTATAAAATGGGTGTGTTTTTATGACAGGACACCTCTATGGCACTCCAGTAACTTTTGTTTTCTGGAAATAGGGGAAGGGGCGGATCAAGCTTCCTGGAAACCCAGATATAGCTCAGGGAGTTAAGGGACACTTTGCACCTGGAAAGTGGAGGAAGCGGGGACCAAACAACAGCAATGAAAATCCCACTCAGGATCTGTTAACCTGAGACGTGATCCCGCACCTGGGAGACTTGAAACCAAGTTGAAATGTAGGTCAGCAACTCAGAAGCTCTTGAAAGAACTCAGAGACGATCTCTTTCAACAATTTGGTTTTGTTCCATAAGATCCAGCAACAACTTCAAAGGCCGTTTTGTTTTGTTTTGTTTTGTTTGCTTGCTTGCTTAAATGTGATACTATCATTTTTTTCTGAAATAAATTTTCAAATAGGAGGACAACTATTTGAGATGTGGAAATATGTCTCTGTATATTGGATTTTTATTTAACTTGTACATAACTTTATGATGCTTGGTGGTCAGCAGAGTTCTCTGAATATTAACGATGTCAGCCTTCAGCTCTCTTCCTTGCCTACCTCATTTCCTTTCCACAGCTGCCTCTCATGTCCCAAAGTCTCTGGGTACCCAGCCTTTACACAGGCATGCTCAACTTCAGTTTGCTAAAGCGTTTGCTTTCAGAATGTCAATGATGTCTTCCCTCATTAGCCATTGTCTAAATCCTGAATCTGACCACCTAGTGTCCAGGGTTCTCCGTGGTATAGCTACAGAACCTACCTGCAACCTGTGGCCTCTTTTCTACAGATACAGCTCCCTCATTCAGATGATCTATTTACCACTCCCCTGACCCAAACCTCAACTCTGCTAACTTCCTTAGATTGCTTCTCATTTCTTCCCTCCAAATCAGTGTATGTGGATTCTACAGGTATCTAGTGCACACACTGCATTCTGTATATTTTGTCAGCTAATCACATATAGCTTTTAATAGTTACTTGGCTTTTTGGTATATAAGAAGAAGAGCTACAGAATCCACCTAGTCAACCAAGCACAAATCAAAAATAATAATAATAATAATAATAATAATAATAATAATAATAATCAGAAAAGCCGTTCTGCCTGTACTGACTGAGAACCCTTTGGTTTTCTCGTACCTGGGACAAGGTACAAGATTTATAAAGCGTTCATTATGTTGACATTATAAACATTCTAGAGATGGTCTGAAGTTTACAGGAGAATTGCATATGGTATATATGCAAGGGACTTAAGTAACTGCTGCAGATGTTGGCATTCTGTGGGATTCCTGGGACCAATCCTCCTGGGTACCCCAAGACAACTTGTTTTGTCTCCTCCAAAAAGCTTCAAATTCCTTTTGGTCAGAACTTGGCTTATGCTGCATGTCTGGTGTTCTCCATAGCTTCTAATGCGAGGGTAAGCACTTAGAGATAAAACATACATTTTGGTGGACTTACTCATCCATCTGTGATATGGAAATTGATCAATATTTTATATTAGATAGTTCAACTTCTGATTTTGCAAAGACTGTAAAAAGGGAAAATCTGAGACCATAGAAGATGCTGGAAGCTTCATAAATTGGGCACCAGCTTTGCTCTATTACTAAAATTATTGCAGATATCCCCAATTCAGCAACCCGATTCAGAAGTGAACAATTTCAATGTTCCACCCAATGCTGCAAGGATTCATGATACTCTGATTCAGCCATAACATCTATATGAGACATACTTTTGAGAAGATGGCTGTCAGGTAGATGGTGATGAAGTAACAGTCATGTCAGTATGTAAGCAAAAATGTCAGTTTTCAGAAGAGAAGGCTGGAAAATAGTTTTTAGCCACTATATAGAGAAAGACTTAAGGATGTGGAAGGACCCATATAGGCAGGGGAGGCAGGACAGACTTCCAAGCTTTTCCCTAGAGCCTAAATTGTAAACTTACCGCCCTTTGTCCCCTATCATAGCCTCTGACTCCACCAAACAGCCTTCAGCTTGCTTAACTCTGCCTTCACCGTCCCTGCTAAGTAAATCCAGGGAGATGTACTACAGTTCTCATCCTAGAAACTGCTGAGGATTGGGACTGTTTCAGAAGTATCCTCCAGCCTGGATACTTTGTGTCTCCGACTCAGATTTGCCTTCCATCCTGATGGGAAATATTGGCTGGGATATCTTAGCTAATGAAAACTTGTGTTAAGTTCAGAAGAGTATGTGGAATAAACTTGTTTGTACTCCGTGATAGAAACAGAGAAGGGAAATGGAGGCTAGACCAGCCTATGTGTACAATCCCCAGCCCATACATTCTCTCCAGGAGAGTATCCAGCTACTGAACATTGCATCATCAGAAAACTCAGCCATGGGCTAGAAGATCTAGGGTTGGGGATAGCAGCCGATTCAGGCAGCAGTTGGAGTAAATGAATCACTTCAAGGATTCTGTGAGGTGCCTGAAGTACCATCCAATAATCACTCCTGTCTGCTGCACCATCTTAAGATTTTTGCAACTCTTAAGATTTTCAGATTGTAGTAACTGTTTATTCTTAGGCACAGAGGGAACTGTTTATTCTTAGGCACAGAGGGGATGGGGTTGGGAGAAAAATTATGTCTGGGATTTTGTCTCCTAACCTTTTTTTCCCTCCCCCTGTGTAATGCAGCTTACGTTTTGTTACTGTGTTTGCATTGAAGGCCGGTCATCATTGTCCGGGAACAAATGCGGTCTTTTTATATTATTTGGGAGAACAGCAGGGTCTCAGTGAGTTGGTGGCAGTACAATAGCTCACTCGGGCTACTGCAGTCTAGCTGTAGACATGTTAATTAATATATTTCTCTGACACCTAGGTGATTGAAATAGCAATTAAAGAGTAATTAAAATGTTTACTTCTTGTAGGAATGTCAACTAAGATGTGGAATATAGCAATTACCTATGACGGATTAGAGGAAGATGATGAGGTCTTTGAAGTAATTCTGAACTCCCCTGTGAATGCGGTTCTTGGCACACAGACAAAAGCAGCAGTGAAAATTTTGGACTCAAAAGGAGGTATTCTTTTGATCCTCGTCTTGAAATCAGGAGCGGTCCTGGCGCCATGACTGCTGGCTTGCAGCAGCCAACACGCTTGATAACACCTTCAAATCAAAATGCGTAATTTCTTGTCAAGAAAGCCGCCTCCACCATGACTCCAGTTTCTTTATTCTGGTTTGTGCTTCATGTGGTTTTTCCTCCTGCTAAGAGCAATGGCTGCGGCAAAGCAACAAGCCAGTGCCCTGGTTGCTTTTTTCTAACCATTTGTTGTTCTCACCAAGGGGGAAACAATGTTGGTGAGAATCTATGGACAATTATTTTCCCCCTGAGTTTGCAAGGCTGTAATTATCTTCCTCTGTTAAGGAGGGCTCTCAGTGCCTAAAACAGGAGCCCCCACTGTAGTGTGACCAGGAAAATTCTAAGAAGGGAAGGAATTGGGGGAAAATAGACGTGAAGATGCAGCTGGCTGGGGATTCGGGGGCAGCTGGAGAATACTAATGAATGACTTGGTGAGGCAGAGCCAAACCATTCTGGGAAGAGCCTGCTAGAAAGCAACCTACAAATAAAATGAAAAGCAAAGCCCTTGGCGCTCTGAGAGTTTGTTCTGCCAAAGTCCTTCTGCTTATGGTTCCTTATCTATGTGACACTTTATGTGTCCAGCATGACACTCCATTTCAAGCCTTTTTGAAATGCTTGTCATACCCTGTGATCTGCAGTTTTTTCCTTATCTGTAGTCTAGCGTTCCCTCTTTCACCCTATAATAAAAGTGGGTGCCGTCTCCTTTGCTCTGTACACCCACATTTCTCTGACATCTCTCATCCCCTCTCTTTTCTCACTGCATGTGCTTCTTTGCAATCAGGAATGTCCGCTCACATTAAGTGTGGGAAATATACACATACGAAAACGCCCTGGGCTGGAAACATAGCTCCATGGCAGAGTGCTTGCTTAGCCTGTGAAAGGCTCTGTGCTTGAGTCTCTGTGCTGCTAAAAGTAAAATAAATATCCAGACAGGTTCTTTCAGCAGCTCAGTTTTGTTTTCTTGTTAGTTGAGGTTTTGTAATTGTTCTTTAATTTTTAATCCTTTTTACTTATGGTGCAATGTGGAGGTCAGAGATCAACCCGTGGGAATCGGTTCTCTCCTATTATGTGGGTTCACAGGATCAAACTCTGGTAGTCAGGCTTGGTGGTAATCATCCTCACCTGCTGAGCCCTTTCGCTGGCCTCATTTGTTTGGATTTGGTGGGTTGTTTTCTGTGCCTTCCCAGAAATATTGATTGTTGAGGTTTCTAGTAGAAACTCTCTTAAGATTCACTAGGGTTTTGCCCCTTAAGAGTTGATTGCAAATTTTTTATAGCTGCTGTTTGATCACATGTTACCTTTAAACAATTCCAGTTTGTACCTCTAAAAGACTGGAGGAAAACGGCATCCTTTCAAAGTGTTGCGAGTGGGGTGGCACTTGATCAGTGAATAACCCTTCTGTGTTGATGAGTATCACAGGAGGAGGGAAGCGAGCCGGTTTCCTCAGTGTCTGGAGTGATTATCAAACCATGACCATGATTTTCATCTATGATTTGTGGGATGGATTTCATGACTTTATAATCACCCCATCCATGTGCAGAAGGATACCGCTTTCCCAGGTGGAAACTGATGAAGAGAGAGGGAGTTTCTGGCAAATGGGAAAAAGGCAACATCTGGTGGGAAATTCATCCGTCTAGGTTTAATGACAAGCTGTTCCAGGGACTGTGTCAATGCCATCGCTTATGTGTTTGCGTAGTATACTGATCGCCTGCCATCTTGCATGCCTCCAGGACGGTGCCATCCTTCAAATTCCTTCAACCAAAGCAAGCACAGCACACGGGGGAAGGGCCGTTGGCATCCGTTGCCCTCAGGGTCATCCTCACTCACCACTTCGGGTTCTCCTCATCTGGAAAGAAGGCCTTCTCCATCTTTCACCAAAGGAGGCTCTCTTCAGGGTTTCGATCTCACAGATCACCTCTCTCAAAGGAAATTGATGACCCAGAGGAATGGCAAATCAGTAAGGATGGAGATGGAGTATGTGTGGGGATGTGTAACAAGTGTCTGAGAGTGCAGGACTGTTTGGATTCTCATAGGGAGTTCTTTGTGGAATCGTGCAGTGCCTTTTATGTGCAAGTACCACTGTGCTGACCCACTCCACTAATTGTGCCAGTTGAAGTGATAGCTACATTCATTCAGCCATGTGAATCCTGCTTTGATTCCTTTTATGACCAAGACAGATAGGGAACAATCAGCAGTCCTAGAACAGAAGCACATTTAAGTGATTGCCCTGGGTGTGGAAGCTATAACTCCCACAAGGCACACTCTCATATATGTGTGCATTGCATGCTTGTGTGTACATGTGTGTGCGTGTTTTCCCGGACCTTTCTGTGCTGCAGATGCACTGAGAACTGAAGCCACCTCTTCTGTCCAGCCAGTTCAGTGGATTCAGAAATCAGCATAACAGAGATGTGGTTAGATATGGTTTAAAAAATTCTATTGAACCTGGCATGAAAAAAAAATCTCATGAAATATTCCTTTTACTAGAATATACTGCTAATTGCTTTTTAAGTCAGCTTTGTACAACATTGTCTTTTGTTGCTTTTAGGTTCTTCCATCCTCTGTTTGCAGAAATGGAACAGACACCATCTACAATGTAAGCGTAAAGAAGTGCTAATGTCTTAAGTTCATAGTTGTTTTCACAGTAGTGACACTACTGTATTTTTCTCTTTGTCTATTTATTTGACTTTTTTCTGAAAAAGTTTCTTTTAGAAGATTGGGTGATTAAGAAAAATCCTTTTGTCTCTTTGCTTTGATACTGTCTTTGAAATGCTCGTTTATTGTTATTATTATTATTATTATTATTATTATTATTATTATTATTATTAAAAAGTTTGTTCTCTCGGTGTTTATTTTTCTCTCGTGTTGTTTTTGTTTGTTGCTTTCCTCTAGTATCATGGTATAGTTTCCTTGAAACTAGAGGGTGACAGATTCTCAGCTCACAAACGGAAGGCCAAAATATCCCTTGTTAGTCAGCCACAGAGGACAATCAAGGTGGCAGAGGTGCCTCTAGCTGATGAGGTGGAATCCACAACTGACTCACACTTTCTCCGACAGGTATGGAAATCTTCCTTCCTTCCTGTTTGCCTTCCAGCAAGCTGTTCCCTGGGCCATCAAGACACTTCATTCACAAAATGGACCCCAAGTTTGGGGATAGTTTACTTGACACAGATGTTGCCCTGAAGATGAAGACCCAAGGGAGGAAACTGCTATCAGCTTACATGAAATCAATAAATCTGCCATTCTTCCCCACAGGGTCTGCAGCCCTTGTTTCCAAAGAACTGTTCTGTGGAATTAAAGGGACTCTTTCATTTTGAAGAAAGCACCCACAGATTGTATCAATGTGATGGGACCTCCTGGAAAGCCTGGAGCCCCCAAACCAAGGTGGGACATAGGCTGCAGCTAAGCGCCTTTAGCTGCAGTGTGCCATACAATGAGCTCACAGAGTGATTCAACTTGTGATTCTCAACTTGTGTATGTCTTTTCTTATTATACCTAGAAAGTCATGAGGGAAAAATGGTACAGAGTGATGTTTTAAGATCCAAGATATAAAGCCTGCTTTGAATTTCAGCAGAGACAGGTGGATCTCTGAGTTCCCAGACAGCCTGGTCTATAGAGTGAGTTCCAGGACAGCCAGAGAACTACACAGAGAAACCCTGTCTGGGGAAAAACAACAACAACAACAATAAGATCCAAAATACCATATTAGATCAGTCGATTTTGTTTAATTATCAGAATGTCAGTGGTATATAATTGAACCATTTCTGACTGAGGTAGTCCTTTCAGTGAGAAGTCATTTCTCTCCTAAGATGGAAAATTACAGCTAGGGCTGCCTCTGCTCTGCTGAAGTGAGAAGGCTCACAGGCTTCTACTATGAGGCCAACTCCAGATTATCAAGTCCATTCAGGTGTGAACATGCACAACTGTTTTGCAGGGACTGGAGGACAGATCCTGCCCAGCTGGATGGCTTCTTCATTCCGGCTACTGTCACATCTTGATCACAAGACAGAAAGGCACCTGGACCACAGCTACCAGAGCTTGCAGAGAACAGTAAGGGACACTACATCACACGTGCCTGTCATTTTCCTTATTTTCATATGGAATTGTAGGCCTGCATAAGTCATTGAATAAGTATTAAACGTCTACTGTCTATCCAGATTTGACTAAGGAGCCTAAGGGGAGTTTGTAGTTTGGAGTGGATCTGTGGCTGACTATGATATTTCTGTCTGCTAAGGTCTTCTGTTATGGCTGTACTGGTGCCACATTCTTTTCTGTTTCCATTTATCCCCATCTTTTAAAGAAAAAGTTAAAGAACTTAGCACTGTAGGTTCTGATATTTTCTCGTGTCTCTTTGTCCCCTTTTCAAATGACAGACATCCGTGCCCATTGATTTTAAAATATCTGGTAATGAGAGGCCTTGGCTTCCAGCCTCTGGCAGTGTAGGAAGCACTGATGCCCATAAAGCCAGGCAAGTAGGACAAAGGCTCATTGGGTAACAGTCAATAAAAGATGACTTGTGGTCAGATAATGACAACAAAATTCATCTGATCCAGAAGGAATTTAAAAATGCACATGTTGCAATCCTTGACCAACCTTTTTATTTGATAACCTGGATATTAGCCAAACAATGCAATTACACTAATATGCATTCTTGTTGAAATTGAGACTACAGTAATTTCTAGTTAATATTGATCCTATCTTATACCTTATCAAATTTAAAAGGGTGGGCTCATCAAAAGATACCATTAAGAAAATGAAAGGGGAAACCACATTCAGAAAAAGCTGTTCTTACACCACATATCTGATAAAGGTCTAGAATAGGAGATAAAGCTCCTATAAATTAATAACAAAAATAAAAGCTGAAGTAAGAGGAGATGAGGCTGACGAGGGAGCTCAGCAAGAAAAGCCTGACGACTCGTGAGAAGGTGGAGAGAACCAACTCCACAAACTTGCCCTCTGACCTTTACATACATGAAGTAGCATGTGTGCATCAGTGCACACATAGCGGATATACAACTACAACGAAACTGTATGAGTGACTCAGCAGCCTCACAAGGAAAAGAGACAATAGGTTCTGACGTAATTAAAAAGGATGCTCAACATTGTTAGAGACAGGGTGAGTGAAAATGAGAACCATTTATACTTATAAATGATGGAAAAATCATAAAATTACAAGACCAGCGTTGACAAGGGTAGAGGGTAAAGACAATCCTCATGGATTGTTACACACAGCACAACACAACGGGGTGTCTACCTTGTGGGGCTGTCTGACAGTTTTTAACAAAGCTCGTTGTGACAAATCCTGTACCTTAGTTATTCTACACCTAGATACTTCACCAAGGGATCAAAACATGTGCGAGAAAATACAAAAGAATTTTTTTATTGGATATTTTATTTACATTTCAGATGCCATCCCCTTTCCCCATTTCCCCTCCCTAGAAAACCCCTATCCCGTGCCCCCTTTTCCTTTTACAAAAGAATTTTTTAAGTTTATTCATAATAAATGATAATAATGAGGTTTATTTTTGTTATTGGTTTTATAAAAGTGCTGGCTATTTTCTCCATCACTGAGCTTACACATTTATATACCTATGGACTGAACCTCTGAAACCTCTGACATTGTGGGTAAATTATGGATAAATAACATACAGAAAGTATGCAGCTTTACACAAGAGAATACACATTGCGTGGTTCCATGTATAAATGTAGGAGAATCTAGTCTATGCTGCTGCAGTAATAAAAGGTTTCACCACAGATTGTTAGAGAACTTGAAACAATCCCAAGAATTGTCCTTGTAGAAGGAATGGAAAGGGTCTTTGTTTTTGTCTATAGTTATTATGTGGATGTAATACCTTTGTCAAAATCCACCAAATTAAATATTTAATCTTCTCCACATTATTTGTAAACTTACCTAGTTGATTTTCTGTTTTGTTTCGTTTTTTGACACAAAGTTTCACTGCGCTGCCCAGGCTAGCCTCTACATCATGGGCTCAATTCTCCTGACTCAGCCTCCTACCTCACCCAGCCTGCCTTTCGTATAGACTTTTTTTTTTAAGGATAATAAAGTATTTAAAACCTAGAAAGGTTAACCACATTTTTTCCACTGGTGTATTTTACAGTTTAGCTGTAAATAGAGTCATGGCAGAGGTTAATCAGTACTTTGGGGGCGGTTATTGGTAAGTTGGTAATGTCATACAAATCCAGATATTTAAAACTTTTAATATTAGTATTGTTTAACGTATATGTTGCCACAATGCTGCATGCTGGAGAATAAATGTGAATTCTTTTACTAAAACAACCAGACAGCCTACATCTAGTTGAAGTTCACCTTAGGGCAGTGGTTCTCAACCTTACTAATATTTTGAACCCTTAATTTAGTTCCTCATATTGTGATGACCCCTAACTATAAAATTATTTCGTTGCTACTTCCTAACTCCAACTTTGCTGCAATTATGAATCATAATGTAAATATCTGATATGCAGATGTTCTTAGGCGACCCCTAAGAAAAGGTCATTTGATCCCCAAAGGGGCTGCAACCCTCAGGTTGAGAACCATTGAGCTAGTGCACAGTAGGCTGGGGCACTGATAGCTTTCTTGCCTTTCGCTCCTTGAGAGATCTGGGATGTTAACCCAAAAGGTGTCTAGGCTAGCCAAGAGAAAGTTGCCTCGTAAAGGAGGATTTTGCTACTGGCAAAGGGAGGGCAGTGGACGTGTCCAGCCGTGGTGGTTATCAGGATCATAGTGTGGGGATTTCTTGGTAAAATATGGACAAACAAAACTTCCCAACTTCAATCTCGAAAGCAGCTTTGTTCGCTCATCTTCCATCTAACTGTGGCTGGCTCTGTGGTTAGAGCTCGACCAGTTGACTTCAGTCATTTCCTTCCAGCGACTCCCAAAGGACGCTCAAGTCTGCCATAAATCAGTCCTCAGCAAGCCTTCAGGATTGGTTGTAAAGAAAATTAGAATTCGTTTCTTTCTTTTTGTGGGTGGGAGTTGGGGTGAGAGTGGGGCTGTTTAGGTTTGGCTCTGGAGGCTGGAGGTCAGGTTAGGGGGTCTTCCTCAGACACTATCTTAGTTTTTTTTTTAATTTGTTTTTTTTAGGTATGGTCTATCACTGAACCCTGAGGTCACTGATTCAGACTTGCTGGCCAGTGAATGCCCAGTACCCACTGGTCTATTTTTCTAGCACTGGGATTAGAGGCACACTCCGCTGTGCCCAGCTCGATACTGGGAATCCAAACTCAGGTCCCTGTGCTTCTATATCCATCACTTTATAGATTGTGCTTCTCCCAAGCACTCATGATTCCCTTTCCTTTTTCTTTTTTGAACATTTATTTGTTTGTTTTCATTGTGTTGGAGAGGAAACCCAGAGCTTGATCAGTTATGACCGTACATTCTACTATCCTTGAGCTATACCCTAGACTCTCCTTGATTGCTCATACTGTGAGAAATAAAGGAGTCATGCACTGGGAATTGTCTCTGCATCCATACAAAGATCTTGGTGAAAGGTGATTTTTATTCCAATGTCTATTTCTACTCTTGATTCTGAAATCCTGATCTTCTAATTTCTCAGTGTTAACAAATCCTTGTTATAAAATCCTGCCCCTTTAGACTAGCCCTGCTGATGCCTTCCTGTTGATAATCCTGTCAGTCTTCCAATACCTTTAAAATTTTTTATTGTATTGATACATTTTATTACAGCTAACTTTTAATAGTTAGCAGCCTTCTAGTTATGGGGAGTTCCATCATAATTCTATTAATACTCTCTGGTTTACCTCATGATCATCATAAACACAAGGCTGAAATTAAAGGCCTGCCTCCTTCCTCATGCATTTAACCTAAGACTTCATCTGCAACTTGGGTTAAGCGCCATCACCCTGACCTAGCTATCCTGACCCAGTTCTATGCTGCCTCCTCAATGACACCTTACTTGGCTATTATTCTTTGTGGTTTATAGAATTCTGTCACAATCCATCACTTCTGCGAGGGAAGCCAGTATCAGTATCCACAATTTATAGAATGTAAGACACATCTAAAAAAGCAAAAATCAGTTGCTCATTGTCATCTAATCAAGGGAAGAGAAAGGGCTTTTCTAGTACACTTCCCAAAGAGCTCAAAGCCTAGGGTATTTCTCATGACATATGTACCGATAAGTGTGGCTATTTTAAATTTGTGTTAGGCAAATCTATCACAAGCCTTCAACATCGTGTATTTTAAAGTCTTGTATCACTCTCACAGCAAAGAAATAGAAATTTTAAATCGCATGTGGCTAACCCTTTCAGGGGAAACTGAAAGTGTAATCGTGTTTTGAGTTTATAGATTCATGTTTTAACTTTTTGTTCTGGAATAAAGTGAGTCTAGACTAGTATTCTAAACTAGTATTCTTTAGTATTGATCTCACAGTCCAATGCCTAACTAATTCTTCATTCATTAGAGAATAGACACCATAGCTCAGTACACTGGTCTTTCATGGCAAAAATGCATTTTACGCTGGTAATGTCATAGACTTTCAGATCATTTCTTTCCCACATCTCTTTCTCATAAAGCTCTATTAAGAAGGTAAATGCTTCTGAATTTAAAAGTCTAGATGTAGCATTTCCTAGGTTCATATCTTACTATAAGTCCAGTTAAACATTCCTCTGGCCATAAATATGAGTTTCCAGCCATTCTGTTGACTACATATAGCAGAACATGATTGACATTTGGGAATACTGTAAATGGAAGGTTTTTGTCCTGAAAAATGTTCATCTTCCCTGGTGCTTCAAGGGGACACATCAGAGTGAGCACAGCTCTCAGATCAAATGTGATCAAAAGCTCTAGAACCACTGTTGTTCAAATTGTTTCCAAGTTATTGAGTACACTTTTTCTCGAGGAATTGTTTTAGGAACGTAACTTTAAGAAAGCAACTAGTTAGCAATAAAACAAACTCAAGTGGCACATTATTTATTTACCATGTCGACTAGGAAACTAAACAGTTTATCAGACACCTTCTTTGATGATATTCTAGGGTTTGTAAGGTCATGTGACATGTCAGGCATCACTAGAAATGTTCATTTTAGTTGTCATATTAAGTATTTTATTTGACTGCATTTGCATGGTACCTGAGCATACGTCTGCTTCCAGAAGGACAAGGAGAATGATTAGAGATGTACACACGAGTGGAAGTCACTTTTGAAAAGGCCACTGGGATATTTAAACCAATTATATGAGTCCAGGAGGAATATTTGGGGATAGTAAGACTACTCTTCAGCACAACTTGTCTCTGAATCCCGACTACTGTTCTGCCATTCAGCATGCTTGTCATGCCCGGGGTCTCCTGCTTTCATCACCCAATACTTTCTGGATCATTTTTATCATGTTCACCTGTCTTGTTGGCTGGAAAATGGGTATTTCTCTAGGGATTGTCAATCCTTTTCGTGAAGTTAAAGTCACACATTCTACATTTTGTAACTTGAAGCTCTGCTTTATCCGTAGATATTTTAGTAGATGGCTTTAGATTCCACGGTTAGAATTAGTACACATACAGACTGTGTTTTGATTGGGATTGAGGGACCGTTATTTTATACTGTGCTGTTTCCTTGAGTTCCCCATGGTATGTGTCTGATTTTTTTTTTTATTTCCAGAGGGTCATTTACAATGCCTGTGTTTCAATGAGAACAGTAAATTGTATGTTATCCCTTATCTCTAATCAGATTACCCACTCAGCTCAATTGTTATCTCCCATCTCTGTGCCTCCTCATTGGTGTTTTATTATTTTTCTAACCCAAAGGAGCCAGACTGCTAGATTAGGCATTCCTTGAATTTACATATTGTAATCTCATCTGCTCATTTCCTAAGGCAGTCATTGTACATTTGGTAATTCTATTATTATAGATCATTATCTATGATGCCATTTTCCTGTCCCACAGGAGCGTCTGCAACCCCTGCTGGCCTGTCCTTAAAGAGTTGCCCTGAAATATCAGTACTCACGCAAAACCTTTTGAAGAAATAGATGTTTGTTTTTATAGCCAGAAAAAGTAGAGCTTCTGTTCCTGATCTAAGACTTCGACAGCCTTCACATTTTAGAGTTTTCAGGGTTTTTATTTGTATGTGTTACCTGTGTATCTCAATTTTATATCTATAAGCACACATGTCTATACAGATAGTATCTACCATACTTTATAAGTCTTTGAGCAAAATGAACAGCAATTTTCTTTTTACTTAAAACCATCATACACATGCCAAAACTTTTGTTCTGTGAATCATTGCTTTGATATTTTACCCAGATAAGAAACAGCTATTTTTCTGCCTTATTTGTTTATTCATTAATTATTATTTTGGAGAGAATGGGGTAATTCTTGCTTTTTGTAGAGTTAAACAGAACACTAGAACTGTATTTAAGCACTTAAAAGAAATACATTTTACAAAGTCTGTTTTAGAGACAGTTTCAAAGACTTTCAAGCAAGGGAGAAGCTAAGTATCCAGGAACGAACCTCCTATATCCATCCTGGTTACTACTGTGAGGTTGGTGGTGATAAGTAAGAAAATTACCAGGGAAGGGACAGAGGGAATAGGCAGGAAATGGACCCCATCTCTCCCATTCTCAATACAGCACTCCACAGGGATGGGATAGCCCAAGCCATTTAATACAAGTCAAAGATTATGTGTCCCAAGCCCAGAGCACACAGGCCACCCACACTGGGTATGAGATGTCTCTCGTAGCTGCTATGACTGTCAGACATGAGCCGGCAGTAAATAACGGCTTCAAAACCAAGTCATAAAGCCCAAATCCAGCAGCCTGAAGCTCTCCGTCAGTTTTGCAGGTCTCAGGAGGCCACTGTTGCATTATAGAACAGCAAAATCCCTGTGTTAGTGGAGGAAAAATCACTCAGAAACAAATTATAGTTACCATAGATGATAGGTCAGATAAATATATCTAGATTTTGGAAAGACAAGCAAAATGAATGGAGTTTAGCTCAGCAATGGTTTGGCTTCGTGTCACCATTTTCTTCCCTATTTGTCTTCGTGTCAATAAATATCAATCCAGCAGGACGGTCGTCGTGATTTTATTTTCTTGTCATTTGGCTTAACATTTTTTTTAAAATTGCGTTTCTTCTTCCGTCACTTGTGTGGCACGTGGTTCATGAGCACAGTGGTGCACACGAGGAAGTCAGAGGACGACTTTGTCAATTGGAATAACTGCACATGTACAGGGCACGCTGTGCCGCGGAGATAGAGGCGGATGGTATACACTGCTTCCTCTTTGAACCCATTTCTTTTCGAGAAGAAAATAACCTGCTGGTTTTTATCAGAGTGCTTTTAGGGAGTTTTAAATAAGCTCTGCTGGAGAAGTCAGATAACAGAATGCTACTTACAGAGATAATTCAGATGGCTTCAGTGTGATTTACAGAGAATTCTATTTTGAGGGAAAATGGTGAGTGCTGGCAGAAAGAGAGGTCTCTAACTTCTGTAAAACGGATGAGGCTTGACAATGGAGCTAGTTTCATTTCACTGAGACATGGGAAGACTCGTGCTTGTGGGGATATTTAAGTAAATACACCAACCTCAAAATTTAGACCTCAAGTCATATTATCTGGGAAGAAAATTGGGGTAACTTACTGATCAAATTATGTGGATGACTGTCAAATTCATACCAGCTAACTTTTTTTTTCTGTAGGAGGATCAGAAGTTCAAGCTATGTGTGGAGCTTGGGGCTAGCCTGGGTTACATGAGATCCTGTCTCCAAGAAGGAGGAGAAAGAAACAGGATGATATTCTTCATAATATTTTGATATGAAGTAATTGATCTAAATAGTCTTTACAAGCAGACAGTTGTTAATTTCCAAGAAAATATTCTAATTGCAGTGAACTATGATGTTATTAGAACTCATGTATAACATAACACTCTACCTGGCGTTGTTCATCCCCTACCCCATAGCCCATCAAACCTAAGCTAGAGTATTAAAATCTTGGAAAAGCTTTTTCTACATGCTTAGTAGTTTTCTTTGTATTTCTGTTACGCACATCATATGAGCAGCAGTGTAAACACAGTGTTGCTGAGACTCCTGTTTTCATTTGTGTATGTGCAGGCACCAGAGCAACCTTGTGACCGTGTTCTCCAGGAGGCATATGCAGTGGCTATGGGCTATCAGTGGAAGAAAGCCCTTCTGGATCGGCAAGTATTTGCTTTCTTCTGAGCAGGAAGGAAGCACACAAGCACAAGGAGCTGATACCCATCGCTTCTTCCTATTGGCCAAGTGATTGTAACTTATGATAACATGCAGTAGTAAGATGGTCAGTCAGTTAAAACCATCTGAAGGCCTGGAGTACGGCTCAGTGACAGGGCGTACGCTGAGCACATGCAAAGCCCTGAGTTCAATCCTGAGCAGCCTTGGTGGGGAGGGGGGAAGATCACTTTAAACATTTGGCTTTTGGGCAGAGTAGTTTCATTCTTGGACATCTATGTCAAAGACATAATTAGGGATATGGTCAGACTGACATAAAAATTTCAACACATGGCATTTCTAAAATTTAAATATTTAGAAATAGCTAGAGAGCAAATTAGATTACAACATGCCTATGTGAAGGTGAAGTTACTATTTATCCTTACATTATCTAGTAAAGCTGTAACAAAATGTCTTGTGTGTGTATTAATTGACTACACAATTATATATTATAGTATTATAGGTAAGATATAGTGCATTCCATTTGTGACCAGGTACTAAGTGAAAAGGAGGAATTCATAGCCATATAAAGCATGGAATAATTTAGAATAAAAAATAAATTTATGTGCAAGTTGGATGGATAGATAGGTAGATAGATAGATAGATAGATAGATAGATAGATAGATAGATAGATAGATAGATTATAGAGTTACATACTAAAGTTGAAAATGATTTATCTCTAACCAACAATACAGGTATCTTAAATTTTATTCTTTGATTTTCAAATTTCTAATATTTTCTCTAATCTAATTTGACAGTTATAACAAATTTTTACAAGTTACTTCTGAGACAGAATTCTCAGGGCACATCTGAGTCAATGTCCCCACTACTGTCTTTGAGAGGCAGTGTATTTGAGATAACAATTATAATGCTAGTCTTTGGTTCTCAGTTTTTTTCTGTAAGTTTCATTGGGTCTTTAGACAGTGTATGGACTGAACACATTTATTCAGACATGGTCTAAGAATATTGAGTTAATCTGGAGCATAATTTTCTGTATGTCCATAATGATGCTAAGGCTTTGTGTTCACAAAAGCACGTGTGATCTGATCCATAATCCAGGGAAATAATCCCATGCAGGTCAGGGTGTTTCTGTCTGAAATGGCAGTGGAAGAAGGCAGCATGCTGGTGGCTAGAATGGTTGTCGCAGTTAAATCTGAGTGACAAGATGTCAGACTATTCTGCGATCACAGAGTTCTCTCACACTTTTTTCCTTTTTAAAAATTCTGTTATGAGAAAAGTAGGGAGAACTTCTTTAAGCAAATGTTACAGATACTTACAACATTCAAGTCTAATTTTCAGAAATTGCCAGTGGGAGTAGAGTAGCAACGAGAAAAAAAAGGCTGATTTTTATTGGAATTGTAGCAAATTGAAACATGTTAAGCTCCAGACAAGAAATGATATGTCATCAGCTACTTCTGGATATGAAAATGAAGGCTTTTAAAGAACGGGAACAAGGAATGATGGGTGACAAATGTCTGTTTCCCTGTGACAGGAGCTTTGTGGGTAGGGGACAGGTACGGTAATAATAGCCACTGGAGCTAGAGAGATGACTCAACAGGTTAAGACCGGTTAAGACCACCACTGTCCTTGCAGAGGACCTACGTTTGGTTCACAGAACCCACACGACAGCTCACAACCATCTGTAACTCCAATTCCAGAGAATCTCATGCCTTCTTCTGGCCTCTTCTGGCACTCCACAGACATGATACACAGACCTACATGTAAGCAAAAATACTTATAAAAATAACATATTTATATACATAAAATGAATTTAAAAAATGATAGCGGCCATTAAGTAGACACCAAGATATGTTAAAAGATTTTTTTTTAATCTTAAAATATAACTACATAATTCCCCTCATCCCTTTCTTTCCTCTAATAGTGGGTCTCAACTTGTGAGTTGCAACCCCTTTCAGGATTGAATAACCCTTTCACAGGGGTCACCTAAGAACGTTGGAAAGCACAGATGTTTACAGTATAACTATAATAGTAGCAAAATTACAGTTATGAAATAACAACAAAATAATTTTATGGTCGGGGGTCACCACTACATGAGGAACTGTATTACAGAGTAGCCAAATTAGGAGTGTTGAGAACCACTGCATAGCATTCCCTCTCCCCCCCACTTGCTCATTCTCAAATTCATGGCCTCTATTTCTTTAATTGTATATATTATTATAAATATGTACATAAATATATATGTATGTATATTCTTGAATATATATATATATATATATAAACCTGTTCAGTCCATACAGTATTACTTATATGTATATGAATTCAGGTTTGACTAGTTAATATTGAATAACCAGTCGAGGAATTCTTCCCCACGAAAGACTATTTCTCTCACTCTCAGCATTCTTTAATAGCTTTAATAGCATAGCCTACAGTTCTTTGCCTATGGTAAGAATTTTACACGGGCTATCATCTTTAATCTTCAACAAAACTATATATACTGTTTTTATGCCCATTCTTTAGATGAGAAAACTAAAACTCTGAAAGGTTGAGTAACCTACCCAGAGAGGGCAGAATCTGCTTGGCTCCAAAGTCTAATATTCCTAGTTGTGTCATATTTTGTCCTCAAATCTTCTTGATTCTAGAACTGGAATTCATATTCACTTATAACTCTGCTTTGTACCATAAGCCAAGGCAGGTCTGGTGGTCTGGTCTGGCTGGGTATGTCTTTGTGAGTCTGTCAAGTAAATCTGGGAGCTAGATTACCAGTCCCAGGAAGATGACTGTATAAATGTGCCTTTAAAGATGAGATACAACTTCTGTATCTCAACATTTTTTTTTCTAGATAAATGTCTGCAGTATAATATTTATATTATAGGCTATAATATTTGCTTCTTCTAATTACAAGTCTGGCACCTGTAATTACAACTATTCGAGGGTCTGAGGTAGGAGGACAATGTGTTCAACACTAACTGAGGAATTTAGTGAGACCATACCCCAAAAGCAAAAAATAACACAGCAGAGGAGGGAATCTAGCCCAGTGGTAGAGCACTTGCCTAGCTGGTATAAAGAAATCAATTTTCTATCAGTTCTGAGATGAGCAGCAGAAAAAAAAAGGAATAGGCCAGCCATGGTACCTGAGTTTAAATGAAATAAAAATATTTGTCGTCATATTCTCTTGGCTCACATTAGGCTTGAAGAACCAAGTGCGAACTGGCTGCTGGGAGTGGATCGGAGGTGAACCTGTTGCTTTCACCAACTGGAGGAGAGGGCCCCCTCAGCACCCAAAACATGGAAAGAACTGCATTTTGGTTCAGAAAAGAGGACAGTGGCAGTCAAAGAACTGTAGCAAAGGCAAGGCTCACAATTTTGTGTGCTCAAGGAAGCTCTGAATGTGACCTGTGATTTCTCATCTATCTACTTAAAGATCTACGAGCATTTCGATGCATTGTTGTGGCTGGCTGGGTATGTCTTTGTGAGTCTGTCAAGTAAACCTGGGAGCTAGATCACCAGTCCCAAAGAGATGACTGTTTGAATGTGCCTTTCAAGATGAGATACAACTTCTGTATCTCAATATTTTTTCTAGATAAATGTCTGCAGTATTATGGGCTATAATATTTGCTTCTTCTAGAAGATTCAGACTCTTTCTTATGCCAACTCTCAGGCAGTACAAATTTCCATGGACCTTAAATGCTTTTACCTGTAAGACCTCAAATGAATCCATCCAGAAAGATCAGCATTGCCGGTGCTTCTACTACAGAGTCTGAGTGAATCTAGTCCTGCAGGTCCATTAAACCAAGGTTGAATGCCAAAGGTTGGTTTGTTTTCTTAGGTCCTTTAAATGTGAACTTAAACCCAGAGGCTGTGTATAGACAAAGGGGCCGTTTTGAATGGAAGAGTCTTTCAGGAGGATGCTCAACTGCATAGGAATGAGGTAGGGTCAGAGGCTTGCCTCTATTGGAGAGCTCAGATGTAGGCAGGGTTCTGCCTCTACTAAGGAGATCAAACCATTCCACTCATGAGACATGTTACATTCCAATACAATTATGGCATTGTGCCATCCCTTGACTAAATATTGGGTTTTCCCATCTTCCAAGGTGATGTGAACTTTGAAGTAGCAGTATCTTCATCTCTGTTTACTATGTTGCCAAGTATTTTTAAAGAATATATGGAATAAGGAGTGTATATGAGCCCGGTTGACATACAGAAGAAAAATGCCACTCCCTTGGAAGTACCCTCCTGAATTTTTCAAATACTGGAAACAGACCCTTTGAAAGTCCACACCACACTTTTGGAAAGGATTTTGATGTGACTTTGAGCCTTTAAATCTGTAATATTTGCAGAGATACTCTGCTAATTAGATCCTCTAATAGAAGATACCTTATTAATTTATAAACTCAGTTGAGTGAAACATTTTTGTAGCAGTGAAGCATGCTGTGTATCTCTCAACAATCCCTTCTGGAACCCAGGGTTAATTATAGGAAGTTAGAACGTCCTTTTTGAAATGTTTATTAAAATTTTTCTCTTCATAATTTCTAAAAAATACAGCTGTGCCAAATATAACCTGTCATATGAGCACCAGTGTAACTTTAGAATTAAATGAGGTGTTCCAGTAGACTAGAGCTTTAGGGCAGACTTTTTAAATAGAATAATAATATCTCGAGTGTTATAGACACTAAAAATGGCTTAAGAAAAGTTGTTCCAGTTTCTGGATATAAAACATGACAGGCTTGCTTCATTTCTGCTCATTTATCAAAGTTTCGGTTCATAGAAATTGTTACCTAAGGAGGTTAGGATAAGTCTCAGACATTCTGTCTCTTGCTGAAATCCAGATGTAATTGCAGAGCCGGGTGCTCTTAGCTCAGAGGTTTGGAGAAATCTGTAGACAGTAAAGGCCTGTGGAACATAAGGATCCTTTAGTGTTTAACCCAAACAGGCCAAATCCTTCCTCCACTCCAGCTCCAGCCAAGTTCCTCTTAATCTACTAGCTTCTGCACTCTGCAAAGTTGGGGTGCGGAGTGCAGGAAAGAGGGTGGAGTTCTCTAGTTCAGATATTAAGGAATTCATTCTAAAGCTATGTGCACCGTCAGAGGCTGGAAATATAGAACTACGCCAACCATGCTCAACCTGGGTGGCATGGCCAGTTTATTAGATGTTCCTGCACTGAAAATGGTTTGGCTGTAATTGCAAGCAGTTAGCCTAGGGAATGCTTTGGGATTTTTTTCAATTAGGAAGAGACCATCTTGAAATTTTCTCGATCGTGAAAGTGTTGTCAAAATGAGAAATCAGGTCTAAGTGATTGGAAGAACACACTAGTTCAGGCAAGCTTAGTTTCTGGACATGGCATGACCTGACTGTCAGGGTTGAGTAGGAAAGGCTGGAGATGCGAATGACCAAGAGGGACATACAGGAGAGATCTGACTATCACCAGCCCTTGCCCTCTAACTTGAATGCCCACTCAGGAACTTCTTACACGCAAGGACATACATGCAGCTCAGTGGTATAGAACTTTTAAATTTTGTTCTGACATTTGATCTTTAAAGAATGCATTGTATATGTTTATTGAAGATACATCTTAAAAGCTGGCACTAATCACTTCTTCCCCTTCCCTGGAGTGGTAAAAACAAACTGAGCAACATTTATTTGTATTTCTAGTTTGGTTTATTTTTAATACAGCCCAAAGATGCATGTATTTTAACGAACACTGTAGTTCTACGTAATTTAAATCATCAACTGGTGCTGACTAATTTCTGTAATGAAGTAGCATGTTAAATGTATCTAGTGTTGTGTCACGAAGTAGCATGTTAAATGTATCTAGTGTTGTGTCACGAAGTAGCATATTAAATGTACTGTATCTAGTGTTGTGTCAAAGCCGATAAAATAAACGTGTATGATTCTCAGCTACTGTACCTTTAGTTTGTCATCTTTTACATTTTTTCATGGGGCCTCACAGGTATCGTCTAGTTGATGTGCCTTTGCTTTTTAAGACAGCCTTTCACTGCGTGGCTGAGACTGCCCTTGAGCTCATGATGCTCCCGCTTCAGTCTCCCAAGTGCTGTGAGTAGAGGCATGTGTGCCATCAGTTTGTATCTTAAGGAGGCTTTTTGTTGTTGTTGTTAGGCTAGCTATTAGCTATTGGCTTCCATGCATTCATATAGTAGTATTGTTCAGTGGTGTTGGATATGCAGCAGACTCCTGGCATTGTCATAAAAACCTAGAGCTACAGTACTGGGTAGAATAAGATGAGCACAGAGCATAGATGCAAGTTTCTAAAAGCTTTAAAGTCTGGAGAACATTTTTGTTTTTTGTTTTTGTTTTTTTGTTTTTCAAGACAGGGTTTCTTCGTGTAGCCTTGGTTGCTCTGGAACTCACTCTGTAGAACAGGCTGGCCTCAAATTCAGAGATCCACCACCCTCTGC
This sequence comes from Rhabdomys pumilio, assembly GCA_030674055.1. Taxonomy (NCBI): domain Eukaryota; kingdom Metazoa; phylum Chordata; class Mammalia; order Rodentia; family Muridae; genus Rhabdomys; species Rhabdomys pumilio. Next base: position 62,778,208 of record JANHMN010000004.1, read on the forward strand.
CTCCAGAGAGCTGAGATTAAAAGTGTGCACCACCACTGCCCAGATGACCTGGAGAGCTTTTGACCAGAGGAGAAGTTGCCATGGAATTTGGAGATTATGTCATCTCTTTTCAGACTAGGAGTGAAGCACACTGAAGCTAACTGCTCAGACTCACTTCTGTGGTACTCTATCCAGATTAACAATTCCCAAAACTTATTGTAAAGGCTGGGTACTTCTGAATTCATGCCTCCACGGAGGAGATGGGAATGAAGATTTTTAAATTTAGTTAGTTTGTTCTAGCTTTTCTCCCTAAACAATAGGCAGTTTGTGTCTCTACCATAGATTTCTAGAGCAACAGAATTTAAAGAGAGATCTTTGATATCATCTTATCCGTTACTCCCATTTTACAGAGGAGAACAATGAGGTCCTCTGAAGTCAGAGTTTCTTCCTCTGGTATACAGAGTGAAGAAAACACCATCAGGACTGACATCTTAGAAAAGAGGTCAGCAGGATAGGGACACAGTTCAATGAGTAACATGCTTGCTATGTTTTTCTAGAACATACTAAGATTATGCATGTTCTTCACCAGCACTCATGTAACAATCCAGTGTTTGGGGCTTATGCTTGCAATTTCAGTGCTAGGGCGATGGAAGCTGGGATGTCCCCAAGGCACTCTGGCCAACCTAGTCTAATGGATAAGATCAGGTCCAAATGAAAGGTCAACTCAGGCCATTATGCACTCACCTCACTCCCCCCCCCCACACACATACTAACTTCTAGGTGCATATACCTCCCACACACACACACTGGCCTCTATGCATACACACACACACACACACACACACACACACACACACACACACACTGGCCTCTATGCACACACACAGATAAAGTCAGACACACCACACTGGCCTCTATGCACACACACACATACACATACTGGCCTGTACACACACACACACACACACACACATTGGCCTTTATACACAAACATACACATTCACAAATGGTAGGTTGAATCACTTTCAATAGTAATATTCAGGTGGCTTTGTTATATTCTAGCACAATATTTTTGAATAATGTTATAAAATGTATGAAGACACACCCTAAACCATATGTTGTATGATCCTATTTATATAAAATACCCAGAACAGGCAAATTTATAAATCCAAGTGGACCTGAAGTTTTTAAGGTGTCAAGAAATTGAGGGCTTGAAGCCGACTCGCCATAGATACAGAGTTTCCTTCGGAGGAGTTGGAAATACTCTGGGATTAGGTTGTGGTGATGGTTACACAATCCAGTGAGTACACTAAAAATGATTGCAGTGAATACTTTATTTTATAATTTGCTGAGGTGCTGGAAATTAAAACCAGCACATACTAAGTAAGCATTCGGCCACTGACCTTATCCCCAGCCCCAGAGAGAATACTTTACGTTGATGAATTTCAAACTGTAAAGTGCTATGAAACATATCCAGATAAAATTCATTTATAAAGGCTGGAAACGGGATGTTGGCTCTGCTGTGTGTTTATCTGCCTTACTCAGAAACACCTTCCCTTTTATGCCTGACATTCACCCAGATTTTGTTTGCTTGTTTGTATCATTGGTTCACAGGCAAGGAATGCTCCCTCCCCATCAATCATGGCCAAGAACCACCACTAACAGCCCAGTGTGTCTGGATGTCTGTAACGTCCAGAACACCGTGATTTTCATGAAACTAATTTTACAAGCCTTTAGAGTAGGATCGTTCAGGAAATGAATATACTATCCTCATAACTTACACAGAACTGTTCATTTTGAACAGCTTTTATAGGCCCTATACTCCGCTAGGTAATAAAATGCCATTTATCTTAAGACAGAAAGGAACAAAGATCAACCAACACTTCCATTAGTGGCCTCATGGTAACCTGCAACACGTTCCAGGGAGTGCTGCCCAGGTCCACCTTTCCCTTCTCCCCCCACCTGCATTTTGGCCTTCAGAGGGCAGCCTGGCTCAACTTGCTGTATAGAAAAATCACGTTAAGACTGAACTACACACTGCTTATAAGAAACATACTTTTAATATAAATACGCAAACCCATGTAAAGTAGAAGAGTTGAAAGAGATCCGCCTCCTTAAACCTAGTCGAGGTTGGAGTGGCTGCATTAATGTCAGCCAGCATAAATTTTAGAGCAAAGAATATTGCCAAGGAAAATGAAGATTAGTTTATAATGCTAAGGGATAGATCAGTAATGGAACCTTGTGATCGGAAGCATACATGCATTTGGTAACAAAGTTGAGAAGTATGCAAAGCAAATGCTGACAGGAGGGACAGAAGTAGACAGATCTGTCTTCACAGGCAGACATGTCAGTACCCTTTTCTTTAAAGTCAATAGAATGAGCAGTGAGGAAATCAACTAGGATGCAGAATCTCCCTGCTGCTCACTGCAACAGTGTAACTGAGATTTCTGGAAGTATCTAGAAGTATTGAAGTTTATCTTTAAGTGCATGTGAAACACTTACCAAGACAAAGTGTTACGGCATAAACACACAATATCTGTGGATTTTTCCAGCCCAGCAGAATATATCCCCTAGATATAGTGGAATTAAATTAGGAATGAGTGACAAAGATGTTTCTGGAAGATTCTCTGAGTGTTTACCCACTGCACTGTACACTTCTTTAATGTGGATGCTATGGATAAAATTTTAAAAATGGAATTTATAAATGTTTTGATCTGAATAAAATTGAAAATTTATCAATATTTGTGGGATGCCATTAAGGCAGTGCTTAGGGGAAATTTTCTAATAGTTAAGATCTTATACTAAAAAGTACATAAATCGTCACCCAACAACCCACTTCTACCTTCATAAGAAGGAATAGCATGGTGTGGTGGCATACGCTTGCCTTTCATCTGTGGTCTCAGGAGGCAGCCTAATATCCATAGCAAGTTCCAGGTTAGCAAGGACTCCATAGTGAGACCTTGTCTCAAAAGAAGCAAAGTAAATGAGGAGGAGGCAGAAGTAAGGAGGTAACAAATGTCACACTAGAACACCAAGGAATGTCAGCAGGAGCAGTGGTACATAGAAGCAGAAGCAGGAGTCCAAGTTCAAGGCTAACCCATGCTATGTGATAAAACGATGGTTTAAAAGTCCAAAGACTCTGTGGTAGAGAGCTTCTCTGAGGTGTGAAAGGTCTAGGATTCCATTCCCAGCACCATAAGAAAAACAATGAAGAATAGTAGAGAGTAGTAGGTGATATCACTGAAACCAAAATGATGCTTCCAAAAAAGTTCTGTAAAGCTCTAGCTAGACTGCTCAGTAAGAAAGATACAGATTACTAATACCAGGAATGGGTCAGTATCAGCCTTAAGGTGTTCTTAGTGTATTACAGCTATTCTTACAATAATGAGGACTATCAGGGATAGTTCAGTAGCATAAACACAACAATCTAAATGGAATGGATACTCTGAAAGCACAAACTCCTAAAGCTCAATAAAACACACAGACAACTGAAAGAAATCTTGTTGTAGATGAAGCATTTGAAGGCATAGTTCAAATTTCTCTAATCTGTGTTATCTCAAAAGCTCATAAAGACACCCACATGGCTCATTTACTTGTTCACACAACAGTGGACATGTATGGGACATGGAGTTTATAGTTGGGGCTCTTACAAATAAAACATGCAGCGAACATTCACGTGTTAGTCCCTGGATGGGTATAATGCTATCTCTTCCCTTATACAAATACCTAGAAGTACAATGGCTGGATCATTGTTGTGTAAAGTCTGCTTCTAAGAAACCACAAAATTGTTTTCCAAAGTGGTCACACTATTTCCTTTTTCCACCAGAAGAATCCAAGTACTTCAGCCCTTCCAGGTGCTCACCAGCACTTACTGTGGAGGTCTGCTCCCAGGAAGCTAGTAGTTCTACCACACTGTGGGGTGAATTAAGGTTTGCCTGGTGACTAATGGTCTTCTTCTTATTATTATTTCTCCATGTGTGTATTTGCCATCTACAGATCTTCTTTAAGGAAATATCTGTTCAAATCCCTACACCATTAAAATTTTTTTCTTGAGTTTTACTCTGCATAATGAAGTGTTTTCTTCCAATTCTTGGCTTGTCCTTTCATCCTCCCAGCGATGTCTTGGTTGAGAAGTGTTATCCATTTGCATTTGTTGTTGGGTTTGAATTGGTCAGAGAATAGTTTTTAGAAGCTTTTGTCTATATTTATGAGGGACTTTCTTCCACTCCCTTTGTCCCCCTGTCTCTGTTCTCTCTCTCTCTCTCTCTCTCTCTCTCTCTCTCTCTCTCTCTCTCTCTCTGTTTTAAGATAGGATCTTATGTGGTCCAAGATAGCCCAGAATTCCTTGTGTACCCAAGGATATCCTTGACCTCTTGATCCTCCTGTTTCTACCTCTCAAGTGCTAGAATTACAGTCATGTGCCACCACACCTGCAGTTCTCTTTTTTCTCTTTAAGAAACTTTATTGTCATAGTTTATAATTAACCAATAATAAGCTATATATCTAACATGTATCATTTGGCATAATAAGCTTATGTAATTTCTTATAATTAAGATAGTAAATACAGGACTGGAGAGATGGTTAAGAGCACTGGCTGCTGCTCTTCCAGAGGTCCTGAGTTCAATTCCCAGGAACCACATGGT
>JANHMN010000004.1:62790376-62832403 GCA_030674055.1 Rhabdomys pumilio
GAGGAATTCAGACAAAAAGCAAGTTGTTTTTGCCAGTACAGCCACTCCTAAGTCTCAGACAACTGCTAAACCACCAGCTAATTACCCCCTGGGTCTCAGGCTTTCACTGGGGCCTTAAATACACAGAGCCAAAGTGAAGGCAGGACACCATTAACACTCCATAATGTGAGCAAACACTTAATGTGTTTGCTTTGCCCACCTGCTGACCACCTGCCTCCCCATTCTACTAGGCAGGTAGATATATGAGATGCCCTGCCTGCAGTCTTGCAGAGTTAGACTTTGGGTCGTGGCCATCTGTGAATCTAATCTGAGTCTCTGGGAACTGGTAGCATGCATCTCCTCGTACTTCAGTTGCTTATGGTCTTGCCTCTGGGGAAGGCAGGCCTATGTGTGGATGGCTGCCAGAGTCAGGGCTCTTTTTCCTTTGGGCTCCTAGAAAGGGGTCGCAGAGATCTCCATGTGGCCAACCATGAGGAGGCAGAAGACAAGCCGGATTTGTTTGTGGCCGTGCCACATCTCATGGGCACCAGCCTAGCTGGGGAAGGCCAGAGGCAGAGAGAGAAGATGCTGTCCAGGCTTGGGAGATTCTGGAAGAAACCTGAGACAGAACTTTACCCCACAAGGGATGTGGACAGCGATCATGTCTCATCGGGGATCCAGGCCCTCACTCAGCCAGCAGACAGGAGGAAAGTGGAGAGATCACCTCTTCAGGAGGAAGCCAAGAAATTCTGGCATCGCTTCATGTTCAGAAAGGGCCCAGCCTCCCAGGGGATCATCCTGCCCATCAAAAGCCATGAAGTACACTGGGAGACCTGCAGGACAGTGCCCTTCAACCAGGTATGCATTCTAGAGGGAAAACAACCCGAGACTGCAAGAGAGGGAGGGCAGCTGGACAGCTAGGACAAATGGCAAGATGGGAAGAGGATGATGAGAGCCCATGCCTTTTCTAACTCCAGATTTGGTCCTTGGGTATTTATTGTGGGATATGGCAAAGTGTAAGCATATTCCCTCACTTACTTTTCATGTCTCCACTGTTTCTTGGCATGCTGGAAATGCTTCATGCTAGCTAGCATGGTGACATGCTCAGTATCGGTAGTCACCGTATTGAAGGTACAGAACGTCTTTGAATTTGTATATATTTGTTGGGTAATATTCACATAGAAAAGCAGGACTAAGTCCTCAGTTAGGAGACTGGAAATTTAGAGCAATTGCCAAAAGCTACCCTGTAGCTTCTCTCCATACTCATGAGGATATGTAGAAAAGCATGCAAATCAAACTGGAGGTGAGGTGGGATACATTGGACATCTCCTGGGATACCCCGACATGCATTTCTAATACTCAGCTTATTACTTTACAGGTTCATGAAACTAAACTGTTGCTAAAACTATTTGATGTTTAGAACGTTCTTGCAGAAACTCTATGTTGAGATTCTCACTATCATTTCTTGACATTGTGACAGCAAAACATAATTTAGAGTGGAATTTATGTTTCTCATAGGTTTTAAAAAATTATCTTAATATGAAATCAGGTCTTTCCTTACCCTGACTCTTAACTTGTGCTGGCTAATATATAGTGACCATGAACATGACCATCTCTGCGCTATATAGACAAAGGAACATTCTACTTCTGCTTCCTTTCTGGCAACACCTACTTTCCAAATGCTAAATTAAAATAAGAGAAAATGCATCAAGAAGACACAGAACCAGAGGCAGTGCAGGAGAGACTAAAATTTTACAGTCTAGTAACACTGCCCAATTAAGCAGGCAGTATTCTAAGGCAATTGCCTGTGTAGCAATGACGAGTCACTCATCAAGTAATATCTGCTTTGCTGGACCATAGGCAATTAGAAAATTGCTCCTAAGACTCAGGCAATCAAGTTTTCTTTGAAATTCTCACTTTTAAATTCTATTGCTAATTAGATTAAAATTAAGGAGTTTGACTCATGTTTTGAAAGACACGCAGAACTGGGTGTGTGGGGTGCTGAGAAAGCGGCCACAGTGATGTAATGTAGGCGTATGCATTGCGATTCTGCTGCTTAGAGCTCTGGATGCTGTACAGCTCGAGAGAAATAGGACAGAATGCACCTCATGCTGTCTGGCCTACTCTATGATTAACGGACCAGTATTTATTGAGAAGCTGGTGTGCACAATGCACTATGGGTAACAGAAAGACAAGATATGGTGGTGAAATAAGAAAGCTGCCATTATGGCTTCTTATTTCCATTTGGTTATATTCAATTAGATGAAAATTCTTTAAAGTATGGTGTTTCTAGTAGTAGGTTTATCATGTTAACTTAAGGCTTTTTAGAGGTTACCTGATGAGTAACTCAATTAAAAAAAAAAAAAAAAAAAGCTTAGTCGTGGTGACCCTAAGGAACACCATCTCCTGGATATCACAAAATGTGTCCCCAAGTGGAGACTTTAGAGCACTTTATTCTAAATCATCCTGTGCCATGAGCGGTTTGAAATGCCTCGAGATGACCTAATCCATTTGCCTTTCAGACCATTGCCCATGAAGACTGCCAAAAAGTCATTGTCCAGAACAACCTTTGCTTTGGGAAATGCGGTTCCATCCATTTTCCCGGAGAAGGGGCACATCCTCACAACTTCTGCTCCCACTGCTCGCCCACCAAATTCACCACCGTGCACTTGAGGCTGAACTGCACCAGCCCAACCCCCGTGGTCAAGACGGTGATGCAAGTAGAAGAATGTCAGTGCATGGTGAAGACAGAACCTGGAGAGGAGCGCCTCCTACTGGCTGGGTCCCATGATGATTCCTTCATCCCTGGACTTCCAGCTTCAAAACCAAACCCATGATTACCTTAGAAAATAAAACAAAACCTCAACAGAAAAAGTGAGGGTTGTTCAATCTGGAAATATGAAGTGGGTTATATAAAGCTCAATGGAAAATATCTCTCTCTCTCTCTCTCTCTCTCTCTCACACACACACACACACACACACACACACACACACACACACACACACTTGTGTTTAGACAGGTTCTTACGTATTCCAGGCTGGCCTCAAACTTGCTCTGTGGCTGGGGATGACTTTAAAGTCCTGATCCAATTCCTGAGTGCTGGGATTACAGGCATGTGCCATAACCCATAGCTCCCAGAAGGATTTATTTTTTTGTTTTGTTTTTTTTTGTTTTGTTTTTTAATTATGTATTTCTTTATTTACATTTCAATTGTTTTCTCCTTTCCAGGTCTCCCCTTCAGAACCCCCTATCGTGTCACCCTTCCCCCTGCCTCTATGACGGTGCTCCCCCAACCAACCAACCAATGGTGTCTTCCCACTCTGGCATTCCCTTACACTGGTGCATTGAACACCCTCAGGCCCAAGGGCCACTCCTCCCACTGACATCCGACAAGGCCATCCTCTGCCACATATGCTGCTGAAGCCATGGGTCCCTCTATGTGTACTCTTTGGTTGGTGGGCCAGTCCCCAGGAGCTTTGCGGGGGGCGGGGGGGGCAGGAGGGAGTGTCTGGCCAGTTGACACTGTTGCTTCGTCAGCTCCTTCAGTCCCTTCTCCAACTCCTCCATTAGGGACCCCGTGCTCAGTTCAATGGTTGGCTTCGAGCATCTACCTCTGTATTTGTTAGGCTCCGGCAGAGCCTCTCAGGAGACAACCATATCAGGTTCCTGTCCCAGATGGATTTTTAAAGAGATGTTTGTATGCTTCCAAGTTGCCATTGAGACTCAGAAAATATTTTGATTCTGTTGAATGGTTCTTGCCACAGATGTGGGAGCAGCTTGCTTGGTGGCCCATATTTTTTCCTTCCCTTTCTGTATTCTCCACATGAAGTTTTACTGTTGCTTGTCTGACTTTGAAGAAGGAACAGTGAAGCTACTCTTAGCAGTTTACACGTGGAGGGGGCTCAGGCACTAGGAACCAAACCTTTTCCTGGAGTATAAGGAAAACACATGAATAGTACTTAGAGTCGCTTGTGGAAGTTACTAAGAAACTCCGTAAGTCTCCAAGTACATTGCGAGTTATTTTGAAGCAAAATGGTTTATAGACGAAATCTTCTACTTACCTGCCTTTGAGTCTTATAGCAAGTTGGGGTTCTGTGTTTGGGCTGCTTCCTATTGTGTAAGAGTACGTGTGTCTTCCTATTGTAGAAGAGTACGTGTGACAAATTCAAACTGGCAGATACTTCAATGGCAAGTTCTGAACATGATCCAAATGTTGTACTATATTAAATTGTAGAGTGTGAACAGTTCTTGGAACGATGAGCCACACAAATGTCCGGTATTGGGCTTTTAGAAACATTCCTGAAATGACTTCATGGGCTTATGACACTGGCCACGGGGCTTCTGGTTTCATAGGCAGCATCTGTTTAAGTCATTCACCTGCCCTCTCTTAGCAACTGCCTCTTCCTGATTGTATTTACTTGTGTCCAAATACTGTACAACATTGGCTTTTCCTCAGCCAGATTGCTTTTTAATAGTAGTTTTTCAAATATTTATTTAGAAATTATTTGATTTGGTTCCCTTTACTTTCAGCACATCTCCCCCCCCCCCCCACACTTTCCCGAGTAAAGACTAATTACGGTTTATAAAGAAATTAGTTTCATATTTTAATTCTATTCCTTTTAAATCACCATCTAACATGGTACTCTGAAGAAGCAAATGCATTTACAGTTAGTGTGTATTATGCAACGTATCAATGTAATAGAATATGAGCTACGGAGATACACATGTGACATATTCAACAGAATATATTATACCCTTTGGTGGTCAAAGACAACCTAATTAGCCAAGATGTGGTCATAAGGATAAAATTGTTAAGCATTAATGATCTCCCAGCTGGTCAATATATTTTGGTGCCAAAAGCTATTGAGCATCTGTCTAGTGTGTGACTGCCTAACCCTGATTATGTAAACCCATCTCTGCCAATTGGGGTCCCCTTCTCCCCCTTACGTCTTCACAAATCCCTTTTATCTATACTTGCAAATAGGCTCTCAAGCCCAAGCTCCAAACAATCATTAGTTTTATTCAAACTTCTGGCTTGCTCTTCCCCGCACGTAAACTCCAGATGGGCTAGGTGATAGAAAGGTCGGAGCTTACATTCATAAAGTGATTTGTGTGAACCTCATAAAAATGCTCATTCATGAGTGTTTTTACTTGCAAGAGAAAGCAGTGCCTAGTGGCTCAGTGTATAAAACACAGGAGCACAGGAAACTGATGAGAGGCTACGGACAAATAGTGTATACATCAGGCACCAGATGTGTCTTTTAAAAGGCCATCTCCTCTCCTCAAAAACCATGTGAAGCAGGTAACACCTATTTTACCAGTGAAGAGAGTCAGCCTTGTAAGTTAAAGCGACTTGTCTAAGCTCGCCTGGGCTGTATTTCCTTTCCTTTAATAGGCTTGAGAACTTAATTTACTTATGGCTGTATTTTAATGTTTTTATAGACTAGTTCACGGTAAAAGATGACAAGACAGCACTCTTTCTGTGAGACTTTCCTTGGTTCAGATAGATTTGCTTTACTTGCATAGCTACAGGACCACATTAAACATGGAAGCTTTTCCCTTGTGACGTTGACTTATGTTCTACACAGGATAACCTCAAAAACTATAATCAAGGCCCACCCCAGCATTTCAGTGATACAAACCTGAGTTGGGTCTCTTGACATTCCCAGCAGAGTTTCTATTCGTGTTAAAATAGTTGCTCACCCCTTCTCTGTAGAGATGTCTCACCTAGCCATTCTGTCTGAGCATGTCCCTGCTCCAGATTGCTATGACTTGATTGGTCCTCACTTCAAATGCCTTCCTAGATCTTGGTTTCATTTTCTTGTCATGAAAAATAAAATAAGGTTAGGGGCTGGGGAGATAGTTCAGCAAGTAGAGCGCTTGTTGAAAGCTTGAGTCCATGTCCCCAATGTCCCCAGTATCCATGTGAAAGCACACATCTGAAGCCCCAGCCCTACTCTCTCTCTCTCTTACTCTGTATCTGTCTGTGCTTGTGTATCTCTGTGTGTGTCTCTCTCTCTCTGTGTGTCTGTGTGTACATCTTTATGTGTCTCTGTGTATGTCTGTGTGTGTTTCTGTGTATTCAGATTCCTAGAGCTGATGGGCCAGACAGCCTAGAGAAACCCATGAGCTCCATGTTCCCTGAGAGATCTGTAGGAAAAATACTGAGGAAAATACCCAACACTGACATCTGCCCTCCCTCTCCACACACACTCCTTCACATCAACATGTATTTTAACTTGGATATCCTCTGGTATCTTTTGCAGTCTCACACACACACTGCTCAGTAGCACATAGGACTGTTTTCAGGCCTATGCTTTATTCAGCAGAGGCTCCCCAGGTTCACATATGCCCTGCACTAGCTTGAGTGCAAGTTAAACAGAATCCCAGCTCCTGGGGTGGGGTGGGCAAGGAAATCAAACTACTGAGAAGGGAGAATGAGCTGGCTCTAAGCCTTAGGCAGATCAGAATGCTAGAGGCAGATGGCTTTTGACCCAGTGGTCTCTGGAAGCTCGAATGTGAAAGTGATACCCTTTTAATGGTTGTACGATGGTCTCCTTCAGTGGTCTATGGTGGTTCATTCTCTGCACAGCCCTGCCTTGTTTCTCCAGTGCCTCTTAGAGATTATTTTTTCCCTAAATGTTTCTGTGTATTATAGACAGCAGACATTCAGTATTCCCTACAGAGAGTAACTGAGTGAGCTTTAAGATTTTATCTTCCCAGTGTGTACTTAATATTGGGCATTTGTTGTCATGGGTCTATTTTGTTTTTTACACACACATTTGTCACTGATTGGCTTTGCCTTTGCTTCACATTCTTCCAGAACTTACACATTTGACAGGAACAGACAGTTTCTGGAATAAACGTCTTGTCCGAGACAAAGAAAGGAAAAGATAGTGTAATTATTCTTGGGGATTGTTCTAGAAGTAACACAAATGTCCCTCATCCCATGGTTAGGTCATTCAAGTCACCTCGCAATCCTGATTCCAATGATGTTTGAGACTCTTAACATTATTGATATTATTGTTTTTAATAAAGGATTTTATCTAGCCCAGGCTGGCCCAGAACTCACTGTGTGGCTGAGGATGTCCTACTGATCCCCCTCTCTCTACCTCCCAAGTGCCATGGCTACAGGTGTTTGCTATCACAGCAAGTTTCTGGTGTTTGGAGTTATAATCTTCCACCAAAGTGAGGTCACTGATTTTCTCTTACCTATCCACTGAATCCATAATTAAGGATGTCATTTGATCCCTGCGTTTTTAGAGAATTTATTCTATGCAAGACACTACATTAAAAACCACAGGCTATTTAAAGATAAACTGGACACAGTTCCTTCCACTTCAAACCTTTCAGTATGCAGCAAAGAGGACGTGTACAACAGACAAGGCAACGACTATTGCAGGCAGACACAGGAAGAGCGTCCAATCACTGAGACTTTACTATGTGTTTGGATGCCTTAAATCCTTATAGGAGAAAACATTTCCTGGTTATGTGAGTATGTGTTACGTGTGTGTTGTTGAGAACGGAATCTATAGCCTCATGCATGGCAGGACAGTTTTCTACCCAACACCTTTTTTGTTTTTAACAAGGAATTAAAGACTTCATTTATCCATCCGGCTGGGGAGGGTGCTCAGAGGTGAACAGCACTGGGTACTCTTCCGGATCAGGGTTTGATTCCCAGCACTTGTGTGGTGGCTCACAGTTGTTTGTAACTCCGGTCCCAAGAGCTCCAGTGTCTTCCTCTGGCCTCCTAGGGTACTGAAGACAAATGGTATACAGAGATGCACACAAACAAGCCCCATCTACATAAACCCAGCATAAAGAATATGAATACACACAGGTTTATCTGAACATAGTCCCAGTCCTTTAATGTCTACAGCACAGGAACAAGTAAATACATGCTGCTGCTTCCCATTCATTCTTTTATAAAGTATGCTGTGCTGATCCCTACAAAATCTCACCCCCAAGCTCAAGAACTGCCTTCCCAGGGAAGCTTCCATAACCCCAGTCAAGCTTGGGTTCACCGCTTACATGACTTACGCTGCTGCGTTTCTTCACTTCATGCTTCACCTCAGGTCATAATTATACTTTTGTTTGCAGTAGTAACCGAAGTCTCAGCTCCATGAGAAAAGAGATTATAAATGGGTGCTTTTTCACTGTAATCAGGGTCTGGGAGAGTCTAGCACAGAATAAGTAGGAGCTTCATAAACAGGGGTTTGTAGGTACAAAAGGTACAATATTAATATATGTTACATGCTTAACATATGTAATATATCCAGAACAGTGCCAAGTCTCTCTCTCTCTCTCTCTCTCTCTCTCTCTCTCTCTCTCTCTCACATTCATATATAAGATATAGGAAGCAAGATATACTCATGTATCTTCACTGCATCTGCATGAAAATGTATGGAGCAGAGAATTCAGTGCTGTTTCATAGATGGTGAGGTTTAAGCTCCATGATGGTAACCTTGCTAAAATGTCACTGCTAGGGAGAGGTAGAAGGAGAATGATTGACTCCCAAACTCGAGTTCCTTCCTATACCACAATCTTCCAAGTGTTAGTTGTTATTAGATGTGTATTTCAGAACACACCACATGGTTCCAAGTTGGGGGAGGGAGGTTTATTCAGGAGATAGGGCAAAGGTTGGGGGAAGAAGATGAAAGAAGAAGAGAGGAAGAAGAGAAGTAGAAGCCGGCTATGACCACGTGGAGAGAGAGGAAGAGAAGGGGGAGGACAGAGAAGCTAGAGGCAAGAGGGTAAGAGGGTAAGAGATTAAGAGGGTAAGAGAGAGAGGAGGGGGCAAGCAACCCCTTTTATAGTGGACCAGGCCAACCTGGCTGTTGCCAGGTAACTGTGGGGAGGAGCATACCTGACTGTTGCCAGGTAACTGTAGAGGTGGAGTTTAGACAGAATACTAACACCAAGATTAAAAAAAAAATAGGTGTATATGGGTAAATATGTAAATTTTACACATACATGGATTTATATGTACATAGGTATACAGGTACCTATAGAACACAAACTTAATTAAGCCTGTAGCTCCTTTAATGGTCTATCCCTTCTTTAGGTCCCAAATCCCTTTTTTTCTAATGTGTTAGTAACAATAAAGTGCTCTCAATTCCAGTACCAGAAAACACAGCTCAGAAGGTAATGAACTATACTGGACTTCTTTCCCTGTGATGGAACCTGGCCCAGCCAGCATCTCCACACTCCCCCAGGGAGATGGGCTCCTTCCTCTCTGCCTGTCACTGCTAATTCCCACAAGCCTTTGCACTGACATCGTGGTGGTTGTTGCACTACCCACACGTCAGGATCTATATGAGAAAAGAAAGAGGATGTTCAGAGATGTCGTAACGCACCAGAGTGTGGGGGGTTGAGCCCTAGTTCTAGAAACAGTTCTCTCCTTCTTTGTTCCCCTTGTAAAGAGCCAAGTACAAGCAGGAATGGCCAAGATAATTGATAAGGAAATGAGGAATAAGGAACATGTGGCTCTTGGGCAGTCTAAAACTGTGCCACGCAAAGCCATTCTTCCTGATATCTGGTTGTCATTATTTTCTATCTAGTTTTATAAACCACTTAAAAAAAATCCTGTGTAGTATGTATTTTTGTTGTACGTCTGCCTCTGGTATATTATCACATATTATATATATATACACAAATACACAATGTATAATTTTAATGTTTTAAAGAAATATATGAACTACTCTTGGAAAGGTAGCTACATGTTTGAGGCTTATGACACATGGATTTGGTAAGCAACACAGAGTTTTTGAGTAGAATACAGTAAAAGGTGTGTATGAACCACGGAAATGCACACAAATATTGGAAGGTTTCAGGGCAGAAAGTTTTGCATTTTCATGAGCTTCTTAAAGGTTTCCCAGAGTCAGAGGTTGATAAATAAATTGGTATAGAGAGTCAGAACAGAAGCCTGAGGTGCTGGAAGAAACCTTAGAATGCGCTGCCCAGGCCTCTTCCTCCTGGAGGGGAGACAGGAGCTGGAAGTAGAGCCAATGATTTCAGTTTGACTGTTTACCCAGAGATCTGCCCTGTGAAGTTTGCAGTGGTGACACAGTGAGTAACCTCACGGAGTGAAGGACGCTCTCCTGCAATGCTAGTTTCCTAAAGACAGGCCTCCTGTCTCCTCCACCCACGATTCCAGCTCAGATTTTCATTTTATTGCTTCCCTTCTTCCTCTTCTCACTTATCCTCCTCCTTTTCTGACAAAAAGGAAAGAAAAGAAATGAAAAGTAAAAAAAAAAACCAACTACAAGCAAAAACAAAACAAAACAAAACAAAAAACAATCATGAGTGACCCACCTGGGTGAGGTTTGGGTAAATACTTTCCAAAGAAATTATTACAGCTTCCTCTTGTCTACCAAGTAAGAGAAACACACCTCTCTCATGACCAATTCCCCAAGAACAAGAATTTCCAGTGAGCAATGACATCAATGCAAGGAGCCTGAATTCCTGTTCAGCAAAGGAAGTGAGTACTCACCTCAGGCAAAGGATGCGCTCTTTGAGAAGCCTCCGCCTAGCTTAGTGTCTTACAACACAAACAGTCAGGAGCTTTGTTGGGACCCTGAGCGGTAGTGTAGAACATTACAGAGACTCTCAAATAAGCAAAAGTAGACTGCATGCCTTGTCCCCCTGCTTGTCCTTACTTAAAAGTGATGGCAAAACTGTAATGAAAATTGTAAAGTAGACAGGCTTTTCTTTGGTGTCATAATAATCTGCTTTTCCCCACTGATCCCTTGCTCACTTCGTTTTCTAAATATTCAGTTATCTACAGTTCCCTAAAGCTCCCAATTAAAGCCTGTTAATATATCTAGCCCACAGATGTATCAATTCAGAAGAGATACATTTCGAATCTAGGAAGCCTCAGGTATTGGACTGTCTCCTGGGGCACCTTTAATAGCCATTTCAGGCTCCCTTGTTCAAGAAGACAGAACATGCCTTTTTTGAGGCATTTGAGTTTTATTCCATAAACATCTGTCTCTACACTAGAATTCTAGTTCACATGTGGTTTTCAAATACAGAAACTCTCTGCTTGAAGGCCTGGAGGTGAGACCTGGGGCTAGCACATTGGTCCATAAATTTTAAGCTGAACGGGTGATTTTGTCAGATAACAGAAGATACAGAGTGGCTGAAAAATCTCTGATCGCACCTAGCAAAGTCCTGGGTTCAAATCCAGCACTGAAAAACAAACAACATCCAACATAACAATCCCTCCCCCTTCCCCTAGGAACTATGGACTTTGCGGCACAGGAATTCTGATCACTTGCTTAGCTTCTGCGAAAGAGTAGTTCCCTGGTTTTCTACTTGGACTCTACAGATTTCTTCATGTTTGGGGGTGTGGAATCTAAGGAACCACACTTCTCCCTTCTGATTTACTCCATTGCTTTTGCTGTAGTTGTTGTTGCTGCTGAGGGGCTGGCTCTAGGATCTCACATTCCTATAGCACGAGTTTTCCTCGGTGGGTTTTGTTTTCATTTTGTCTTGCCCAGAGAACTTGGGTCTTTAATTAAGGTGATTTACTTTCCTCAAATATCACTTAACAAAATAAAACAAACAAACCACTTTTAAAATTACATTTACTTTTTTTTTTTTTAATCAGAGTTCAAGATTGTGATTAATAACCTTCAACTATCATGGGCTAAAACTTGCTCCGGATAATCAGTAGCAGTGTCTATTTCTGGGAGTCTGATTCAGTGGATTTGAGGGATTCTCAGGAATCTGAATTTTCTATAAAAATAATTTAATATGCCAAATAGTTGCAAAATTACAAGTGTCAGGGATAGTTTCAAACTCTCTACCTTAGTTCAAAAGCTTTGACATTTAGCCACATTTCCCTTGTCTCTCATTTTTATATGGATGTGTGGTTTATATTTGATACATATTTGTATTTTGTTGGATAATGTGAAAAGTATACATCAGGGTCTGGAGAGAGGGCTCAACAGGATGGATCTCTTACAGCTCGTCTAGATAACCGCCCATGCTATCCTGCAGATCCTCACCACATGGAACTCCAGCCCTATGTCCTCTTCTGGCTGCATGCATGCATGTACACACATACATGTGCACACACAAGCACACAAATGCAAGAATAAAAATAATCTTTTTAAAAAAAAAAGAAGGTGAATTTCAAGTATTCTGACACTTCCCTTTTAACACAATGTACGAACTTTCTAAGAATTATGGATATTATCATATGCGAATACAATAATGTCACTATTCCTAAGAATATTAAAGTTTCCAAGCTATCAGCCAGTTATTTGCATTATGAGAGACACCCTCTGCAACCTAGGGCTTTCTTTCCAGCTTGGTGCCATGGCAGAGCAGTGGAGATCTCTGGGGAATAAACAAGAATCAGTGAGGTTTTGTCTATTCTGAGTAGACATCAGGAGCAGGTCAGACAAATGTCTCAACTTGCCAAAATGTGCATTCCACTGCGCACAGGCAACCTATGCCAAGCTTGGTTGTTCAGCCAGCACTCAGATGCATCTCCACTCACCTCTCAACAGGAAGAGAGAGGAAAGGCTTTTCCTTGTCCCAAGAAACATCAAAGAAGATCCACTTGCCCTCATTTTTACAAGTGAGTATGCCACAGGCATCTGCATCATTAGTCAGGCATGCTGGTTTAAGGAAAGGGGCTGGCCAAAGTGTTGCTACCGGTTGTGTGGTTCCTGGTGTGATTAAAGAGTTAAATTGTAGTCTGTTGGGTGCTTTGGGCCAGCTGTAAGAAGGGAAGATTATGGGAGCCATAGTGTGGTATCTTCATGCTGAAATTGTCTTGACAGAACATCCTCAGCTGCTACTGCAATGCTATAATTTTGATACATTTTTAATAGTTATAGAGCGCCTACACAAGGCTTCGTAATGACAGCCTGGTAGCAATTAATAAACAACAGCCCAGCCAGGAAAGAGTCTGAGAATGCAGGCTTTCACAAATCAGGCCTGAGAAGGTCCCTGGGTTCAGGACTTTCTAACCTGAAGTCATGTTCTACTGTTTGCCTATGTGTCTGTCTGTACGGCCACACCCCAGACTCTTCCTAAGCAGCAAAAGTCAGAGAGGCGAAGGAGTGAACTGATACTTGCTAGGAAAACACTAACTAGAAAAGACTTTTTGTAATTCTGTTACAGTTTACAAGTTTCCATTTGCCAGAGAGTACAAAAAGACAAGACTGTCTGAAGTAGTGTGCACTGAATATTGTGTGCACCTGTGAGCTTTGTGGATGGCACGGGCCACTATTAAGCCTAAGAAACAGCTTCAGGGCAGCCGGCTAGTCTTTCACTGTTGTTTCTACTGAATTCCTAGATCCCTGTTTGCTGCAGGCTTTTCTCCCTCATGACTCCATCCTGCATTTCTTAACGAATTTTCTCAAACATATTTGCTATTCCATTCATGTCAACTGCTCTGTGTGCGTGTGTGAGTGCATGCATGTGTACATGTGTCTGTTTATGTGTGTGTGTATGTGCGTGTGCGTGTGCGTGTGCCTGTGCGTGTGTGTGTGTGTGTGTGTGTGTGTGTGTTTGTGAGCCTATGTGTGTTTAACCAGCAAAGTATGAGCCTTCCTTCTTGGCACTGTGTAGTGTTGAAAAGGGACATGCCAGTGACTTAAAATTTCCAGCTATTAGAGGTGGGTATCATGAACTCAAAGATGGTCTGTTGAACTTATATATTTGAAAAATCTCTTCAGTGTTTGCAGCTGTAAGACACAACAGAAAGTACTACTTCCCCCTCCCCCCAAACGGTACCTAATTTTCCTTAAAGGACTCAATAGATTTATCCTGTAGTTGACAGACCTCCACTGAGAGGTGTGATCTGTCTCCTTAGCCTCCTCGTCCCTTCTAGGGCTGAGTTCTTTTTTCCACCTCCTTTGAGAACACAGTACTTTTGTTCTGCTGCCCTAACCAAGGTGGCAGGCATTAGAATGTAAACATTCAGCGGTTCTTCTCTCTGCTTAAACATCCCCAACCCCGTCATCCCCCCCCACCACCCTGCCTCTTGTTTGTCTTTTGATTTTGCAAATTGAATAACTAAACATTCATCTGGCCAAGCTAATCTTCCTGCTGGGTCTATAGAATCCATTGGCATCCTTGTCCTCACTTTGTTTAAATTCCCAATTCTAAATCCAGATGTCTCTATTCCAAAACACTAATAATAAATGATTTCTTTGTTTATTAGCTTCTTGCAGCAATAATCAATGCCTCCATTTCCAAATAATCTACCTACTAAATCATCTGGTTATTAAAATGTATTTTTAGTTCTCCAGGAAAATTCTAGTCACCAAATCCAATGGTCTTTGTTCAGTGCCACAATCATCCTTTTTTTCTTTTTTTAAAATGCTTTCCTATTTTTGCCTATCGCCAATCCCAACCCCATTTCTTCTCTTACCTCTTGAATGTCTAAAACCCTTCAGTATCTGCAGTGAATCAAGACCAGACTCAGACCCATCTCCAGCTGTCTGATTGCCATTCGGACTCCTATTTTGAATGCCCCTATCCCACTGAACTCCCAGGATGGATCTGACATGGAGGGAAGTAATGGAAAGACAAACACATCTAAGATGGAATCTGTGCCTTCATGGTGCTGTCTTGTTAGGAAAATGTACAGCAAATGGTTCATTCTGTGTTCAAGTGGGAATATCAAATAGGAGCTCAAAGTCTAGTGGGCACTGAACTGTAGCTATGCCATCTCAGGAAAGCAGTCCTAAGAATACTTTAAGTGCAAAGTACTTTGGGCAAAACTCATATCTGGACCAGCCATAAACTCCCATATAATGTGACCATGAGCTAAAAGTTATCTGTCTGGCCATTTAACTGCTATCTTTTTACTTCTGTAAACAATGTTTGCTTGTTAAAAAGTCCAGAGCTGCCTTTCTATATACATCAAAATTGTGGTTTTTGCCCTTAAAACTCAAATGAACAGAGTCAGGGCTGTTTACCACTAATCTATCTGGGACAATTCCACCGACAGTGAATAAAGATTCCATTCAACTCATTTCAGGTCACTTGGGACTTTCTCTCTTCAAGTACCCCATAACCAAAGGAAGATGTCTAATATAGACTGTGGTTTTAATGAATAGATTTGCAGATTTCTCCAGGATGAGTATGGAGTTAGCAGCTGAGATGCCAGAGGAAGCCATGGTTCAGGGTCACGTTAGTGCTGTTTAGACATATACTGGAAAGGAAGGCAAAAGCAAGAACTAAGACATGGGACGAGAATGAGGCTGAAGAGGCCAAATTATAGAATCATTACATACTGTGGTAGAAGGTCTCATTTCATGGTAAAGACTTGAAGCAAGGAATAATGAAAACAGATTTTCCTTTATGGAAAAGCCTATGAAGAGCAATGTGGAGAATGGCTGGGTAGAGAGGTACATTTAGAAGTCAAAAAGGTACCACTGTAGTTTAGAGCAAAAACTATTGACTTTGTGAACTTGGGTGCTACCACAGGAATTAAGAAGGATCAAATGGATTCAAGATATATTACAGAAATATACAAATAAGGGTTTGGGAACTGGGTATGGATGCATCAGGGAGGCAATCTGAGATTTCCAATCTTGGGTAAACTTTCTGGATTTCGGTACTGGGTGCTATTGTCCTGGAGGAAGGAAGATATCCTAAAGAGACAGCTATATCTCTCTTTGCTTATTATTCAACTATTGAGATGATGAACCCTAAAGAAATTGGAATTTTCTTACAGGCCTTTTGACCAGACAAAGGAGGCTGGAGCCAGGTGGCAGTCAGAGGAGAAACTGGCTCTCAGGGAAAGATTTCACAGGGTTCTGACAACGTGCCAGATCACCTTGCAGG
This sequence comes from Rhabdomys pumilio, assembly GCA_030674055.1. Classification (NCBI taxonomy): domain Eukaryota; kingdom Metazoa; phylum Chordata; class Mammalia; order Rodentia; family Muridae; genus Rhabdomys; species Rhabdomys pumilio. The sequence continues at coordinate 62,806,170 of JANHMN010000004.1, forward strand.
AGAGACTGAAGGATATAATGATGGGTTGGTCAGTGATGGGGAAGAACCACACCTCATTGAGGACTCTTAGTTTATACATACCTTGTGCCCTCTCTTTAAAGTTAACCCTTGTATCAGGGCCTTGAGGTGGATTCCGAGTCACTGGGCCTCTTTGTTCCTTTTTGCAATGTGGTAACATTGATCAAGTCTCCCTTCTCTGCTTTCCATCATTACTTGTTTCTTTAATTTTGGTTTTAATTTTAATTTTGACCCATTGAGGTCAGGGGGGCTGAATCTAACTTAGCTAGGGTGGCCAGGAATGATGCTCTCGCCTTAACAACTTTGATGACATGGGAAGAACAGGTGTAAGGTGGTGGTGAAATATTAATGTTTGAAAATTTTGAGCTTGAGGAGTGTGAGGAAGATTCTTTTAGGACCTAAAAATCTAGGATCTTCTTTTTGTTCCAGAGTTCCTCTTGATTTGAAAAATTCCAATGAGGTAGAAATTTGAGGACAACAAAAACAAGTGGGACTTTATATGTTCTTATTCTTTGTCCAAACAATGTTAAAATGGCAGGCACCTGTTACCACACTGTCTTAGCCTTCTCCTTGAAATGAAATTATTAACAGTAATTGAATCTCTTCTTCACCAGATACATCGATTCATTCATAAGTCCCAAGCAACTTACGATGGCTATTAAGTTATTAAGTTCTTTTTACAGGAGAGGAAACTGAGGCACTGAGTAATTAAGCAATATCTACTTAGTAGTGCCAGAGTTTGGGCAAAGTGGCAAAGTCAGAGATCCCTTCCTTCTTCATTAAATTCTCTTTGAAATTAAGAGCTTCCAATCATCTACAAGGCAAGGGTCCATAGATACTGATGTACTGGGCCAGATAGACCCTGTACCCATTATTCAAATTATAATTTTATTGGTATCCAGTCAGCTGCTTTACAGTGCAATGCTACAGCTGAATAGTTGCAATAAAAACTATTAGGCTCAAGATTCAAAACTGTTTCTATCTCTTTGTAGGATGTTTTGCTGAGCCCGTCCTGAGGGTTCTAGTCACTCAAGTTGACATTTTCCCTTCTGTATATGTGGTGGTAGGGAAGGACAGACGTACGGCTTTTGGCCTTACAGCTGAACCTCTGTCAAAAAACCACATTGGAAACTGACTACTCCTCCTTCCTTGCTCCTCTTCTTCTACGTCATTTACTGTTTACGTTTCCTGCTACAGAAATGGGCAAAGGTTAAAACCCTCACAAACACCTTTGCCTTACTTACCAAAAGCAAAATGTGACAAGTGTCTTTACCTGAGTTATCAGTGGAGATAAACATATTTAAAAGGAAAAGAAATTTAAAATAAGTAGAGCATTCATAAGTTAAGAGGCTATTGAGTTAGTTTGTTTTTGTTTGGCATGTACATTTAATTTGTTATTAAATCAAATGGTTTTATATCTTGGTGAGTGCAAAGTCCAAACCAGCATTACCAAGAGATGAAACCTAATAAGTTCATATATATTAATGTGGGAAAGCACTCTGAGATCAGGCACTTTCCTGAACATACTCAGTTTAAAGTCGTAGTTTAAGAAGGGAAGTCATATTTCTGAGCATGCTCAGTTCAAAGCATTAAAGCAAGTGTTCAAAGTCTAAGATTGTGGTCAAGAATATGTCTTTGTGACCCTGCAGGTCTCCTTTTCTCATCGGGATAGATATCCAGGCACCATTGAGCACCAGCCAGGATTGGAAGGAATGAAGGTTAGTTGGGTGGACAGTTAGTATCTCGGCATGAGGTTGGAAAAAATAGCTTTCTCTAGAGACAATTTTCAGTGAGAAACTGTTCTTTTTATTGGGTGTCGAGGGGGAGCATAAGGGCTATATAAACCTTGAAGAGTGGGTAGGGGGTTTCAGGATGAGTGTACATTATTGACTGGGGCCTGAGTGATAAGAAATTCTTCATTTATATGAAGAGGAATTCCAGGTGCTTGCTGGACATGTCCTTATAAGGAGAGAGGAAGTTTATCCTGTAACCTAACCACCAGGCCATGTGACTACCTCAAGATGTCAGAGATGGGGGGTCGAAAGGTGGCATGCACATCCAGAGCGGAGAGGAAACAATTCTATTCCTGTGGGTCTTAGGGGGAGATTTTGGGGGTTTGGATACATCTTGACCTCCCTCACTATTGCCCCTGAATGTCCCCTCAGGTCGCCTGTCTTTCTAGCCCCACATCTAGGCATGGTTAGTTGGCATCATAAAGATGACATAAACATAAAGACAAGAAGACATACAGGGATGCTTCTTAGCATGCTCCATTTTCTTCTAAAAAGTTTTCAACAAAACAGAAGAAATAGACACTTTAAAGTTACCTGTTCCAAGAATCAATAAATTTTAATCTTTTTTATCAAACACTATAAAAGTCTGTGTATGGCAAGAAATTCAAATCTTTTTTATCTCCCTCACCCTTTAAGATTTTCCTACAAGTCTGTTTATTCAACGCACCTTGTAAAATCTTTATGTGAAAGTTTTAATCTTTCCTTTCCAGTGACAGCACCTTTATTTATACAAAGGCCTTGCTATATTCTGGGAACTTAAGTGTCTAAAGTGGCTTCACCCCCTGTCTGCTTTATTTCAATTCCTTTAAGCTAACCAGTTGTGAAAGACTGAGATTCTACCCCAGTCAATCGGGGAAAGACACAATCATCACTGGTGTTAGAATTACAGCCAAGAGCACTTCCTGTCCTGGCAAGCTCACTCTTCTGCTTTTGTGAGAACGCCATTTTTGATCAAGAGTAGAGTTTAGTCTTACAGAAATCCTTCAGTTGGAGTGGTGGTCTGTCTCTCTGGGGCTTGTAACTTGTTTTTCACACTGCTTCACTAAGCCACTAATAGGCTAACAGGAAGAGGAAATGAGGTAGGGAGGCGTGGCCTGCCTTGGTGAGGACATTGGTATCTTCCCTTGACTTTCATGGCTGCTCCCTGAAACTGCATACGTGAGTGTACATATGGATCTGAAGCTCAACAGAAAACAGGGCTGGATATTGATTTGTAAATAATTGTAGCACAGGGAATTATTGAATCATTTCTTCCTGATTTTTAATTTACTTTAGCTGGTTCCCAACATTAAACCTTCTTCTCTCTGCTTTTACTACATTCTCTTTCCTGGAGACCCAGTCTACTCATCATTTCCATCATCCTTGCTGACAGAGCTCCCCAAAACACACATAACAGCCTTTCGCCAACCAATCCTAGAGCATCACCCGTCTAGTGCTGTGGCACTTCTCTATTTCCGTAATGTAAAATCTCATTCAGATTTTCATCTTTGATGGTTGTCACCATCAAAATTAGCCTTTAAAGATTTACTTATTTGAGGATGACCTCCATTACCTGGTGCATGCTAGACAAATGCTCCACTACTGTCCAGTGTCTTGTACCCTTCTCTGCTTTCATATACTCTTTGCATTTTTACCACAGCAGGGATGTTTATTATCTTTCTAGGCTTATTTACCTTCTTACTCTTTTGGGACTCTGCTAATCATATTTACTCAGATATGATTACTAAAACTATATACAAGTAAGATGTATTAATAAAGCATTTTCCAGTGAGATATGGCAGAACATAACTAATCCCAACACTTAGATGGTAGAAAGAGGGGGAATCAAGAGTTTGAGGCCAGCCTGGGCTACATGGCCAAAACTTATTTACAACAAACCAAGGGCTATGATGTAACTCAGAGGCAGTGCTCTTTCTTAGCACGCACAAAGGCCTGTGTTCAATCACCAGTACCCATCCAGACAAGGTGATTTTCTTTTTGCCTCTACTTTGATCCACATTTCTTCAAATGATGAGAAGCACAGTGAGCTGCTCAAAGCATTGTTTTTTTCCAACCTTGGAAGAGTCTCATTGTGAACTGCTGAGCCTCATTACTGGCAGTAGCTGCTACTTTATTGTGCCGCTGACACAGAAGAGACTATGAATATGAAGAACATTGACTTTGAGTTGTAACCATAGGAAGACTTCATCATTAAATGGTCTGTTAGGACCTAATCAGCCAATGAGGAACAGAAAGTGTCTTGTAGACTGACACAATCAGGTTTACAGTCTCTCAGGGAGGGGAGACACTCCTAGGTCAGAGGGATGAGGGTCACAGGTTTGTAAATTCTACTCAGGAATTTGTAGTGGAGTCTAAGGGATTTGGAATTGATTGGCATTTGGAAGTAGGATTAGGAGGATGGAATTAACTAGATATCAAGTGGTGACCTAGGTAAAGATGGTGGTGCAATTGAGTATCAGAAATAGTGCATGAAAATCGCCAGGTTTCACTGATAAGTCAGTTACCATCAGAGGGGCTCGTTTTGGCACTAACTGCCATGTGACCTTGGCAGCGATGGTGCTGACTTCTACTCTTTGTAGCTTGTGCTGTCTGTCTGTCTGTCTGTCTGTCTGTCTGTAAGTTCTTTACTTTTTATTTTAGTCCAATTTAATTTTTATTGTTTTAATCTCAAACAGGTTTTAACTTGTTTAGTGTCCTGGATTTAAAATTCATATGAATACCTACCAGAATATATTTCCCTACTGACATTTATCAAAATGTTAATAATCTCAAGTTGGTCTTTGTTTAACTTGGTCAAAACATCCAGAGCAAGCAAGAAACAAACACCAGTTTTGGTTTAGAATTTTTAATCTTTCCAAACATGCTTCCTCTCTGCTTTTGGACACTGCTGTCTAAAAGCTAATGGCTCTTCTTTAGATGTAGCTTTGGTTTTGTGGCTCATCATAGTCCAGCTTTATTTCATTCTACTCTCTTCTCTGCCTTTCCACCTAATACATACTTGACCCACACAGGACCCCTATGTTTCGGTATCTTCACGTATTTACCCAGTCACACTTTTCCCCTCTGGAAACTTGAACTGCAAGTCCTGCTCTTCTGCTTCTCTACGGGCCAACTGTGATCCACCCTCCTGAGACTACTAGCTTCTCGGCAACAATGGCACTTAGCTTGTGTCTGCCTGTTCAGCATTGGTCTCACTTTGTCGTCTAAGAACACAGTGGTTCTTCAGAGTTCCCCTTGCTTTTTGAAATTAAAAAAGCTTACTTTACCTATTTTTAACATCCTAGGGCAAATTTTTAACCTGGTGTTCATAATTTCCTTGTGGCCCTCTTAAAATGTGGGAAGGTGGGACAGTATGTAAAATTTTACACACACACACACACACACACACACACACACACACACACACATATATATATATATATATATATATATATAAAGTTTACATACTTATATATATGTATGTATGTGTGTGTATGTGTGTATGTGTGTATTTTTTCTGAGGAATGGACCTACAACTTACATCACATATTCAAAGAGATGTGCTACCTCCCAGAAAGTGAAGGACAAGTTTCAGATTATTAGTCTATTCTGGAATGGGCACTCTGCCACTCAAACAGATGGAGGTGATGCCTAGAGCAACCAAGAAATCATGAATGTGCATCAAATGTGGGTGCTTAGGGCATGGGACCCAGCTGGGCAGGTGGAGAACGCCATCCACCCAGAGCTGCCAAGGGCTATTAGCCAGTGCTGATTAAGCTCTGGACTGCACTGACTTTTGGAAATTGCGGTAAAATCCAGTCCTCCCTAGTATTGGCTCAGGAGCACAGCGGTTGGCTGGGTTTAGCTACACAAGTGCTCTGCCTGTGCCTTTGTCAGACACTGTGTTGGCAGTGGCAGCACCGTTACTTGTCCCTGTCAATTTTTTTTTTAATTCCCACATACAATCAGTTTGATTAGTAATCATGCTTTGGCATCACAGGTCCATGAAGTAGAGTGGGAGTCAGGAGGGAAACATCATGTGTGACTTGTTTCCATGCTTAAATTAAGTAGAAAGGCTCTTGGGTGGGGGATGTTGTTCATTGGTCAAGTTCTTGCCTAGCGTTTTCGAGGTTTGATCTCCACCAGGACAGACACAAAACAATAGAAAAGCAACAGTGGTAACAACCGAAAACTCTCCTGCAAGCATCTACTACTGATGCCAGATTTCTCCTGTGTACTCACTGTGACACGTGTCTGTCTGTACAGTTAGTGCTTAGCATGAGTCTCTGAGAAGACAAACCTCATGGGAGAGTCGAGACTTTGTCTATGTCCTTTAACTTCCTATGCTAAAACAGGTTGGGGGGGGGATATTTTTCTGGTTACTGCCCTCTCTCCAGGCTTTTCCTAGAAAGTTTTCTGTGGAATTGGTTTGACCTATTAAAAAAAGGCTTAATTTATGAAAACAAGCATAAACATGTAGACTTCCAATGTTAGTGTGCACTCATATGCCGCTTAACTAATTTTTTTTTTTTTTTTTGGCGCTTGTTGTGGCCATTTGATATAAATTATTCCCCTTCATAGAGATGCTTGACAAGACACCAAAACAATATGCAATCCAGGTCATTTGGTTTGAAGGACAGTAAGTGTTTTTCTTCCAAGTTACTCTTTACCTGTATTATTTTGGCTTATTCAAAGAAACCAAGTAACAAAAATGTCACTATAGCAAATGTATAATGATAACAAATGCTGCTTATTCCAAAAGCAATATGACAAGTCTTCAAGCCCCATAGCTATGTGTGAAAGGGGGACTTGCTAACTTGAAATAGAACAAAACTTGCATACAGTTAGGTCAGTCTCTACCATTGGGTTGTTTTAGGGTACCATGGTTTAGATGAACAATTCCAGGATTTGAGTATGTGTTCTGAATCACTTGGAAGATTGTTAGAACACAGGCTTGTGGGCTTCTCCTCCAAAATTTCTAGTACTGTGGATTGGGGTATGGCTAAAAATGTGACTTTTCCGGGTGACACAGATGCTATGTGTCTGGGGATCACACCATGAAAACAAATTAATCTATGACTTACAAGGTCATGAAGTATTTGCAGTCAGGAAAGAAAATATTTTCCAAATCCCTAGCAGCTCGTGATAACATGAGGGTCCAAACAAGTGCCGTGAATGCTCTGCGAGTGCAGCGGTGACACAGAACTCTGCGTTGGCAGGGTTCCCAATGAGCCCTCAAATCATGTCCAAAAGGTAGACACAGGACTACACTCTTATCCCTCCACTAGAGAGTCTGGGACAGGAGAATAGCCTTGAGTTTGAGATGCAACCTAACATTGTCATTCTAGGACCTCCACGAAAACAAAGCTGGATCTTGAAATACATTCAGAGAAGAACTTAAGAGCAAAGAGAGTTTATTAGGATAAGACTATGGGACCGAGGACACACACACACACACACACACACACACACACACACACACAAGCACAAGAGAGTAAGCCAGTCTGCCTTGAGGAAAGGACAATAGTACACATCTGAGACATGATTTTGTGTGTGTATGTGTGTGTGTGTGTGTGTGTGTGTGTGTGTATGTGTGTGTATGTGTGTGTGTGTGTATATGTGTGTGTGTATATGTATGTGTGTGTGTGAGAGAGAGAGAGAGAGAGAGAGAGAGAGAGAGAGAGTTGAAGTTGAAGTTATGCTAGGAGTCTTTATGTTATATATCACATATATGCATATATACATGTATATATGTGATATCTACATGTATATACACATATGTGTATATGTACATATGTATGTGTGTGTATACACATATAATTCTGCAGCTTTCTAAGTTAACTTAATGAAAAGATGTAATTTACAAAGTTTAAAGATTAAGCAAAGTTTAGAAGCTAAGAACAGTTTAAAAATAAAAGGAAGGCATGATTTACTTATTTCTTTTATCTTAAGGGATGCCCCTTTTGTAAATAAGAATGTAAGGTGGTTTGTGAGGTTTATTGTTTAGATTTAGAGTTGAGAGAGTACTGCTAATAGGGTTAAAGTCAAGGCCACAGTCATCCTGGCCCTAAATAGCCGCCACAGTGACTTTGACATTGTTGTTTGAGATGTCTAAGGAAAAATGTGCATTCTCTCTGGAGGCAACCTTGGCTTTAAGTGGTTGTGTTGAAGTTCCTCTACACAGCCAAGAGGAAAGCTAGATCTCAGGGTGAGATGTCTCAGGGTGAGATGTTTTCTCTGTCTTCTTATCCTGCCCCTATCAGAGGGGAGGTAGAAGATTTTTTAAGGGGAATGGAATTAAGGGGATTTGACAGGAAATGGAGCAAGCTAATCGAAGTTAACTTTAGAGTTAGTACAGCTGTCATCCCAGGACCTGAGTAACAGGTACCACCAGGAACAATTTGTTCTGGAAGGCTTTCTTTCAATTTCATTTAACAAGAAGTACAGACTTCCTACAGCAGGGAATTTCTCTCTCATTCACACATTATCTCCTTCTGGGACATGTAGACACAACCCGATATTCCATACTCTGAACAGTGTAAGCTTCCCACAGCACTTTTTAGGAGTGAAGCGCAAAAAGTTTTAGTTACTGTATCTCAAGTGTTTGTGAGGGTAACAGCTTAGAGTGAGAGATGGGTTATTTGAATTGTTGAGTCCATTTTTCCTAGGTTTCACTGATTGGAACGCTGGCACCTTATAGAGATTTTCTGAAATATGTATAAAGATTATTTGAATGTGGACTTAGATTGTCAACAAGAATTGGAAAAACCTCCTCGGATGGCTGGGGATTCCCAAAAGAGGGTCTGAAGGCCCTAAGAACGCACACTGCTGCTTTGGGGTGCACTGATAAGTGTCACTTCCAGATCCTATTAAAATTCAGGTACAGAATGAGCAGGCCTGAGACTGCATTCTCTCCAAGATCCCAGAGGATGTCAATGTTGCCGACTAAATTTTGAAGCAAGGTAACATGGAAAATCCTTTGCTTGTCACTGAAGAGAGAGGCCTGTTCCCCGACAGAAGGAGGAAGCGAGCACTGCTTAAGGCTAAGGCTGGTCCTATGTAGGGAGGGTGTGGGGACTCGTGTGTGCGGCCGCCTGGGTAGGGCCGGGCTGAAGGCAGGGCGGGAGGCACAGGTAGGTTAGACGAAGGTAGGCCGGGCGCAGCTCTGGGCTGCGAGCTTTCAGGTCTTTCGGCCCTCGGCGGCTCCCATCGCAGCTCCGGGGCGCGAAGCGGAGACAGCGACGGCGGCCGTGCCTCCGCGCGGGCGCGCGGGCATGCCGACACCCACTCGGCCGGTCCCGGCGCCTCGGCTCCCGGAAGCGGAAGGGGAGCGCGGCCCGGCCTGGGCGGCGGAGGCGCGGGGCCCAGTGGAGAGCGGCGGAGCGGGCGGCGGTGAGTGTGGGCCGGCGGGCGGTCCCGCACCTGTCATGGAGCATCCCTCCCGGAGACCGCGGCCCTGAATTGACTGGGGTGGTGGGAGAAATCCGCCGAGTTCTCCCCGGGACTCTGGCGTCCCTGCACCCCCGGGGCCCGGGCTGTCGGTGTGACCGAGCGTTTCATTCATTTCGAGGTCGCAGGTGCGGAGCTGCCGAGGACCCTCTGGAAAAACCCGCGCACCTCCATTGACCTTCTCCCTCCTTCCTCTCCCTCGGCCGCACCGGTTGTTTTGAGAAAATGGCTTTCCGCATGGCAGCACTTTGCACTTGTTACCATTCCCTGTAATCGCTTGCTGGACTTAACCTGCGCTGGTCGTTTAAAATTTATGGCCTTTCTCGAGCTGTATTTGGGTCACATTTTAAGATACCTTATGAGTCAGTGGAAGATGTTTGTATCTTCAGGGCTAAGAGGACCTGGCCGATTATTACTTGAAAATAACTGCAGTATAGCAGTTCATAAAAGTACAGGAGGGGAAAAAAATCAAGGTCATTGTGGGTGGGTTATAAATCAGTGTAAAGTTTCATCCCGAAATAAGGGCAAATAAGGGTAATTAAGTATAAGTTTAGAAGACTTGTCAAATGAGTCCTCCACCCACTGCTAATATGTGCACCCCTCCCCCCAATTCACTACCTACTTTGTGGTAAAAGATAATGATAGCAGTTACCATTTGATGACTGCTTAGTGTGTGCCATTCCTAGATGAAAGGGTTTGGTGCAATATCTCATTAAGTTCTAACAGAGCTTGAGACCCACGGTTAAAGTTCAGAGGGGTCCACTCTAGCTGTGCCCTCTCAATAGTAAGGCTTTTGAAGAGGAGAAGAGATGTGAAGTCATTTGGGGGAAAAAACCCACCAAATACGATTTGGAGTTGAAGACAGAAAAAACAGATTTGATTTTGGTTTCTGTACTATCTAGCTATGGGGTCATGGGTAGGCCAGGGATCCAGTTTATTTTCTCATCTATACAACTACGCAGCCAGGCTAAATTTTTCCAAGAGGTAATCTTTAAAGCTTTTCCATGTTTATCTGGAAAATGTCTGCTTTTAATGTAACACCTTTTTGACATAGTAAGGGTACATGGTAAGCATTTACCTCATGACAAGTGAGAAAGAGAAAGAGAGAGAGAGAGAGAGAGAGAGAGAGAGAGAGAGAGAGAGAGAATGAGACAGAGACAGGGAGAGAGGGAGAGAGAGGGAGAGAAAATGTTTGTAGTACCAGAACTCCAGAATTCAATTTGGATGTAAAACAGCACAATTATATTAGATGTCTTCAAACTGGAGATTTCTGTTAATAGTTTAGGAGCTGTAGCTAGAATAAACAAAATGTACATGTTTAAGAGAAATTGGTGTCTAAGCATGCTTTGTTTACTTAAGAAAATTTAAATGCCCAAGTACCTACACATCCATATGACAGTTATGATGCAGACAAAAAGAAATCAGTTGATCGTAACATTTTTACTTATTTGTCCGCTGCCTGATTTCTCAAATTCATTATGTGTGATTCAGAATCTTATTGGGAAAGCACATACATTAGTAAAGAGACTAAGAACTCTGGGGATGTCCACATGAAACCTATGGAAACATCTCAGCATATGATGTTCTGTGTTGCAGCAATATAAATTTATCAGGCATAACTGGGAAAGCAAAGGAATGTAGACTTTCTTATATTATTTAGCAAAAAATGTTAGATTCAGCTTTTCAAATGTTCTAGAAATAAAAGATCATTCTAGTAGAACAGAGTATACATTTATTATACACTATTACTGAAATTGAAAATGGTGGACATATATAGAATAGGCAAAAAGTGAAGGTCTCCCATGACTTCCCTGAGCTATCTCCATGTATGTGTCTGTGTATGTATGTCAGCCAGGAGTAGAGTTCTTGCCTGGGATGAGCAAGGCCCTAGGTTGGATTCACTGGCACTGGGAGGAGAAGGGATGGTGAAAAATAAGAGAAAGAAACAAGCCTCCTGTTTGGTTTGGGTTATGATTTGTTGGTTTAGAATCCCCAGGAAGCTCTATCAGCTAGTTTGGTAGTCACATTTTTCATATGTGAGGCTGCTAGCTAACCCTGAACACTTTACTCTAATGTCAGTTTGTTTACTTGTTTCCTGGTTTATATCTCCCTGGGGTAAATGGTGACATTCTCTGGCCTTATCTTTTGCATCATAGGCCTGCTTTTTTCCTATAGTCATCACACACACACACACACACACACACACACACACACACACAGAGAGAGAGAGAGAGAGAGAGAGAGAGAGAGAGAGGGAGAGAATGAGAATGTGTGAGTTAGAGATAGATCAGATTAAGTGCAAATTAGTAGTGCTTGATTGTGGACCCACAAATTCTGGTTTTAAGCCTTTTATCTGTGGTTAGAGAGTTACTAAGTTGTTCACAGCCTGCAGGATTTCATTACTAGAAGCATTTAATGTTAGCGTGCTTAATTCCTGCATTGGTGAACTTTGCTATGTGTGGGCAGGCCAATCTAGCCTTTTTTTTCTTCTCCCAGGATGTCTTGGCCCAGTGACTACTTGTAGGGCAATAGCTTGCTCATTTGCTCACTTGGAAGAACATGTCTGGTTAACACCCAGGAAAAACCTGACTTGGCCTCTTCATTTCTGGCTTTTACTGTACCTGCGTGTTTTTCCTTGGTGTTATCTTTGGAGGAAGGTACTTACTGAACCTGTCTCCACCCGACATTAATGTTGCTTTTGGTGTTTTTGTACTCCCATATTCCTCCGTGAAAATTGCCACAGAGCTTTTTCATACATGGAAACAATATTTGGTAGTCCGTCGTTAGTTGGTGTCATCCTACATTTTCCAAGTTATTCTTGTGTCAGGAGAGTACAGAAGTATGTAACGCTAGCTCAGTGGTGTTAATAGAGGTACATTATTTGGGATTATATGAAGTCAGTACACGGAGCAACAAATACATGTGAAGGGCCAACAGCTTGTGTTCAGTTTTGTCCGAGTGCAGTGACGGAGAGCCTTCTGCAGGGAGCATTGAACCGTTGGAGGGGCCGGGGTAATATGCCTGGACACCACAGCACCCACTTGGTCATTAGCTTCTGCAGTCAAGTGCTGATTTCCTTCCATGCTCCACTCCCTGGTTTGACGTCTGGCTTTCTACTTGGAGCAGGAGCTTTGTTTTATATCAAACCTGTAGTCTTCCTTTTTTGCTTAAAAACAGGGCAGATAGAGTGTGACATGCCTCTTTCCTGCATACTTATAGTGCAATACAATGCCAGTGGTAAGACTGCAGTAACTGAAAGCAATGTTCCTGACCATTTCTTTATTTTGTGTGAATGTGTGTATGCATGTATGTGGGCACATGTTTGCCATGGCACATTTGTCAACGTTAGAGGACCATGTACAGGAGTTCCTTCTCTCCTTCCACCATATGGGTCCCAGGAATTGAACTCAGGTTTGCAGGTTCGCTGGCAGGTGCCCATAGAAGCTTCTCTCTCACCCTTCAGATTATTTTAATAAATAATTTCCTGGCGTTGGTTTTAAACAAAGTAGAAAGTAGATGGATAGCTACATGTTAGTACCACTAACATGGTAAGGGAAATTTTCATCTGGGAATTGCTAAAGTCATACTTATCTTTAATTCACTTCCCTTTCAAGCTATCATTGGACAGTGGTGCTTCCTTGCTAGGCAGCTTCCCACTGAAGGGACAGCTGTCCTCTAAGTTGGCATGATTACCTGTTTGCCATGTTACAGTGAGGCTTGGAAAGGAAGAGAGGGATGAGCAGTTTGACCATAGCCCCCTATTTTTAACGCTCATATAAGACCTAGGTCTACTTTGTTGATAATAAGCCGAGTATTGATGGTATTTTAAAAATTATGTTAGCTCATTGGCTGATTCCTAAAGTCAACTAGAGCCTGGTATCTCAGAGTTAACTGCCATGATTAATCAGCTTTTACAGTAGAATAAAATCAAAAGTCAAGTAGCTTTATGGATGTCTTTAAAGATATGTACCTCCAACTTTGGTTTTTAATTTGGTATGTTTGGAAAAACTTCATCTGTTTTTTTATATTATTTCAGAGGCAGCCTGTTAATAGATGTACAATGCTAATGTTTAATGACATTTTATAGTTTAGAGGCATTGGGATATTGTTATCCCCTAACTTTTGGATTCAGGGCTCCATGTTACTTGTATCCCACAGAGTGATGTTTTTCTAGATTTTAATCAGTGTGTGGCTGGGGTTGGAGTCATGGGTGTTGACCTGTGCTGTTTCCTAGTACTGTGCCTGACAAGTACTGTGAGGAAACCGCCAGGAGCTCCCATTCTTAGTAGTACTACTGACTTTGGCCATGATCAGAACGTACTGCATATAATTCTTATGCTTGCTTGTTTATTTTCCTGGATTAAAGAATTCATTTACTTACCAGTAGTGGTGTAGCAGCTCCCCAAGTGTCATACATACTTGGCCCCTAAGACCAAGACAAAGTGAAGGAGACCACTTTGCGCTTGGTTAATTAGTGGAGACTGAGAGATGGCTCAGTGGCTAGGAGCACCTGCTGCTGGTCTGGAGGACCTGAATTTCTTTAATATTAGTACCCTAGCAGATAATATGTAATAACTTGAAGAAGAAGTGTGTTCACTAGAAGTGAATTGGTATAGCATATGTAGAATTCTTTATAATATTATCCTTTAAAATTTGGACTGTAGGAATTCACTTTTGTGGTTGGCTGTCAGTGGTTTTGTTACAGGAAGATCAATTTTTGTTAGCATTTTGAATGAAAACATGCATTTCACATTTCCTCTGTTCGTCTGTCGTGCTTAAAGAGTTGGAGCTGTACGTTTGATCGTCATTGCCCTGACTCTCACTAGTGAGCTCAGAGTGCATTGTGACTCTTTGCTTTGTGCTAAGGCAGTTCACTGAGCCCAAATGTGGGACACATAATTATTTGGCTTTATGAGAATTGGGTGATTTCAAAAGGGAGAGCTTCCAGGAATCATGACCATGGTGCTCCTGGGGGCTGGGGGTGGGGTGGGTGCAATATGAATTCACAGGTCAGCTGGACTGGGATCATCTTATTTCTGATCTTAACACGTTTGGTTATTGACTCTTTAATAGAATGTCTCCCTACTTAACTGTTTCTATCTCTGTAAGAAATTTTTGTTAAACTCTTCATAGGTACTCACAGAGAACTGTTATTGAAGGGAGGTCTATATGATGGAATATGAAATGTAAAGAAAAAATGAAAGAATGACTCAAGAAGATAGCACTTCTAAATGCAAGTGCCAGAAAAATCACAGCTCCTCTCAGTGAATTTGCAAGTGGTAAGTGGGCATTCGATTTCACATGGGACTGTGTTTGCTTTTTGTGACATAGCGTGTCCTTGCAGTCTAGTGTGTAGCAAATTCATTTGCTAATGAAGAATTGAAGACAGTTTAGATTTTTTCATATTATATTTTAACAATGTATTTTCTTAAGACTTTTTCCATTAAAAACCTCAGAAACGTCTTTTTAAATTATAAATCTTAATGGCTTTGTGCAGGTCTTTCTGCACCACATTCTAAAAACTAATCTGAAGCGAGAAAGGGAAGCTCAAACATTTTTGTTTGTGAGACCATTGGTGTCTGTGCTTGAGCTTATTTCTATTTTTCAGTTGGTTGAAAAGAATTTGAGGAATTTCATGTCCTCATTAGTAGACTTAGAAGAAAACACAACTTGTACATAAAACCTAAAAGCCATCCGTCCTTCTTACTGCTCTGTCAGCCATGTGTTATGTGTGGTCTAAGGGATGATCTGTGATGGCCATCTGCTCAGTCTTGAAATAGCCTGACTGAGATAGCAAACACAGGTGACGTCAAGCTATGGGCTCGGCACATTGAGGAGAAGTCAGCTGGGGAAGTTGAGGCTCAGCTGTACTTCCCAAGTAAGCTTTCTCTCCAGTGATGTCTTCGTGTGGCTAACTGTCCCATTCCAAGTTAGGTACGTTTAACCATGGGATGCACAGTAGTGACCTCTGTCGGAGATGATGGTTCAATTTTTAACTGTTTTCAAGGACACAGTGTTTTTGCTGTTCAGTTTTCTTTCCTCCTTTTCACAGACTTAGGCAGCCCAGTCCATTCTCATACAAGGGGGTCTTGGAGGACATGTGATGTAAACATGCTTGTGTCTGAAATGGGGTGTAACCCAGCGTCAAGAGCCAGCTTCCCAGTGTGCTCAAATAGCATCTGAAAGTTGATATGTACCTTGTACACTGTATCATGGATGACCACTGTTAGCAGTTTGGTTACTGTTTTCTTCAGACTGACATCTTCTCTGTGTGCAAATCACGTTTTTTAAACAAAAATTATTATACTATAACTTGGTCCCCCAGATTGTCTTAAACAGTTCAAACAGAAGCATGGAAATAAATTTGGAGGTTAGATTGTGTTGTAGTGACAATTTTGGAACTTTGGATTCTCATCAACTTATTATAAAAAACGTATTTTCATTTTAATCCCAGGTGTTGGGCTATGGAGCTGCTTCAGACTGTATGCAGCAGCTGACTATGATTCGCCTCATGCTCTAGCAGAGGCATGTTTTTGCTAGCTATAGATAGTTTTTGTAATTGTGTGACATTTGTAATTCTTGGAAATTTTTCAGATGGTATATAAATGCTAGCTTCCCCCCACCCCAATAGATGAGGCGGGGTGGTTGTGGTTTGTTAGTAGTTGTGCTCAGAGGAGAAACAAGAAGAAAGACTTTAGATTCATGGCGCGCTCTCTCTCTCTCTCTCTCTCTCTCTCCTCTCTCCTTTCTCTTCTATCTAGTGATATGGGGTGAAGGTGGGGGGAGGGAAATGAAGGGTAGGAAAAAGAAGCCACAAAATAGCCAACACTAGCTACAAGCAAAAAAGAAACAAGGAGAAAGAAATGAGGTTCAAGGATCTCTCTCTCTCTCTCTCTTTCCCCCCCTCTATCGTTCTTTCTCTCCTATCTAGTGATCAGGTGTGGAATTGGGGTGGGGTAAAGGGTGGGAAAAAGTAGAAAGACCCACCAAGTAGCAAAGGCCAGTCACATTGTATAATGGATGGTCTGAATTCCATTGCGTACTCACTTGTCTCTGCCCATCCATCAGTCAGCTTTATTATTATTACTCTATTGCAGAGTGAATTACAGACATCAGGATTGTTCTCATTAAGTAGAATTCAGACTTGGCTTATAGTTTTGACTTTGTAAAGCTTTGCATACGTAGCACACAATGCTTCAATCTTAAGTGTACTTTTCCTGAGTTTGATGAATGTTTGATAAAGATACAGTAAGGTTTTAGATAATACTGTACTTTTATGATTACAAAAAGTGGTATTTCTCTGTAAATCCTTGTCTGTCTACTTTGTACACTTGCAAGTGTGCTTTTGTAGGTGTTATAAATAAACTGCTGTGCTAAAGGCTTTCACATTTTGATGGGCATGCTGAATTGCCCTCTTAAGAGGACTTTATCTATTTCTATGCAGGTCAGCAATATAGCAGTGTTTGGGAGTGCTCTTCCCTGTATCTCTCCACGTGTGAAACACTGCCTACTCACTCCACATCTCCTCATCTGCAACAGCTACCCATTAGGTTTTCTTTTTCTATTTGTAAGCTGTCTTTTCATATATTTACTTTGTGTGCCTCTTATCAGTCATGCATTATAATATTCTTTTTGGGAATGCTTTGTCTGTAATTTTGTTTTTGAAGTGTTTTGAGCTCAGAAATTTAAATTTTTTTGTGGTCACTCAGTGTTTGCAGGTCTTGATTGTGAAGGCCATCCTAACACCAAGCATTTAAAATCACTTGCTCTTTTTTTCAGGGTCGTTTTTATTGACCTTTACAAGGAAACAGAGATCATTGTGACTAAAGTGCTAGGGAAGTTAGCTTTAAACCCTGAGTTAAATTCAGAGAGTAAGCAGAATGCTGGAGCCTTCAGACATGAGCAGCAAATGATGAATAGTTTTCATACTTACGGAATAGTAATAAAACCAGTTTTAGCTAAGGTGGAGAGTTATAGGAAACTTAAGTTTATGGATATATGTTTGACATTGTTTCTTATTAACTTATTTTCCTCTAAAATTTTCATTCTGACATTCCAATTTTCTGTCATATTGTCATTTTTTGTTACGTTTCTTTCCTCAGTGACTCAAATTTTTCTTCTGTGGTAGTGAAATTAAGGTGCCTAAAATGGCAAGAAAGAAAAGATTGTATACCTTCAGAATAAATTGAACATTGTAAATATTTCCTCAGGGTAGTTTATTACACTTGAATTATAATTTCTTTAAAAGCAGTTTGTGCTGTAGTAATTTACATCAATATGAAGCTAGTCACTGTACTCGAGTGTAGTCACCAGATAGCAATCTCCAGTGTTGAGGAACCAGTCCATCAACTAGTCACTTCAAAGTTTGATTATGAGCTCACCATTTACTATACAAATTAGCATGTGGGGATCTCCAGCTAATGAAAGTATTTGGGAAATGCCATTCTTAAACCTGAGCAGCACTGTTGAGTTTGGTTGTTGCTCAGGGTGTGTAATAGTTTCTGTCCAGCCATCAGCCACACCTGGTAGCTCTCCTCGATGGAGTGACCCTGCCATTCTACCAGTGACAGGCTCTCGGCTGTAACCAGCTGTGGGCTCCTGGAAGACCACTGCTCTCCCTGGACTCCTATAAGGACTATATGGTGCTAAGTTTTAATAATCAGGTATTTGTTTTCAATATTTAATGGTCTGTTCCTTGTTTAATTTCTCTGGGCTCAGTCTTCGTGGGATGCTGTTGTTTTAGAGTTTGCTATCTACATGTTTTCGGTCAGGAACCGGCCCATCTTAAGTGACTTTGTCACTGTAGTAGTTTTTGTTGTGAGGGATTGATCTTTTCATAATAAGAAAAATTTGTTATTTCAAAATTAAAGGAATTAAAGACAGATTCAAAAGACGACTACTTGATGATATTCCTACTTAACAGATTCATATATCTGTCTCTACTGTTAATGTTAGGAGTAAGCCACAAGAGTGTTGTTGCATGTGAGCTTAGTCTTTGGTCCTGTATAGAATTGGAGCACTGAACGTCAGAAAGGTAAATGAAGTTCCTACTGTTGGGTGTGTTGGCAAGCAGAGACTCTGTCTTTTCTTGTATCTCTTGATAGTTTAGCCAGGCAGTAAACATATTAATAGTAAAACTCAGGCCAGCCTGGGCTACGTAGCAAAGCCCTTTTCTAACTTCCCATCCTCCCAGATTATTCTTTGCAGTGGTTTTCCTTTTAGCTATGCAGGTATTTGTGCTCCTTTAGCTTTAGAACAGTGATTCCTAGCAAATTACATAATATGCTTTACTCTTTCTGGTTTTCTTTACTTTAATGAACTGTCTCTTAAAGACCTGGCTCTAGTCTTATTTTAGAATTCTTATAAATACACTGATTTGGACTTTATTTCATTTAAATTGGGGGTGTATGTATTGCATTTGAGTTCTTCTGTTTTTCAACGGGAAGCTAGTACCTTTTAAATTAAAAATATATATATTTAAATTAATTTATTTTCTTGGTCTTGCTGGGGATTGATGCTAGCCTAGTAGTCTACTGTTGCTTAGCGCTGTATTCTTTTATTTTTTTTCTGTGCTTCAAGAGTTAGGAGTTTGTGAGGATGAGAGGAGAGGTATTCTTTTGAACTAAGTGGCCTTTAATGGCTGTTTTGGTAGCCTGGGGCCCTGCTGAGCACCAGCTAGGCCTTCAATGGAGCCCAGTTATTCATAGAATGAAGTAGTGGAGCTGTCATGTCTGCTGCAGATCTGGGAGTCGGTCTTGACTTGTTCACTCCCAGCACTGAACCAATTAGTAAGGCTCACTGATTGGCTTTTACTTCAGTAGGTCCCTTCTCTAAATTTAATTTTGACTTTTGTATTCTTTTAATCTAACTAATTTGTCTTTAACTTTATTCTCCACAGGAGAGTGTTAATATTTTATTTAAAGTACAGATCTTACCTAACCCCCACTTTAATAACTTTCCTGTGCGCACAAATGAAGTCTGAGTGTTCTAAATGACATGTTTCCCTCATGAAAGGGCACTGTCCTTGTTTCTGAGTCAGTCCATGGGGGGCTTTATGACTTCTGCTGGCAGATTGTGATACTTCCTGTGACGCTCAGCTTAGTCACCCTGTTCTGGCCTCTTTTTGCTGTACTGTTGCCCTGTTTTTGCCTTAGATAACCTTTACTCATCTTTCAAGATTGAGTTCAATTTGTGTCTGTTCAGGAAGTCCTGCTTGAATCCCAGTGTCACTAGGTCCATCTTCTGTGCATTTACTGGCAACTTGTTCACAGATCTGGAGTTTACCATAGTAAATTAAACCCTTTTAAAATGACATTTCCCAAATGGACTTGGTTTATTTAAGCAAAGGCTATGCCTTATTTATGGTTGTATCTACAATGTCTAGGAAGTGACTCTTAAAAGAATTTACTAAGCTCACTACTGTACCACTGACATCTTAGTGAAGGCAGAGCTTAGTTTTTCTGAGCCAACATTCATCTGGATGATACACCTGGCTTTGAGTCTTGTGAGGAATTCAGGGGACATGGAATGGAGTCTGGGAATCTGTCTTTTTTTTTTTTTTTTAAGTTTCCTAGTTGATTCTAGTTTGTTGCAGGTTTGAAAATGACTGACCTAATTAACTATTATACCATTATAGTTTGTGTCAGAGATGCCCCTAAATCGTGTACAGTAAGTAGTTGTTTAAGCTTAGTAAGGTATGCCTACTATAGTACAGATATGTTTTAGGTCACTTGATGGATATCACTTGTCTGTGAAATTTGAGCTCACTTGGAGACTTTCTCATTTAGGGATGTGTTGCTGATTGTGAATTCTCAGCTGAATGATAGTCCCACTTCAACAGGAGTTTTCCTGAGTTGATAGTAAGGAGATTAGTTGGGTTTCATCCCACAGATTTTAGTTATTTATAATTTTCACTTAATTTTAGTATTTCAAAATTATTTTTTAAATATTTTATTGTGTTTTTAAGTACATATACAGTCTTTATGTTTATATTTGCATATACCCACAAAGTCCCACCCAGATCAAGGTATAGAATATTTTTGGTCCTTTAGAACTTTTGATCAAATTCATTTCCAGCTAGAATACAAGATAACCAGAATTAGAGCCTGTGATGTTAGCCTCCTGGTTAAAGTGCTAAGACTTTTGCACATGTCTTTTGGTGGACATACTCATTCATTTCTTTTGTGTTTACACATGAAATTTGTAGATAAGGTTAAACAAGTATTTCTGTGATTTATTTTGAACAGTTAAGATTAAATTGTTTGAAGATTTTAGTGAATTTTGTATTTGTTTTGCTAAGTGCTTGTTATTGAGACAAAACTCAAATATGCACAGGAAACTCAATAAATGTCATGAAGTTTCCAGAGATGTAGTTTTTCAACTGAGTAATTTTTCCATGTTAGTAACTCTTGCTTTTCTCTCTAGGATTGTCTTGCCTGTGGGCTGGCAGGCAGTTATAGGACTGCAGAATGGGTCTTCGGATTCACTTTGTTGTTGACCCCCATGGCTGGTGCTGCATGGGTTTGATTGTCTTTGTCTGGTTATACAATATTGTTATAATTCCCAAAATTGTCCTCTTTCCTCACTATGAAGAAGGACATATTCCTGGCATTTTAATAATAAGTAAGTTTCTAAGTATTATTGCCTTCTATAAAGATTTTTTTCTAATTGTGAATGTTTTGAAGTACAGTGTCTCCATGACTTCCTTTGACTATGCTATTTCAGTAGTACTACTAAACAATAGCTTTTCTTACTGGGAGAGATAAGATACTAACTCTATATTTATTTTACTCTGAAAAGTTTAGGAAGGCCATTTTGTTCAAGAGAAAAGCCTGACAACAGGATTTGTATTTAATTGCAAACATGGGAGGTTATTGATTGATTGATTGAATATTATTTTAAGACAGGGCTTCTCTCTGTAGCCCAGGGTGGCTTCAGACTTAGCCATCTTTCTGCATCTCTTATGCATGACTGGGACCCCAGCATCTCTGTGCCTGGCTTGAAGATGGAGGCATTATAAGGAAAGGGATGGGATATATTACTGGGAGATGAGAATTTCATGATTCTAAAAATGACTTGATTGTGATGCCACTGGATCTCCAAGATCATTATTATCTGCTGCAGCCCAAAAATTATGGCTTGCTTATGCTACTGACAGTCAGATCACAAGGACACATTGTTGCGGTAGTTTCTTAACCCAATCAGCCCGTATTAAAAACACACCACCCTGTTATTATATTTATAAGCTATATGCCTAGATTGGGCAGATCTGTCACTATACTGTTTTAGTCCCCAGCTATGAAACCCCTCGCTACTTGCAGCTTCTCTAGGCCATGTGGTTCTGCTCCATATTGGCTTCCACCTCCTCTTCCTCTCTCCTCTCTCCTTCTGCCCCCACTCTCTAAGACCTCTAGTCCCACCTTTCCTTTTCATTGACCAATCACAGGCTCTAGCCTTTATTTGACCAGTTAAATGGGAAGAAGGTTCACATGAGATCACCTGAGTATGCAATCAATTCCTCTTTGTCCTGGGCAGCCCCTCTTTTTTTTTTTTTTTTTTAATTAAATATTTTCTTTATTTACATTTCAAATGTTATCCTCTTTCCTGGTCCCCGCCCTCAAACCCTCTATCCCATCCTCCCTCCCCTGCTTCATAAGGGTGTTCCGCCATCCACCCACCCCTGCCTTCACACCCTGGCATTCCCCTACACTGGGGCATCAAGCCTTCACAGGCCAAAGGGCCTTTCCTCCCTTTGATGCCCGACAAGGCCATCCTCTGCTATATATGTGGCTGGAGCCATGTGTTCCTCCATGTGTACTCTTTGGTTGGTGATTTAGTCCATGGGAGCTCTGGGGGGTCTGGTTGGTTGATATGGTTGTTCTTCCTATGAGGTTGCAAACCCCTTCAGCTCCTTCAGTTCTTTATCTAACTCCTCCACTGGGGACCTGTGCTCAGTCCAATAGTTGGCTGTGAGTATCTCCCTCTGTATTTGTCAGGCTCTGGCAGAGTCTCTCAGGAGACTGCTGTGTCAGGCTCCCATGAGCATGCACTTCTTGGCATCCACAATAGTGTCTGGATTTGGTGACTGTATATGGGATGGATCCCCAGGTGCAGCCCCTCTTGAGGAAGCAGAATTAACATCAGAATACGAACAGCACCAGTGCAATCCACAATCCATATTTCCCCTTTTTGTTCAATAAAAAGACTCCTTCCCCTCCCCATATATAAATTGAGCACAACCATAACAATTACTCAAATATAAATATAAAATATGATATATCCTTAACATCCAATCTATCATATTTGTCAATTTAGATAAAGTTACCATCTATCCTAGCTTAAAGAGTCTACAGTTCTATACCTGAGTTATGTTTTGATTTTAACTTGTATTATCATCTGAAAACCATTCTTTCAAATCTATATCATCTTTCTCAATCCTAAATAGGTTAAGTTTGCTTATGAGACTATAACTAGTTTTCAACCCTATTAGAAATCCGAGAATGAATTAAATATTACCTGAATATATAGGAAGCACAAAAACAAGGCTTCCAAAACTTAAATAAATTTGCAGAGACAGCTGACTACCTGGACAGTCCCCCATTCCTCAAAACGTTGGAGCGTTTGTCTTCAGCTTTCTGGGCCAGGATCATCTGACAGACCTTAAGTGAAGCAGCAACTATGAAAGACTAGCCTACTCTGTCTTGGCAGAGCTATACTGTTGACCATCCTGCATATGTCCTTTCCTGAGTAGTATTTTTTGTCTGTAGATGGATTAGGGCAATTCTTGCCCAGTGGCCAGCTTGCTACAACTGGAGCAACTCCATATGGAGGTTTTGATGCTCAATATCTTCTTTGAACCATGAAGTGGGTGCTGTTAGGAGCAGACCTGGCTTGTAGTCAAGTGATCTTTAGTAATGAAATAGCATTAAATGTCATATTTTGTATTTTCTGAAGTTTTTGAAGACTATCTGTGTGAAGTATATCTGAACTGTTCAACCTTAACTACTCTTAGCTATTTCTATTTGAATAATATTGAAGACACTTTATTATAATTAAATCAGAATCTTAACTTGTGTTACGTTATCATCCTAAACAGTTTGTAATAGCAGCTCTAGAAGGACTGAGTCAAGGCCTTGTATTCTTAAATGAGCTGCATGGGCACAATGCCTATCTTAAGAGTAACAACATTAATTTCAAATTTTATATCAATATACAAAGATTTATACCAATGAAAACCTTAAATTTGTATCAATATACATAAATTCTATTCCAGTATAAGAAATTAAAACTTCAATTTTGCATCAATATAAGGGTTTCTACAATGTAAGGTTATGCCTATACAATGCTTTGTTTAAGAGTAAATTTAATATCTCTATTTGTCTATTTCTATAATTTCTATAATATTACTATACCCCCCTTTTCTTTCCACCCCCTGCTCCTTTACCTAAGAAGGAAGGGTAGAGAAGAGAACAGGAAGGTAGAAACCCCTGACTCTAAGCTCTCTAGTTTTCTTCCTGTCCAAAGTGACTCGCAGCCACACATCTAGACAGTGTTTACAGCTTTCATGTCCTTCCCTCATTTAGATCTCATAGCAGCTAAAAGAAATATAATCCTGTCATACATACTGTGAGGTGTGGCCATTATCCTGTAGTCCTCAGAAGACTGAAGCAGGAAAATGGTGACGCCTAGGCCAGCCTGAGCTCCGTAGTCAGATGTACATCAGACAGACAGACATTGCAGTCAGGTCCACATCAGTGAGCACTATTTCCTTTTTATGTGTTCAATGTATTGGGTTTTTTTCCCCTATAAAATGCCTATTTTTTTTTTTGAGCAACAGAGAATTATAGGATGTGTTTATTATTTTTTCCTATGTATTAATTTAAACATGTAATTATGATGACTGAATCTCAATTGTTAATATTATTTTTATGGTTACTTTTAACATTCAAAAGGCTTTAATTCTTCACTTTTGAAGTACATCTCTTAAGATTCATTGAAAGAGGCAATTGGAAAGCACTAATTTAGAATAATTTTGAAGATAGAGTTGATATAAGATTAAATGTTGAATTTTTTAAATGCTGTTTTGATTCTTTTAAATGAGTCCATTCATTTATTTATCATTACTGGGGTCACTGTGTGAAAGAATTTCATTTATTATATGTTTATCAGTTATTTTGGAAAATCATATTTAAAATTGATACATTTAGTGTAGGCGTCATCTTGACAGGACTATTTGAAATAGTAAAATAAATCCACATTTCATTTTTACATATAGTCTGTTGGTAAAGTTATCCTGATAGGTGTTGACTGAAATGCATATTTTAAATTTTAAGTTTGTTGATAAATGTTTTAAATGGCAAATGACTAGTTTCTGTGTTTAATTTCATATTACAGTATTCTATGGCATTTCCATATTTTGTCTGGTTGCCTTAGTGAGGGCCTCCTTAACTGATCCTGGAAGACTCCCGGAAAATCCCAAGATCCCACATGCAGGTATGGTGTTCTTTAGGTTCATCCATTTTTCTGATGTTGAAATTCATTTACTGACATGTTACTACCTCCAATATCTGCTTATGTAAGTCATTTGAAACCACTCTCAAGTCTTGATTACATGTCTGTTTTCAGCTGCAAGCACTTCCCTCCCCATTCTGTGCCTGCTCTTTTCGTTCCTTTTCGATCCCCATCCATTCTGAGTATGTGGGTTACTTTAACCTCTGTGTGTATGTGTGGTGCTGTCGCTCTGAGTCTCCAGAAGAATCTGCCACCACTTATAACAAATAAGTATTTGTTGAATGAAACAAAAATTACCTGAGAGATTCTGGTTTATTTAAGAACAGGATTTTCACCTTGTGATATTGATAAGTTGCTTAGAACAAATAATTTTAGTGTTATAAACATTAGTTGCCATTTTTCTGAAGGTTCTAGCAACTTAATGAAAAATTGAAAACCTTTGTTTCTGATACAATTGAAGTAATTTTTTTATTCTCTTGACAGATGATCATTCAAACCATGAAAAATGGATTGTTTAATATACCAGATACAATAGAAGCTCACTTTAGCTCATCTTTGATTATTTCTGTATTAGCTTTGACAGTTCTATACTTTTCTATATGTTTTTGTAGTACATTTTAGAGCTGGAGTATTTTCTATAATAATTTAGTGGCCTTTAAATTTTTACTTTCAAATTTTCTGGGAAGCTTAAAAAAAAAAAAAAAAACCCTCAGTGCCCAGGTTACAACTTATATCAGTTAAATCAGAATACCTGGGCACAGGCACAGGTTTGAGTTTCCTGAAAGATTGCCTGTGGCTCCAGTGTGTAGCGGAGTTTGGAACCAAAGTAGTAACTCCATATGAAATGTGATGACTCGTCACCATACAGAGCCCTCCAGAAATATTAATTCTTGTTTTTTGAGACTTGTTATTCAGGGCCTTACTTGGCTCACAGGCTTAAAGATTAAATAATGCTGTTTGTGTAGCTTCAGCACTGCATTTAATATGTAGTTCTGTTCACCTGGTGTTAGTTGTAACACAGCTCTTAGTAGTTACTGTACGTCTATTGTGGAGTGAGAGTGCTCCCTCCCTGTAGACTCCCTCCTGGGCAGTATAGCTGAAAGCTGTATATATCATATCCACATTCTGCTGCCTGAACACTGAAGTGCAGTAGCTGCCCAACAAAGAAATCCTGCAGAAATGGGGTAGACTCAACTGCCCTGCATGCTTGAGTTTGCTAATCTACTTGTCTGGGCCCCAGCATCTTAAACTATGGGTCCTGTAACTGAATGTGAGGGTCATGAAAACTTAGAGTACAGTAAAAGACTTTGGAAATGCAAAACATAATTCTAAATCAAATGATGACTCTGCATCTCTTGTAGCACTTGGGTCTACTGAGCTGTGGGTGATATCACTGAGTTCTGAATGCAGTGCCTCCGTGTGTGTGGTGCGTGTGTGCGTGTGTGTGTGTGTGTGTGTGTGTGTGTGTGTGTGTGTGTGTGTGTG
>JANHMN010000004.1:62832413-62857148 GCA_030674055.1 Rhabdomys pumilio
TGTGTGTGTGTGTGTGTGTGTGTGTGTGTGTGTGTGTGTGTGTGTGTAATAAATGCCACCTGAAATACCCCGGCTCATAACTCATAATCATGACATATTATTGTATGTATGAATTTTATTTTTTTTATTGTATATACAAAATTTTCTTCTTATAAGTTTTCTTCTGAGGAAACAATAAAGAAAACAAGGACAATATTTTTCTACCATATTTATCTTACTGGAATGTTAGATTTTGAACATGCTGTTTGAAGAGCTAGATGAGATGCTACATGTCTGTAATCCTAGCACTCAGGAGGCAGAAGCAGACGCACTAGCCACAAATTCAAGGCCAGTCTGGTCTGCAGAGTGAGTTTCAGACCAGCTTGATCTACATAGTGAGTTTTGGGCAAACCAGGGTCTCAAGAAAAAAAATTTTTTGCTTAAATTTTGACTGGAGTTTTATTTAAAAACTTGTTAAATGCTATTTGCCTCAGGATTATGGCAGAATTTTTAATAATTTCTGAAATAACTGTAGATGTTTTGCTGCTATTTTGTCCTCTGTATTTATGTCCACTGTTCTCAGCCCTGAAGATTTAAAATCAAAACATCTATCAACTCTGCAAAACATTTTAAAGCATTTTCTTTTGCATTATCAAATATTCATCAAAGATTTCTTTATGTAAAATAAACACAAGTATTATGGTATAAAGTTCTTTAAGTGTCAAAGTTATGTGTGAACTAAATAATTGTTATAAAACAATTATGATTTATAAATAATGTTTGATTTGTAAACTTACTTACCTACATAGCTGGATCATATGAAAACTTCTCTGGTAAACAGATGACAAGTGCGACAAGTTAAAAGCCCTGTTCGGACAGCAGAGTTAGAGGCTCTTTCTCTATAACCAGGCATTCTCTTCCCCCAAGACACAGGATGTTAGGCCTGGAAGAAAGCATTGAGTATCTCTAGACTGTTACATGCTAATTCATCAAAATGGTGCTTTCTGGTGCCATTATACAGTTTCCTTCTTGCTTTCAGTAGTAAGGCTAGCTTGAGTTGTTTAAACTGGATTCCATATTGTTTCTCTCACGATGTGTTTCCATCATAAAAAGAACTATAAGAGATGATGTTTTACACAACAGTTGATTTGATACAGATTTTATTTTTATTTTCCTTCAAAATACTTAGAACAGAATGTTTTTTTCACATTTTCCTATGTAAGATGGAGTTTGCTGATCTATAGCCATTAGACTGAAGAGGTGGGATTTAAAAAGGAGATTTTTTTTTCAGAAAACTGAATATTATTATCATCTTCTTTTAAAAAAATTTTAGAATATTTTTGAAAAATTTAACTTTCATAATTTATGCAGTCATTTAGTACCACACTGTGCAAGGACCACACTATATATAATAATGTTCATTGTGAAGCTGCTATGTCTGTCTCATCTGCTGTGAGATTATGAGGGTAGCAGAAGCATAAGTGCTGACATTTTAAGACTTTTATAGTGGTAAAATTTCATTTTATTAACTGCAAAGATTGTGCATCTTGTATAAGGAAGCAGTTATTTTATCTTGGAAGATGAATTAATAGTTCTTATGGATGTAATTAGAACAATTTGTGATGAAAACATACCTTTTTTTCTTCTGCAAACCTTTAATTGTAGACTATTTTCTTATAGCCCACAGGCAGTTGCTGACTGGGTAATAGGCTGAAGCTGATTCTAGCCCTGGGTTGGCTGTGGCACAAGTAGTGACAGTTCAAAGCCAACCTAGGCGACATAGTATCTAGACCCTGTCTTATCAAAACAAAGCTCATCTGTTTATTTTCATTAAATACTAGTGATTTTTCTAACCTTTGCTTCTTTATTGGATGGATACCTTCTAAACCCAATCTGACCTCTAGCCTTCTTCTAAAACACATGCCCCAAATAATTCATTAATATTAAAATGTTCTAGGAAAATATGATTGGTTTCAACTTATTTATTGACTAAAACTAAGACTCAGTATTCTTTCTTTTTTAGTTCTTTTAGATAATATAACTTATATAAATTAATTAATTGATTTATATAAAATTCTAATATTTTGGCTAGGCTTAGAGTTTTATATCACTTACATTCTCATGAGTTTTTTAGAACTGTGCTTTCTGTCATTTACTTTGAAACAGTACTATCTTATTTTTGTAGTGTTAAGATAGAAACGTATAAAACACATAGCATATACAGCAGCATTTATGGCAAATGTGCTGGCTAATGTTGGAGACTCAGCAAAAAGAGAAATGTCTTCGTGAAACAAGTTGAAGATGCCCTGTAGAATTTAGTAGTAGTTGCTAAGTCTCAGCATCACTCATGTGCCTTCTAAGTGGATCTGCTCTCCTCATAGAGCGGGAGCTGTGGGAGCTGTGCAGCAAGTGTAACCTGATGAGGCCGAAGCGCTCCCACCACTGCAGCCGCTGCGGCCACTGTGTGAGGAGGATGGACCACCACTGTCCTTGGTAAGGAGACACTTGTTACCGCTTGCACACAGCATGCGAGTGTGTTGGTGCACATCTCTAATTCCAGTACTCAGGAGCTATGGCAGGAGGATTAACTAAGGAAAAGACAGTCTGAGAACCTGTCAGCGTTAAGCAAAAATTACATTAAAGTTACTCCATTAAACATTTTTTCAATAAAAATGATTCTTGCAAATTTCAGAGTAAACTATAGAGGTCTTATTCCTGCTACCAAGAAAACATTTGAGCAAAAACTTTGAGCAGAAAAAATTGAGCAGAATTAACACATACCCAAATACACAGAAGGACTAAGGTGCTTCTTCTATCAAAGGAGGCTTGGAGGCCGAGTGTTTGGTACAGTCAGATGTGTGGAAGCACTTACCTCACAGCTGTTTCTCTTGTGGGGAGAAAACCACGATGTGCACTGCTTAGAGTCCTCTCCCTTACTCAGGTGAAGAACAACACTTCAGATTCGCTGATAACTCTCTTCTGCTCATTATACCGTTTACAGTGCTTTCTGTTGGATAGTAACATTTTGTACATGTTGGATATATGTAAGTGCTAATTAGCTTTCTGTAGAACTGCCAATATCTTTGGTCAATAGGGGGCTCTGTTGTAATATTTAAAGTCATTCTGTTAAAAAGTAGATTTAAAGAATGCTCTGAGAATCTATTGTATTTCACTTCAAAGCTGTCACAAAAAACTTTGAGCAAGATATTATATTTAATTCTGCTTATCTGACATTGGTATAAAATAGAGCTTTATAAATATATATGCATATATATATTTGTGTATACATGCATGCATGCATGTATATATGAAATTAACTGTATAATAGCCTTCTTTAGCTTTCATCCATTTACCTGCAGTTGGCCAAAGAAGACAGTCCACCTTCGTCTAACGATGCTAGTCAATTTCATCCCCTTATGTGATAACTCATTTTCATAACAGTACTAATTAGCAAACTTTTAGTTGAAATTGTTTTTTAACTATAGACTGTTTATTTACATAGATTTCCAGAGACTAAAAGAACAGAATAGCATTTTAAATAAAAGTACTTAAGGTTTTTTAATTGTCTAAATTTAGTATAAGATATTGTATACTATGCCATACAGTGTTTAAAAAAATGTACCTTACATTTTAAATAGATAATTTTTCAAGTAAAATTTTAAACTTCGGTGGTACTTACAGTCACAATAATAGCATGTGAAAAGTACTATGTGAAACCTGCAGGTAATTAGTTCTCACACTGAAAATTCATAGCACTTTTTTTGGTATTAGTTTTCCTAATCAACTAAAAAGATAAACAGCTTTATGGTACAGCTGGGTAGTGCTGCTTCCTTACAAAAGAATGCCATAATTAAAAACAATCATCTGGGGAATGTGTCAGTACTAGTAATCTATGTTTAAGAGGTAAAGACTAGGTCGTTGGTGAGGAAATGAAGCTCCCTTTAACTTGAAGTGTAATGTTGAGATATTTCTGTTCTTAGGCTTCAGTGTCTGTTTCAGGGTATTGATGGGAGATTAGTGAGGAAGGCCTGGTCTAGATTTGGGGATTTCTGTGATTGAATTTTCTAGCAGTGTGCTGCTGAGGTCCAAGTGAGGGCAGTACATGATATTAATTTGAAGCAGAGGATTCTTATGTTTTAACAAACTGTAGCATTTTAACAATCTGAGCTTCAGATCTGATCTGATGGCCTGCAGCTCTCCGCTGCCTCAGGTCTTTGTTTTTGTCTCTGACTGTTCTTTCTAAATAGTTAAACTCAGGCACCCACATGCTTAGTGAGGGCTCTTAGCCTTTCAGGGTTAGATGCTGTTTCTGAGCAAGGACATGTGCTGTGTTGTTCTAGAGCCAGCTGAGGAGAGGAAGGCTGGGTGGCAACAACTGAGCAGAGTTTTGAGGCTTGAGTGAGCCACTTCTCTTAGGGTCTCTGTTGCGGTAACAGGGCTTAGAATTGTCCTGTTTATCAAGTGTGTGCTCTGTAATCTCAGACAAACCTCCACAAGCATTCCAGCTCAGTTCTATTTTTGATTTTTTTTTTTTAAAATGTAAAACAACATATCTTAAAGGTAACAATTTAAGCTACAAATTCAACTTTCCATGTATATATATATATGCATTCCCTCCTTTGGTGATAATGTAGTCCTATTTTGAAGGAAAACATTCATATAATTTTGAGAAAAATAATTTTATATTGAAATTTTAAATTAGATTTTTAATGATATAAAAACCTTAAGAATATACCCATTTTGTAAACTAGGATATGCATTTTAAATGAACCTTGATAATTTATGATTATAGATTTTCATTTTTATAGTTAGACTTCGCTGTTGTTTTGACAGAGAATACATGTAAGTGGTTTTGGATACATTTTTAGTTTCAGCAGCCAAGGATAGATATTTCATAAAGTAAACATATGAAAATAAAATGGTGAGCCTAACAGTTCTGTCCAAGTGGCAAGTCTGAGCTGTCTTTCTCTAAAGTACTCAGATTGCTGTCCTCTGCTAGAGTGCTACAAAGAAGGGCAGGGTCCAGAGAAAGGCTCTTCTTCTAACTGAGGCCTAAATCCATTATGCGCCTTCCTGTGTCCGCTGACACAGGGCCCTGGGCTGCTGTGAGCTAGAGGAGCTAGAGAGCTAGCCTCCTTGGGAAAGGAGAAGGCACGTTAAAATGTGTATCTTTAAATAGTTGGATTTTGCCAGGCGGTGGTGGCGCACACCTTTAATCCCAGCACTTGGGAGGCAGAGGCAGG
The DNA here is from genome assembly GCA_030674055.1 of Rhabdomys pumilio. Lineage (NCBI taxonomy): Eukaryota > Metazoa > Chordata > Mammalia > Rodentia > Muridae > Rhabdomys > Rhabdomys pumilio. Next base: position 62,837,636 of record JANHMN010000004.1, read on the forward strand.
CGGATTTTTGAGTTCGAGGCCAGCCTGGTCTACAGAGTGAGTTCCAGGACAGCCAGGGCTACACAGAGAAACCCTGTCTCGAAAAAAAAAACAAAAAACAAAAAACAAAAAACAAAAAAACAACAACAACAACAAAAAGTTGGATTTTTAGCTTTAGGTGCGACTTACCTTCATGATCCTGATGTGAGCATCTTACTAAAACTTAAATGTTTCTTTTTCATTTTCCCTTTAGGATAAACAATTGTGTGGGTGAAGACAACCATTGGCTCTTTCTGCAGTTGTGTTTCTACACTGAGCTGCTTACTTGCTATGCACTGATGTTTTCTTTCTGCCATTATTATTACTTTCTTCCACTAAAACAGCGTAATTTGGTAAGACATGTTTATATCCACTAATGTTAGCGCAGCTGTGACGTATGCCATGGACATGGTAGTTCCTTGAGTGCAGTCAACAGTAGCAGCGACAGCCTCAGACCTCGAGCTTTACACTGCACTGGGTTTGAGAAAGTGCTCTGTTGTTCTTTTAGACAAGTCTCTTTGTGACTATTTGTGTTGAGTAGATTTCTTCAGAAGACAAAACATGAGCTCTTTCAGTGCAGGAGTCTTGGTTTAAAAGTAATGTAAAATAATGAAAACAAAGGAAACGTATAAAAGATCTTGGGTTTTTCTTTTTAAAATAAAATCAGACAGCTTTATTTATTTATTTTACTATTTTAAAAAATTTTATATAATTTATTTTGCATATTCTTTCTTCTCCTACTTCTCCCAGAATCTTCCCACCAAAATTTATCCACTCATCCCTTCCCTTCCTCTTTCCTCCCCTCCCTTCTCCTCTCCTGTCTCTCTGTCTCTGTCTCTGTCTCTGTCTCTGTCTCTGTCTTTCTCTGTCTCCCTCTCTTTCTTTCTCTCCAAAAACAAAAGCAAAACACCAAGCCAACAAAATCCAAGGTCAAAGAACACCAAACCATAACCAAAAAGGAGGACATAAAACATGGAGTGTGTTTTTTATTGGTCAGCTATGCTGAGCATTAGATCTGTCCTGGAGTGTGGGAAGTTGGTTACATTTCTTAAGGTTCTCAAAGAATAGTTAACATTTGAGAAGAGGACTCTTTCTTTTTGTTTTTGTGTTTTAAGCCTAGATCTAGCCTAAGGTAGCCATTAACTCTTTGCCTCCCAATTCATTTCATTGGCACATAGGTATGTGCCACCATATCTGGCCTTCTGCCTCCAGCTCTCCCTAGCAGTAAGAAGAGTTTGTAGAATGTTCTAGAGCAGTGGTTCTCAACTTCCTAATGCTGTCATTCTTTAATATATTTTCTCATGTTGTGGTGACCCCCAAGTATAAATTTGTTTTTGTTGCTACTTTCTAACTCTAACTTTGCTACTCTTATGAATCATAATGTAAATATCTGTGTTTTATGATGTCTTTGATGGCCCTCATGGAAGGATTGATTGTATGATCCCTCCCCCCCCCCCCCCCGCATGGGGTCATAACTCACAGGTCGGGAACCTGTTATTTCTAGGTATAGATCATTTGAGCAATGCTCAGACTTGTCTAAATGGTGTTGATGCTGGCAGCCCTAGAGCCTTTGGTTCCTGACTCTGTCAACACTATACTATGGCCTTCTCACTGTAGAGTTTCTAATACTCACAAGAGAATGGAAGACAGTGGAGTGAGTGAGGCACTGCACATAGAAAGTGTGCAGAGAGGGTGATTTCCCAACTGGCTTTAGTTACAGAGCTGCTTTAAACACACTTTATGCTATTTTTCCATTTTATTTGGGCCTTGGTTATATTTTTAAAGGATATTCTCTCTCTCTCTCTGTGTGTGTGTGTAAGAGAGAGAGAGGGAGAAAGAGAGAGAACTGATGGAGATGGGTAGTTTTTCTTTCCAATTATACTGTTTATGCCTTTGCATATAAAATGCCATGGTGATAGGTGTGTGGTTAAGCTGTGAAATGCAAGAGTTGGGAGTCTTAGTTCTGTGTGTGATTGCTTTGGTGTGGATGATTGGTCTGAGACCTGGCTGTTCCGGGTGACTACAAACCTCAGTGGAGCTGTGTCTTACTAGTGATTGGATTGTTATTATTAAATATGGTGTATGTCATTAAAATTGTATCCAATAACTAAGTAAAATTCAAAAGACAATTTTGCTACTTATTGGTACTGATCATTAATTGTAGAGCCTCGTGTAAGCCAGCCATGTAAGCCAGCCATGCAGCTGAGCTGTATTCGCAGCCCACCCTTAGTTTTCAGACAGGGCCTCACATTGGCCAGGCTGATCTTGAGCCTCCTCTTACTCTATTGCCAAGACAAGCCTTGAGTTTGTAGCCTTCCTGTCTCAGCCGTCAGAAAAGATTTCAAATGACTTTGTCATTTTCACACTGAAAATACAGTGCCTGTTTCCATTAGAGTTTTAGAAAGGTTTCATTTTGCTTAAGGTTAATTTGTGGCATAATTGGTGTTAATTAGAACATGTGAATCATCCAAGAAAACTGTGTGAAAATTGAACCTCAGAAGAAGTGTTTTAAAATTGTTCCATGGGGTTAAGGTTGTAGTTTTTCAAAGTGTGAGGAAAAAAGATGTGAGAGGTGTCAGTGGAGAGAAAAAGATCATGAAGAGAGACCCCTTTCTGGGCAGGGCGGTATCAGCAGCTTCTGCCTCTAAGGGGCTAATGGACCTCCGTATTTAGGTTTTGTTGATTAGGTTTTTTTGGGGGAGGGGGGACAAAAAGCTATTCTCATTTTTCCACGCATAGTCTGTGACTACTTTTGTGCTCCAACAAAGTTGAGTGGTGGTGACAAACTGTATGGCTAGCAAAACTTAAACAATAAGTACCTGGCTGTCAGTAGTAAATTTAGTATGGTAGTCGAGAGGTCATTTTGAAAGCAGGCACTCTAGATTCAAATTCTTACTTTCTTTTATTATGCATATAAATAACCCTCGATAGGTTGTTTAACCCCTCTTCTGTGTAATTTCATTTTCTGAAAGGTGTGAATAATAATGAAACTAAATAGTTAATATATTTAGCCTGGCATGGTGGTTTTGTCTGTAATCCTAGAACTTTGGAGGCTGGCTGATTTCAGGAGCATCAGCAGTTCAGGGTCAGCCTCAGCAACATAGCAAGTTTGAAGCTAGTCTGGGTTATATAAGACCTCATCTCAAAAAGCTAAATCAACTGAGAAAAAAAGATAATAAATGCAGAAATACCTGGCAAATAGCATATGTTTATTTTATGTTACATTTGATTTCATGAAAACTCTCAGAAGCAGAGAATATTTTCTTTAGTCTATTTTTATGAAAAAATTATAAGCCATTGAACTGTATTACAGAACGTTTGGTGACATTCAAAAGAAATTCCAACAACAAATAAGAATGGCACAATTATACTTACATGGAAGATTTAGAAATTTGAAATTATGAGAATATTCTAGTGAGCAGCAAAGTATTCATGACCCATGGTGGTGGTTGTACTTGTAACCCTGGTGCCAGGGAGTTGGACAGGAGGAGCCCTGGACTGAAGACTAGTGCTCTAGCCTAATTGGTAGGCTTCAGGCCAGTGAGGGACCCTGCCTCAAAGTAGGTGTATGGCCTTCCCATTGTTACCTGAGGTTATCCTCTGTACTACCCAACATGCACAGGGGCCTGCACACACGTTAGCTGGCATACACACATAATGTGAAAGATAGGAACTCCAGGTGAATCAATGCCAACTAGAGGAAGAATTACATTTTAAAGTAGAGAAACTGATTATAGGTGGTATTTGAATGTATTTTCATACATGTACTATTTTTTTTACATATATACTAAATGTTAGAACATTAACAGTTAAAAGTCTATCAAAAGATTAAAAATCCTGGGGAGAAAATATGCAAAGCTATGTTTTAGAAACTCAGACAAGAGTAATGCAGACTTTTTAAAATAGTAATAATATCTTACTTAGTATTAATAAATGTCAATCAAGTGATCAGATAATATTAACTATTTTAAAGATATTTTGGTATAAGTAATTCTTTGGTATAGGAATATAACTGTTGTTTATGCCTAGCAATGTTGAGCAGGCATTGTTCTTTTAGCCTGAGCTTTCAAGTGTGTTGGTAGTAAGTGGATTACTTCATAGTTTACCCTTTTCTTTTTCTGTGCTCACCTTTATTTTAGAAGTGATGAAATGGACACTTAAAAATGTCTTTTCCAAGATCATGTAATTTGCCATTGAAGAATCTCTTGGCATGTTCCTATTTAGAACATGTTTTTTGAGTTAGAGGTGGCAGTTCATTCCGTGATCCCAAACTTGAGAGTCTGAGACAGGAGGATTGTCATGAATCTGACATAGTGATTCTCAGTATGAACTACTTCATTTCAACTCTCCTGGAAGAAGTTATCCCAGTTATAAACCTGAAATATTGTCATTTCTTCAATTTTGAAGAATTTATTGGTTAGCCCAGAATTATAGATGAACATTTACTTTCAGTTAAAGAATATTTTTCTTTGTCTTTTGGTTTCTCTAGTTTCACTATAAGGTCAGTTGTTGGTCTATTTCATCAACATAATGTGTTTTTTAATGGCCACTTTTGTGATTTTTAAAATTTTCATTCTTAGTTATTATTCTATAATTCTGTAATGTGCTCCAGTATTGTTTTCTTTGCATTTTTCTGTTGAAAATTTAGTGTAACTTCTTCAACCTGTGTGATGAAATTCTTAAATTATGAAATTTCTATCCCACTTTAAATATGCTGTGACCCTTTTTGTATAGTTTAGGATATAATTATGTATGTGTGAGGTTTCTGCACTTCCTGTCTTTGCAGTCTTTTTTTTTTTTGCATACCCCACAGTTTAATCTATTTTTCTGCTGATCTCTCTTCTGATTTATTAATGGTAGCTTTTCTACTCTACTCTCTTGAGTTTTTAATTCTGTTACACCGTACCTTGCACTTTTAGAATTCACACTTGATACTGTTTCTCATAGATTACTTCTTAGGGGAAATTCTGCATTTTGCCATTTTTCTTGAACATTTTAAAACGTCATTTCTTAATATTTTGGAGATTTATTTATTTTATTTTATGTGCATCAGTGTTTGGACTGACCATGCATGTCTGATGCCCATGGAGGAAAGAAGGTGAAGGGTCCCTGGAAATGGAGTTAGGGACAGTTATATGCCACTGGATAGGTATTGGGAAGCACACCCAGGTTCTCTGCAGGAGCAGCTAATGTTCTCAACTACTGAGCCATCTCATTAGTCCCTTCTTGAACATTTTAATTAAAGTTATTTTGATGCCCATACCAGATAATAATCTTCACCCTGATATGGCTGATTTCTTCTTTCTTTCTTTCTTTCTTTCTTTCTTTCTTTCTTTCTTTCTTTCCTTCCTTCCTTCCTTCTTTCTTTCTTTCTTTTTTTTTTAATCAAATACTGGGTAAATTGTATGGCTAGTTGTGGAAGATGTAGTTGATGTGTTTGATTTATTCTTGAATTTGTTTCTGTATAGGATAAAAGAATCCTCACCTTGACCCAATTGGGTTAGACCCAGTAGTGTTTTTCTCATACTGAACTGGGCTTAGTATAATGACTCTTTTTAGAAGATCATACTTACTGCACTTGCATTTTATAGGATGTTTGGTTGCTAAGTTTTATGAAGGACTTGTTTCATTTTGTTCTTACTCCTCAATTGTATTTTTCCAGGGTTTCAGCTGAAGAGCTGAGGTGTCTCTTGTGGATTGTGTTTTCTAGTGTCCTTCCTGTGATGATGACAAGCAGTGTACTGCTCCTCATACAGAGATGTACAGGCATCTCTGTGCTCTGGGGTCTCAGCCTAAGTTCTCACTAGGTTACTAGGTTGACTGCTGTTTACTGCCTTGCAGTAGCTGGTCACAGATTGGCTTTGTCTGACTTTTTACAGTGTCCTTAGGAAGCTTAGTCTCAGACATCTCTTACAGGTGTTGGTGGCAATAATACTTTTGTAATGGTTTCTTCTCAGGTGGTTCTAATCACTGCTGATGTTCTCACTTATATAAGTAAAGTTCTGTAGAGTGTTCAGTTTCAAAATGGTTGTGTCCCTAAGGTTTGGTTTGAGTACTGTTGGCTTCTGGACAGACTTGATGGTGAGGTAGAGATTATCAAAACAGAAAGAAGTCAAAAGTCAGCGTGAATCAAGAAAACTACAAGAGGCTTGATGTCGGATTTGAGATTAGAGCTGCTGTAAAACACTACAGTGAATGTTGTTGGGCTAATAATAGTACACTGTTCTTTTTATAGGAGTCCTTTTGAAGATGACATTGTAAAGTGTTACCACTAATTTCAGTAGGGAAGTCCACATTATCACATTGACATTAGTGGTGGTTACAGTCCATATGTATTTTTCTAGGTCCTTCTTTGTACCCCTCCATTATTCCTATAAACAATAAAAACTTGTATGCTGTCCAGAGAGTCATCCCTGCCTCATCTACTCTGTTACTACTTGAGATATACAGTAAAGACCCCAGAGTCCCTGGATTCACTGGGAGTTATGGTTACTGTGGGTCTCTTGAGCAGTAAGTGTGTGATTGACTGTGGTCCTACACTTTTGTCCTGAGGGAAATGTGAGGCATTGCCTGCTTTTCATTTATACCCTTTCAGGTAGAGAGATGGCAGTAAAGCATCTTTCTCCTGTCCTTAAATGCCAAAGCTGAGTGCTTCTAGGTTGGGAAAGAGATGTTATCAACTCCTAGGTGTGTGTTAGTTTCTTTGATAAAAGTGTTTAGTCTTCTAGAAGAATAGAATTGCCTGTGAATGGTACTTGCCAGTGTTTGTGAGAAGCTGGTAGGTTATAAATACCTCTCGGAAACAAGAATTGAAAGAAAGCAGGCTATTCTCAAATTCTGGGAGATAAACCATTTGTGAATCTGGTTTTTCATTTTTTTTTTTAATTTTCTGGTTTTAGAAGACTTTTTTCTGAGATAGATAACTTTAGTTTCTTTGCAGTTACCTGGCTCCTGTTTTTCTTTTTCTTACAGTAATTTCATGCTTAAAAAAAAATTTTTTTTTTTAATTTTCCCCTATAGTGCTAGGGAAAGCATGGCTAGCAGAAACTCCAGCACTGGGTTACACTCCCTGCACCTCATGTCTTTTCATTTTTACCTTCAAAACAGGACCTTTCCTGCCTACTTGTCAGGCTTGTGGGAAATACTCAAAAATGTCCTTTGTTGAGGGAAGGAAAGTATAGAAAGTGTAATAGGATCTCTCTCTCTCTCTCTCTCTCTCTCTCTCTCTCCCTCCCTCCCTCCCTCCCTCTCTCTTTCTCTTTCTTTCTTTTACTGTGAATTCCGAATAGGATTTATTTCTTAAATTTATTTATATTGTAGGTCTTCTGTTACGGGAAGCCTGTGAACTTAAAACAGTTTATATGATCCATTCTCATTGAAAATAGCAATTTAAAAATCTCAGGGACTAGGTATATGGCTCAGTATTTAAAAGTACTTGCTGCTCTTGCAGAGGATCCAGGTTCGATTCCCAGCTCTTGCGTAGTGGCTCACAATTATCTGTAGCTGCTGTTGCGGGGATCTGACACCTCCTTTGACCTTCTGGGCACCATGTACACATGTGGCATACATACAAGGATTCAGGCAAAAGCCTCATACACATAATAATGAATAAATAAATCTTAAATTAAAAAATCTGAATGTCTCAACTAACGTAAGAAAATAATAAACAGGTGTCCAGAAATTTTCAGAAACTTGAGTAGCAGGCTTAGTTTTTAAAAATAATCAGTTTTGGAAAATTTGTAAGATGTATAAGCTTTGAATTTGGAAGTCTTTAAAATGTTAAGCATAAATTTGTTTGTTTTCATGATAGTGTAATGTTGGGTTTTCCTTAAAACTCTTGAAACTGATGTCTTTACTTATTGAGATAAAAATTATTGGAAGACCTAAAAACCTATCGCCTGTGGGACAATTTACTATTGTAATTAAATAAGTTAAATGGATATTGAAGGAAATTAACTTTAATCATTGGCCAACATCTATGTTTGACTGTTTTATATGCTTATTTTAAGGGCTTCATAGCAAATTGTAGTCACTTATTGTTTAACTGAAGTATAAGAGACAAAACTGCAGATTTTAGAGTGAACTATTTTAAGTTGTTTATGGGGTGTGAACCCTTCATCAGTTCTGCATTTTACAATTTTTCTCATAGGTTAGATAATTTTGAACTTGATATTACTAGGAATGTTGGGAAACATCACATTTGGAGTGTCCCTGAGAATGATAAGATGGCTGAGACTCAGAGACATTCTGTAGCTCATTCATTCATGGAGCAGCCACTGACAAGATGATTTGGGGTGGTGCTTTTTGGTGTAGCAAGCATTAGCCTGCAAACCCTGCTTCCATTTTTTCCTGAGGAATTTTTTTCCCCTGGGTAGGAGGGAGGGAACAGTGTCTCATGTCACCTTGAGCTGGCCTCAAACTTGCTGTGTAGCCGAAGCTGACCTTAAATTCCCAGTCTTCCTGTCTCCATCGTCAAGTGCAAGGATTGTAGGATATGCCACCATGCTTGGTATACCTGAAGAATCTTTAGGCTATTTATACTAGCATTTTAAAAATTTTAAGTACTGATTTAAAATACACTAACATGTTACAAAATTTGCCCTTCAGAGAATGACACGTTGATAAATTCGTGCACTGATGTTTTTATCTTTTTTATTGAGGCAGCCTGTGTTTAATATTTTTATTAAACATAAAGGCTATTCATTCTGTTTTATAAAGACATCATAGTAGTGTAATATTTTATAATGTATATCAACTGGCAACTAGCTATTGTAGACAGTAATTACTATCTATGAGTGAAAAATATTTTTAAGTAAATAATTTGTAGTGTTAAAGTAGGGGTTATCATTTGTTAGCAGCTAATCATTTGTGGAATACCACTTCAGTTCTAAAGTTATGCTTTTAAAATTATTTTTAGATGAATTAGACTCAAATTAACTTCTGATTGATTCTTTTATAGTTATTTTTATGTGAAGGGCAAAATCCTACCAACTACACTTAATGATCTGAGAGCAGGTTTGCCAGAAGGAGAAGAGAGGAGAGAGAGTTTAAACGAAGGGCTCGCTGCCAGTATTCATAAGAAGGGAATAAATAATGTGCAATGGCCAGTAGACTTTTCTGCTAGCAAGATACATTACTGCTATTCCAACTGGCTGCTAGCTAATAGTGTTGCTAGGGATATATTGTCATATAGAATTGTGCCACACAATTATACATTTGGCTAATAAAGCATAGAAATAGCCAGAAGACTTGATTGCAGGTACCTTTGAATATTTCTAAATCTCATTATACTTAAAAAATATTTTCTGTATAATCAGCCTTAAAGATAATTAGTATATCATTGTTTATTGCTGTTAAAATACTTTAGGCCTTAATGGTCATTATTTTATCATGTATAAAGTCACTTATTTATATGGTCATTGAAGAATGGAGAATATTTATGAAATGCATATTTAACTTTATGACCTTTTGTTAAGTATATCCAAGAAGAGTGTGGGATTAAGATCAATATGAAAAAAAAAAAAAAACCTATTAATGCTAGTATGAAGGTAACCTAACTTCTTTGTTCATGTGTACTGACTTCACTGCTAGGAATATTCTCTCTCTATAACATTTACAGATACTGGTAGACAAAACCCATCTGATCTAATAATTGTCAGTTCTTTTTGTCAGTGTATTTCTGACAGATGGAACATAGAAACTTTGTAACAACCCCTGAGCATGTGCTATGAAAACAGGTTGGCTGGATGTATGTCTTTATGAGACTGTTTCTGTGGTGGCTTAGTTCTAAATGGAGGAGTATTTAACATGGGAGACACAGCAGCCTCTGCCCCTGAAACAGTCAGTGTCTTTGAGTTAAGTGGTTAGAACTGGGAGCAGCATTGTTACTTCCTTAATTCTATTAGACACTGTAGTTCTTCAGTTAGTGGTGAGTTTAGCAAGTTACCCAGTTTCTTATGAATTTGTCCAGCTTTTCTAGAGATTGTACTGCCAAAATATTGTCAGGCAAACAAGATAATTTTTCTGAAGTATTCACTGTCTGCCTGGAAATCAGGTGCTGGTCACATTTGCTTTATAATAGCAAACTTGTATGTACATATATACAAAATGTCAGGTTTGATTCTGGACACTCAGAGATAGTCACTAGGGAGGTATAATAGTGAGTTTTCCTTTAGATATTAATTTCCATTAGGATGTAATAATAAAATAGTTTGTGTTCCTTCAGAGAATGTAGGAAGAAAAACAATAAATATATAAATTACCTACCTATATTTTGGAATTAATAAACAAGGGCCCAAATATGTAGACAATCATATAGCTGTGAGGATTTTCAGACTAAAATAAAATGTATTATAAAATGAATTTTCATATCAGTATTAATCTCTGCATATGAAATCTTTTTGAAAACTCAAATCTTTATGTTAGATGTGTCAGATATGATCCAGTTTATTTTGTTTCTTGGAAAACCAGACAACCCAAATGTGAGTTGGGGCAGTCATTTTTAAATAATTCTGTTTCTATTTTAAACTCTATATTATAGAGTCTTTATATAATAATATATAATATATAGTCTAAATTTTATGATTATGGTTTTCCTTTTTACATTGTCATGTACAGTATGTCTGTAGAAGAGTACACAAAATTAAAGTATATATATACAGGCCAGTGAACTATCAAGGGCTGTATGGGCAACCTTTGAAAGACAGGTTTTTTTTTGTTGTTGTTGTTGTTTTGTTTTTTTTTTTTAACTCAAAACACTTTATTTATCAGTATTTGTATATACATATATACTTATACATGTATACATATATACATGCAAATATGAACAATAATTAAATAATAAGATGTATTTGAAAAGTATGGGGGGTTGGGAAGAGTGGGAGGAAGGAAAGAAAGGGAGAAATTATGTAAATACAGTGCTCATATATGAAATTCTCAAAAAGGAATCCAGTTTTTTAAAATGTTCAACAGATTAACTAGCATTTTACAATATGAAAATAAATATGACCTATAATTATGTTGAAGGACATTTTAACTCACTACAAACTTTGAAGTTTAAAATGAAATCAATAAAAATTATTTTACCCAGCGTAGTAACAAAAACCACAATAACGTTTTATAATTCAAAGTATTTCTGAAAACAAGAAAATGAATTGTCAGAAGCTAAGTCAGCAGAGCCAGGGGAACACTGTGTGTTATTTCTTTTTTTTTCTTTTTTTTATTATTATCAAATCATAATTTTTACTTTTTAACACAGGGGTTATAAACACAAAAATGCAGGATGTGGGGAAGGGGATGACACAGGAGCATAGGTGTTCAGGGGGAGTACAGATATCTTTCAGAACAGGGTATCAGCTGGGTGAAGGTTCAGGGGTCAGGTCACTATGACTCTGCCTATGATTCACTTGTCCTTATCTAATTTGGTACTATCTTCCAAGGCGGCCTATTTACAAGGTCTATGACTACCCAGGCTGGTAGATTTCTACAAAAGCTGCCTGTTTACAATAGTTTATAGATATCTGTTTCAGTGTTTTTCCATAGAGACCCAAGACTTTGTGTTAGCAGGCATGTGTGTCAGGCCTATTGCTGATTTTAGGCTTATGGCTGATTTTAGGCATTCAGTGTATAAGCAGAGCTGCCCCTGACATCTCCTCCCTTCTCCAAGTGTAGAAGGACTGTGACAATTCTAATCTTGCCAAGGCGGGGATAGAGGCCTGACCTCCAGTAATTAAAGGGGACCTTGTAATGGCTCCAGTCCTCCTGTCGTTGTCCAGTGAGGCATGAGGGCCATACCTGTCCCAATGTCTTTTTCCTGGAGAGGGGATACTCTTGACATCAACCCCTATGCAGTCAGGCTTGTCCCTCAGGGAACCCAGAAACATATTTTTAACTTTTATTTATATTCCCTTGCAGTGCTTAGCCTTGCAACCTAAGCAAGAATTCAGATCGCCAGACAGAGGGAGTTCTGGGTGGCCCCTCTCTGCTTGGTCCAGGGGCAGAAGTCCCCTCTTTTAGGTTGGGTGGAAATGGGACTTGGGAACACCCTGGATAGAGTAACATCCTCATCTAGAGTCTTGTGGTCCTCCATAGCTAACTTATGATAATGTATCTGAACAGATTTTGCTATCAGATTATCTATCTGTTGTTTCACAAAGTTAGTCAGCCTATTTAAGGCCCAGGGACCAAAGGAAATAAGCAAAAATAACCCAATTAATGGTCCCAAGATGGAAGGAAGGAGTGTTAACAATCATGGAGAGGTTGAAGACCAATTCTTGTACAAGCTCTCCTTTTTCTCTTTCTCTCTCTGTCTTTTCTCAAGACCTTCTCTGGCCTTTTTCATGCTCTCTTTAATCATCTCTGTTTTGTCTATGTAAAAGCAGTATTCTTCTTTAAGGGCTGTACACAGTCTAGAGCTGTACACAGTCTTTCCTATTGTAAAAGAGAAAATAAAGTCCAATAAAGTCCTTTGCAATTTGTGGGGGATTGCATCAGACAGCGAAATGAGGGATTTCTTCAGATTAGTGATGTCAGTCTATAGCTGTTTGATGTCCTTGTCAAAGGCCCATTGGAGGTCTGAGTAGTATAAGTCTGAAGGCCAGCTTCAGGATTAGAACTCATAACAGCAGACATCATGGGTGATTAATTTTTACTTGGAAAGGAAAAAAGAAGGGCATTCTCAGGGAAGTTTCTCTTCCCTGGCTGTCAATTGTTATTCATCTTTGAATAACAAGTGGGTGCTTTGGTTTTTTTTTTTGTTTTTTTTTTTTTTTTGTTTGTTTGTTTGGTTTTTTTTGTTTGTTTGTTTGTTTGTTTTTGTAAGGAGTAGTAAAATACTCAACCAGAGTTCCCAGGGTCTAAACCTCCAGCCTGAGAACTGAAAGGGAGGGACTCATGGCTCCACTTGTATAGGCAACTGAGGGTGGCCTCGTTAGGCAACAGTGGAAGAGGAGGGCCATAGTCCCCGAAAGTTTGGATCTCTAGTGTTGGGGAATGTGAGAGCAGGGAGGTGGGATTGGGAGAATGATGGGAGCACACCCTTATAAAAATTGGAAGAGGGGGTACGAGAAAGGGTTTTGGGAGAGAAAGGAAGAGGAGATAACAAACAGTGAAAGGTAAATACGTAAAATATCCAATTTAAAAAAAAAACAGATAATGAATCTGTCAAAAAAAAAAAAGGATAGTTTACTTATTTCAAACGATTTTCAAAGGTTTCCAGGAGATGCTTATTGGTTAAGATCTTATTTTAAGCTCTTCACAAAAGAATTTATGTCTCTTTTTAATATTCTCAAGAGAGATGCAAATCCTAATTTCCCTTAACAATTAATTGACAAAAGAGGAGGAATTTTACAAAAAGTAGAAGAAACTCTCATTAATTGATATATTACATAGATTGATTAATTGTTGGCTGTTTTATAATAATCCTTTGATAAAAGAAATTATTAGTAAAGAATTATATTTCTTTAAACAGTGTCTTCATGACTCTCTGAGGATGGAAGGAACATGCCTTGTTTACTCTTAACTTTCTAAAACTGAAAGCTCACGGCAAATCTGCCACTGATTGCCTCTGGCATCACTGAGACCAATAAAAATTATGCCACAACTATGTGGAAGGACCCTCTTACCCTTAAATGGAATGGCCAGGACCCAGTTCCTATATGGGGCCGAGGATTGATATGCCTGTTTGATACCACAGATGACACAGCTAAATGGCTGCCAAAAAGATTAATGAATTAAATAGATACCCACATAAAACCACATTGGTCTTCCTCCTCTTGAGTTTCATGTGGTCTATGCATTGTGTCTTAGGTATTGTAAGCTTTTGGTCTAATATCCACTTATCAGTGAGTGCATGCCATGTGTGTTCTTTTGTGATTGGGTTACCTCACTCAGGATGATATTCTCAAGCTCCATCCATTTTGCCTAAGAATTTCATGAACTCATTGTTTTTAATAGTTGAGTAGTACTCCATTGTGTAAATATACCACATTTTCTGTATCCATTCTTCTGTTGAAGGATATCTGGGTTCTTTCCAGCTTCTGGCTATTCTAAATAAGGCTGCTATGAACATAGTGGAGCATGTGTCCTTGTTGTACGCTGAAACATCTTTTGGGTATATTTCCAGGAGTGGTATAGCTGGGTCCTCAGGTAATACTATGTTCAATTTTCTGAGGTACCGCCAGACTGATTTCCATAGTGGTTGTACCAGATTACAATCCCACCAACAATGGAGGAGTGTTCCACTTTCTCCACATCCTCGCCAGCATCTGCTGTCACCTGTGTTTTCAATCTTAGCCATTCTAACTGGTGTGAGGTGGAATCTCAGTGTTGTTTTCATTTGCATTTTTCTGATGACTAGGGATGTTGAACACTTCTTTAGGTGCTTCTCAACCATTCGAGATTCCTCAGTTGAGAATTTGTTTATATAGTGAATTACATTGATGGACTTCCGTATATTGAACCAACCCTGCATTCCTGGGATAAAGCCTACTTGATCATGATGGATGATTGTTTTGATGTGTTCTTGGATTCTGTTTGCAAGAATTTCATTGAGTATTTTTGCATCGATGTTCATTAGGGAGATTGGTCTGAAGTTCTCTTTCTTTGTTGGGTCTTTGTGTGGTTTAGGTATGAGCGTGATTGTGGCTTCATAGAATGAATTGGGTAGTGTTCCTTCTATTTCTACTTTGTGTAATAGTTTGAAAAGAATTGGTATTAGGTCTTCCTTGAAGGTCTAATAGAATTCTGCACTGACATCATCTGGTCCTGGACTTTTTTTTGGTGTGTAGACTTTTAATGACTGCTTCTATTTCTTTCAGTGTTATGGGTCTGTTTAGATGGTTTATCTGCTCCTGATTTAACATTGGTAACTGGTATTTGTCTAGAAAGTTGTCCATTTCATCCAGATTTTCCAATTTTGTTGAGTATAGGCTTTTGTAGTAGGATCTGATGGTCTTTTGGATGTCCTCGGTTTCTGTTGTTATGTCTCCCTTTTCATATCTGATTTTGTTAATTTGAATACTGTCTCTCTGCTCTCTGATTAGTCTGGCTAAGGGTTTATCTATCTTGTTGATTTTCTCAAAGAACCAGCTCCTGGTTTTATTGATTCTTTGTATAGTTCTTTTTGTTTCTATTTGGTTGATTTCAGCCCTGAGTTTAATTATTTCCTGCTGTCTACTCCTCTTGGGTGTATTTGCTTCTTTTTGTTTTAGAGCTTTCAGGTGTGTTGTCAAACTGCTAGTGTATGCCCTCTCCAGTTTCTTTTTGTAAGCACTTAGACCTATGCGTTTTCCTCTTAGCACCGCTTTCATTGTGTCCCATAGGTTTTGGTATGACGTGTCGTCATTTTCATTAAATTCTAAAAAGACTTTAATTTCTTTCCTTATTTCTTCCCTGACCACATTATCATTGAGTAGAGTATTGTTCAATTTCCATGTGAGTGTGGGCTTTCCCTTGTCTTCCTGTTTGCGTATCCTGCCCGTTAGCCTATGTGAAAGACAGTTTTTAAGTATAGTTAATATACACTGTGACTTTTGCTATAAATATTCATAATATTTCATTTAAAATAATGTATTTTTCTTTTGATAGGTAGATACTGTGTTCCCAGTAATATACCCATCAGGCAGCCTTGCTTGTATCTCTTTTTGGTGCCTGTGGTTCACTTGGTTGTGTAGCTAGAAGTACTGCTGTCCCAAAGCACCTTTTACACATGTATGTCACGTATGTGAACTTCCTAATGGAATTCTCCAATACAGTTGAATCCATTTAGACAGGTACCAGTAGATGATACAGGTTGAGGCTGCTAATAGTTTCTCAGGCTGCATTAAGGGTCTAGCTGTGGGTCTGTGGTTCAGGTGAGCAGAGCATTATACTTGGGATTGCTTCTCTCGTCTGCTGTCTAACCCTTATGGTTGGACCACCCTCCGTGGAGTTCAAACTTTGTGATAGTTATAGAAATAATCTTGTTACATGGTGAAGTGATACTTTTGTCTCCCCCACCTGCCCCCATCATTGTCTCCAGAAGTGATTTTGGGTATTTTCTCTTCTATCTCCCAAGTGAGTTTAAATTTTAAGAAATCGGGTTTTGTCAGGTAGGCTTGGTTTGTATGGTACCTGAAGCAGTTGTTCCAGCCATGATTTCTTCCTTTTTATCCCTCTTTGGTGGCATTGTTCTGCTGAACATGGGTGCAGTAGAGCAGACACTCCTGCCATGCTCTTTCATATAAGAGTGTTCGCTGTTCTTTAGGTTTGAACTTTTTTCCTATGAAAATTAACAATGTTCACACACACGTGAGAACACGGTGCAGTCTGCCAGCTGAGCGTATTCTCTTCCACTCCGATGATTTTGGTTTTATATTGTATTTGTTATATAGAGCAATGAGAATGGACACTTTTATGTGTTTTGAATTTCTTGATCCACAAAGTTAATAAATAGAGCTTTTTAAAAAATGAGAAACTTCGATAGTCCTCTAATAAACAGTGAATAACATCTTCCCTGGAATGAATGTTCTAGAGGCCACTCAGTGAGTGGCTGTCAGGTGCGAGCAGGATGATCATTTCTATGTAGTCTCTTGCATATATGACCTATCAAGGAACATTAGGAGAAACGTAGTTGCATGAGCCTGGACAAAGATGACTGACTGCTAAGCACACTTAGCTAGTTGATCCAAGGCAAAATCAAGCTTAGTTTATCCTAGGAGAACAGGGTGCATTTCCCACTAGAAAGTTAGTCTGCAAAGTTCATCACATTAATAGGTCAGATAAATGAGTATCTCAATATATGGACAAAGATAAAACTTAGAATTTCCATGTTATCAGACTAGAAGTAGATAACTTCCTTAGTCAGAAGTTTTCCAAAACCTGGACAAACAAATTTCTCAGCACTGCCAAGTGTGCTGATGAAATGCTGACTTTTTGCCCTATGTTAGAGGGTTAGACCTGGAGGCCCAGTGATGCAGGATTAGACCTGGAGGCCCAGTGATGGAGGGTTAGCCCTGGAGGCCCAGTGATGGAGGGTTAGACTTGGAGGCCCAATGCTGAAGGGTTAGACTTGGAAGCCCAGTGACGGAGGTTAGACATTGAGGCTCTGATGGAGGGTTACACCTGGAGGCTCTGATAGAGACTTAGACCTGGAGGTCCTGCTGCCTTCAACTCCCAAGCTCTGGGATTCTTGCTTTGCACCCTTCACTCCTGGGCCTACCTTTTGGGATAACCACAACACTTTGTCAGGAAGCATGCGATGGTTGTGTTTGGGGCATCCTTCCAGTCCATCCATTGTATCTAACACTGGCTGTTTTACTTCCAAGTTTAACAGCAACTGACTCCTGGAGAAATACTAATTGTTTGACACTCTCCCTTGGTATTTTCAGTAACCATGATGCCAAATGGATTGTTCTTTGTCCTTCTGTTCTTAAAGCGTAGTTCATGTTCAAATTGCTCAGTTCCATTCCCTGGAAATGACCAGAAAATGACATTTGCCTTATTACAGTTCCCATTTCCCATCATGCTCCTTTCCATCTTGGCAGCACTATGTGCCTACATCTCCACTGTTACAGCATGAGACATGTGAGAATGTGTAGAGCATGTCATTGTTGTTTATGATGTGTGTGTACAGCACAGGGTTAACTGAATGGGAGAACAAATGGAGAAGGCTGTTCTTGTAGTCCTGTTGTGAAGGGTTCCCCTCAATGGTGCTAAATTAGATAGTTAGTAGGTATTTTAGTATTATAAATTATGCCTCTACTTTCCAAATTTTTAACAATGTAATAACAAACTTTCCTTTTTGAACCAAACACCCTATAGTGTTTCTGATTTTTGTTTTCTTCCATAAATAGTGTGTGTGTGTGTGTGTGTGTGTGTGTGTTAGAAAGGTAACTTGTAACTCTGGGATTGAGAGAGATTATTGTTTCAAGATACAATACAGTAGTGAAATTCTATAGTTTTTAACTTTCTGTTGTAAGTTCTAAAGTTAAGTTTTACATTTTCAAATATTTATGTGTTGATGACATGGAACAAAAGAAGGAAACAGTAAGGGGAATACTTATGCACAGTGTGTTGACTCTGATTTCAATAGTTAACAATACTGTAAGTCATTTAAAAGACTTTCTTTTTCTTTGTAGGACCTCTTTGTTGTTCGGCATGAACTGGCTATCATGAGACTAGCTGCCTTCATGGGCATTACTATGTTAGTTGGAATAACTGGACTCTTTTATACACAACTGATTGGCATCATCACAGTAAGTATATTTCTAATGTAAAAACTGCCATGTATGAACAGATGACGTAATTGTGGACTCCATTCTAAAATGTTACAGGAAGTTTACAAATTACAGAGTGGAAAAGAACAGTCTTCTACAAATGGGTCTGGAACAGATAGATATTCTCAATAAGATTGTCTCTCTGCTTCATGACATATGCAAAAAGTTAACCTAGAATGGATTGTAGTGCTGAAATGGAGGACCTAGAGCAGCAACTCTCAGAAGAAAACATGATCGACAATGTTGGTATCTTAGAGCACACAAGTGAAAACTACCAGAGAAAAATAAGTTGGATTCATCAAGATGCCTTTTATCTTCAAGGGGCTCTATTTACGACAATGTGAGTTGGTCTTCACACACTGTTGTGTGTGACCTAGTGCAGTGGTGCAGAGTTCCTTAATAACACTGGGCCACAGAGTTCCTGCTGGACTTACCACTTCCTTTTCTGCATCCATCTCCAAAGAGGGGCATGTATACACACAACAGCTATTTCTTAGGGGCCCCAGACTGGAAGCAGTCCAGTACCTGTCCGTTATGTAGATGCAAGGATGTGTGGTTTGCCTGTGAAAATATGAAAAGAATGAAGTGCGGATACATGATACTATATAGTAACCTTGAAGACATGCTCACTTAAAGACCACATACTTCAACAAGGCAGTTTGTATGAAATGTGTAGAATAGGTACTTAGAAGAAGAAAATGGCATTCTGGTTGCATAGGGATGGAAGACTAAGGACGACAGTTCAGAGGTCTAGAGTGTCTTTCTGTAATAATAAACATGTTCTACAAGTGAAATTACTGGGTTACATGGAGCCATCTCCCCCACCGCTGGACCTTTTATCCAATGAGGCACTGTCCTCCAACTGTGTATGAGAATTGCGGTTGCTCCACATCTTTGTCATCTTGTTGTCTCTTGACAACAGTCTTGTTAATTGTAGTTTTTCTGTTGGAAATAGTACTTTTTTGTATTTGCATTTTTCTGATGTTGAACTCTTTTTTATATGCTTATTGGAACTTCATGGAGCTTTGTGAAGTGTCCATTTTAATCTTTCTTATTTTTTAACCATCGAGTGTAAATTGTTTCTAATACCTCTTGGTAGTCATGATAACAAGTGACATGGTTATGAGTAACAGTGCTGAAGATAGATTGTTTCCCGAGACCATGCTCTTTACTGTTCAGCTCATTCATGAACAGTTAATCAGAACGAGCTCTAATGCACAAGTGTGAACAGTTAATCAGAA